>JARHVA010003705.1:0-25000 GCA_037957365.1 Torreya grandis | reverse complement strand
TACACATCCAACACATTTGACATTGCTTTTCAATTCCAATATAGTCAAATTTTGGACCAATAAGAAGGCATTCTAATTAATTTGAGTAATTTATGCACAAAGTGCTTAATCATGCATAAGAGCTAATTAACCCAAATCAAGGAATAATAAAAAATTCCATGGAAACTTGTTGAAAACTTATTTTTGGAAATGAATATTGAATATCTGCATCATCAAGTGACTTCATTTCTTAGGAAGACATCCCTAGGCCACAAATGCCACAAATATCAAGATTCATGCCTCTCATGCCTCATTAATGCCTTCCATGATTCCCTCTATGAATCTTAATTTCCCCTTCCTCCAATGTCATAATGAGGATAATTACAAATTTAATTCCAAAAATTGAAATAATCCTCAACCACACATCTCAATCTTGAGATGGACAGTTCAGGTTGATTCTGATCAAATCCAAAAATATATAAATAGGAGGCCTCACAACATCATTTCTAAGATTTTTTGGATGCAAAGTTATAATGCCAAATTGGTTCCAAAATATTCAAGTAATTAGTGTTACCATGAAAAATTGATTCCAAGCCAAGCCAAGCCATGAGCCAAAGGTGCCAAGGAGAGATGGAAGTAGCCAGGCTTCCATTGCCAAGGAATTTATGAGCATAAGCCAAACAAGCCACCACTACAAAGGCATTTGAAGCATCCAAGGAAGGTGAATGAATTCTTGTATTTGATTCCTTTCTTTTTATTTGTGTTTGTCATTTGCTTTTGTTAACTAAGCTCTCCCTAGTGTCTAGGCCTAGAGATGTTATGTTATTAGTGTGTTTGTTTCACTTTTTTTTCATTTTGAAACTAACACCATGCTAACCATCCTCTCTTGAGTCAAATTCCTATATCACATAATGGCATGCTCGGTGGGACTAGATGCATCCTACACATGAAGGAGATCATTTTGCAACTCTAAAATATTTATTTGAGCCTTTAAAACTCTTGCAAATTGATTTTCTAACTTTATTTTTTCATTTTTGTTTGCCATGGTTTTACACAGTAAATGACATTAGCAAGTAATACCAACATCAATTGCCTAACTTAATTGATGTCAATTATCAAAACTAACATTGGTTAGCTAGTAACCGATGTTGATGGTAATAACCATTGTCGGTCACTATGTTTTTCTAAAAACATAGACTTGAGAGCTACTTTTTCAAAGTTCATTGTTCTAAGCTAAAAAGAGCTTCAAATATAAAGGACATGCTAACAATTTTGATACAGCACCAAGGCTTGATATTTTCTTAAAACATGTTTAAAACACCTTTACATGCTTAAAAATCAGTTAGGAATCTTGTTTTGGGTATTTAACAAATAATTTAGATGTTTTGGTGAATGTTTTTAAAAGTTTGCAACTAAGACCAAGGGGTCAAATGAACACCACCAAAATTTTCATTTGGGTATAAAATTGAACACACTTGTCAATTTTTGTTTGTAATAGTTGTTTAAATATTGTGTGTATGCTCTTCCATTTGTCCCCTATAGAGAACCCTTGGAATTGAAAGTGCCATTCCTATTGAAAGTAGCCTAGTCCAAGTCTTAGAAATAAATTCATCTAAAGCACTCCCTAAAAACTCATCAAAGTTTGGGTGACCTTAAAAATGACCCTAAAGTGTTTCTATTTTCATGCTTTCTTTATTTTTATGCATTTTGTCTTGGGAGAGGGACTTCATCACCTCCCATAAGTTATTTAAGGAAGCTTTGACCTGAGGTTTTAGCTCTTGGCATTGACTTAATTTGGATCCTGTGGAGTTGGATATGGGACATAGTGGCACTTTGAACATTGCACTACACTAAGAAAATAGTAGGATGTAGTGGTTACAAAAAAGACTAGACCTTTTTGTAGCAAGCCAAGTGATACAGACCTAAAATCTATGCTTTTATTTTACATTTTTTAGCATGAAAATCATTGGGCAATTTATTCCCCTAGATCATTCAAAATCTTGTTATATCTTAGACAAATCCCCACTTGCCATAGAAGTATTGTTGGTGCAAGGTGCACCTCAAGGTCCATGTCATAGTACTATCATTTGAAAGGTGGGGGTGTAAAAAACCTACTATATACTGTGCATTTACTTTTGTATGAACACTTAAAATCCTCTCAAATGATGTATATTGATAGATTCCAATAATATGAAGCAACCTTGTCAGTTAGGATCTAAGGGTGATTAATTAGTTGGTCTCATCCTAGTTTAAAGTATTGTTTGGAGTCAAAACTTGGTGTAAACAAATAGTCCAAACCAAACACATAGTCTAAATTTTCCTTTGAACAAAGAGGTGTTATGTTATCCATGTGAGATCATCAATTTCCTTGTTCAAAATTTCATTATAATCTTGAGAGTCATATCATCCACTTTGGCACATTTTGCTACCCAATTGAGCCTAGACCTTTACCAAAGTTGTTTAAGTCCTTCACTTATAATCCAGATTCAAAATTACACCTTTAAAAGTTCATAGGGTTGATGTGTTAAGTGGGTTCACCATTTTCACTAAACTTGAGGGAACTTAGGTTTAATTTATAATTTGGGTTGAAGGTTGTTTAAGACTCATAATCATTATTTACATTTGATAGACTTAAGCCATTTTGTGCTAAACACTTACACTTTGGGTCTATGCACCACAAAATTTTGAGTCAAGAAAGGTAGTGTTATGCTATCAAAATTATAGGAAAGCATATTTTCCTTAGAGATTTTTTGAAACAAACCTTTTTATCACACCTTTTTGGGTAGTATAGCATCGTTACACTGCCCAAAATATTTCAAATATTGTTTCATAGATCCTCTTGCATAGAGTTCCAAATTTATTCCTACATTTTCATACTAATCCAAGTGTACTTTTGTGATCATTTATCTAAAACATAGTTATACTTTTCACTTTTTTCTAACTTTTTTTGTCTAAAAGAACCTATTTTTATACTATTTTTGTGAGAAAGTAAACTATTGCTAAAGTGCCTTTTGTTTCATACCTTATACCTAGTTGATCAAGTTCATGTCCAAGAATCAAATGCCTAGTGTTTTTTAGAAGTGTTTAAAATCTATTAGATTAAAAATTTCATCTATTTCCAAGTCTATCTTTTAACACCATTTGGCTAAGAGTCCTAGCACATGCCTTGTTTGAGCCTAGCTTTTGACACTGCGTTTGGCCAAAAGACCTATCAACTTTTAAATTCCTAGATTAGATTGATTTGAAACACTTCGAATTTAGAGTTTGAAATTTTAATTTTAGGTCCATTTACTTTCTTATCTTTATGTGAATAGTGAAATGTGAGATACTTCACACTAGCTTTTTTCCTTGTAAACCTTTGCATAAACCTGTTAATCCTTTTGACAAATCTAGACCAACTTGAAACATTGTCTGTTTTAGAAATTATCCTTTTTAGAGTTTGTATAACTCCTTGACCTTTTATCACAAATCATTGACTATGGATCCTAACATGTATTCCTACACTCGTAGTGAACTCATGTACAATCCAGGGAGTAGTAATGTGGTTGCATAAGAAGAAATGGTGTAAGACCCCTATACATATAATATTGCTTATGAGATGGATTTTTATCCCTCTTATAATACTCAATTAGGGGCACAAATCCAATATCTATTGGCCAACTATTTGGTTAACACACCACTTTACATAGAATAGGACCTATAGGAAACCATGCAATACCTAGCTACACTACCCATGATGGATGAGCCAGTTCTTCAACAGTCATATTCTACTAATATGACTTCCACATATGATCCATTTTTATTTGAGTGACATTTTTTAGAAAACAAAGACAATATTTTGGCTAGATCCATAGAGGTAGGGGCTAAATTTCCAATAGACTTCCCCCATGAAAATTTACCAAGTCTAGTAAGAGTGCCCCACAATATCATTTACAATCAGTAGGATTCTTCTAGCAATCTTATGGCTCTAGTCCAAACAACGTACCAAAATCCTAATGTATCTGATTGAGGCAAAAACATCATAGAAGATCACTTTAGCCAAATTAAAATAGCATATCAAAAATATCTAACTCTAGCACATGATTTCAATCAGATGAACATGGTAAGTAATCCTCTCATTGACCTAGTTCTTTCAATAGGAGTGTTGATAGAGTTAACTAGACAAGAGAATCTAAATTCTAACCTATTCATACAAACTATTTCAATAGATAACTAGATGCATATGCCTATTATTAAAGAAGTGTCTTCAACCTTTACACTGAATAGTGAGCCAAACATAGTCAATAATGTGAAAACAATGTCTGGTCCTAATCAAAGTGGTACTAATGTGTAAACAACTAGCCAACAACATGTTCCTATAGTTAATCCCATGAGCAGATCATAATACTAGGGACTATGAATTTATATTCCCCAATCTCAACCAACTACTTCCTCAAATGTAAAACAAATTGGGTTAGGTAATCAAACAATGGCCAATGTCACACCCAAATGATAGAATGTGATGAATCCTACTCCCCTTCAATAGGTATCAAGTAGTATTACACAACAACAAACATAGTCTAGTATATCAATGCAACAAAGGATTAATATATTTCCACCTCAATCAAGGGAAACAAATGTCCCACCCCACCAACTAATGACAAACATACCTCTTCAATCATAGACTAATATGCCAATCCAAAACCAAATAATGACTAGTCAATAATATGAAAATATTGGTCAATGATAGATGTCAAATCTATAACTTACTTTCACTTCCTCATAGGGATTCATGTAATAAAGAGGTCCCCATGTTTCTCAAGTACCTACTAGACAACCATTGGTTTAAAATATGCCATAAATATAGAGACAGGGTCTTGGTCCACTAGTTCCCACTCAACAACAAGGTTTGATTAGTTAACAACATGTCCCTTTTCAACCATAGAATGCATAGTATAGTTATATCCCTCCATCCCAACCATTAAATCCCATAATTCAAACCTTTATCACCAACATGAACTAGAATATCATACAACCAAATGTACAATTTCATGTACATCCTAATCCATGTATGTGTAATCCTAGTCCATTCCCCAACCAAGCTAATTTACCCCAACAGGTGTCTCCATCCTACCTGGGTCAAAGTGTGCTACTGGTGACCTCCCAACCATCTATCCAAACCTAAATTCTCCCTCAAACTAATATTCCATCTAGTTTCCTATCCCAAGAATTACAATAGATGAAGGATGCAATTGCAACCATTCAAGTTGGTAAACAAACTAAAAAGTTCAAATTGGATGATGTATGTTCCTATCCATTCAACATGGAATATTTGTAGATACCATTTATTCTAGGACATGAACCTCTAAAATTCAATAAATATAAAGGGAAAGGTGACCCTAAGGCTTATTTGATCAAATTCTTTGTTGCATGTCAACTAGTGGCATACATCAACATATACCTTTTATTTTTATTTCCAAGGAGCTTGGCTAGAGAATCCTTGGAGTGGTTTTTGAAGTTACCCAAGAATTCAATAACACACTTTGGTGATCTTTCTGATAAATTTGTGCAGCACTTTTCCTATAATCTCGAGTATGAGATTTCATTATTGGACCTGACACAAGCAAAAAAAAAAGCTAGGGAGAGTTTTGCAAGTTATTTATAGTGATGGAGAGCCCTTACAATCCATTTCACCCAAAATTTACTAGATAAACAATTATCCACTATGTTTACCAAAAATTTGCATAATGAGATAGCCTATCATCTAAAACTACAATGTGTGCATACATTCAAAGAGATTATTGATAAAGTTTTTTTGATCAAGAGGGTGCTCATCAATAAATGAGTCATCGAGATTAATTTAACTAATAAAAATCAAGGTACCAATTAGGGAAATAACCAACATCCCATCTAAGTGCAAGCATCACAATCGGTAAAAGCTAATAACCATGAAAGATTGAAGCAATTCAACCATAATAAGAATGCTATGGGAAATGGAGTAAAGAAATCTTGTCACATCCAAACTATGCAGACATCATCCACTCCACCTTTTAAACTTAATCTTACCTAGAAACCTCTCCAACTGATGCCACAAGCATAACAACCAAAACCTACACAACAAATATAACAATTATTACCATTGCAAACCCCTCCTCTTAAGAGATCCATGCCTATACGTCATGTCTTAAGTGACTTAGGAGATCCTATTGAATCTATATTTCACAAGCTTACTACTTCTAATCTAATTATTTGACCTATACCAAATCATTATTCATAAGGTATTTCTTATCATGATTGGTAGCATGAAAATGAATTTTGTGACTATCATCGAGTCAATGGGCATAATCTATGAAGATGTGTCCAAATCAAGCATTTAATTGAGAATATGTTGGAGAATGGGAAGATAAAATTAGATAATGGTGCTTCTAATTATAATAAAACTCTTGGGATCTATCAAAACCCCTTTCCCTAACATAACAATCAACAACAACAATGACTAGTGTAGTAATAAAATAAATAGTATCAAAATCAAAGGCTAAGCTAGTAGAATCAATAAAATTAGCAGCATAACCCATAATGATAGAACAATGGACAAAACCAAGGTCAGAATGATAATAACCAACAAGCCTACCATACAGTTACACATGACTATAATAGGGTTATAGGTCATATTGCAGGGGGTAGTGTTAATACCATCTCCATTAATTTAGACCAAGTATGCATCAACCTAGACCATTGCTAAATAAAAATATTCAACCAAATCACATGGATAATCCTTATTTGACCTAGGAGTGCATATAGGCAAACCAAAAAACTAGGACTTCCCCTTTTGAATCTTATATTGATAACTCATCCATACCACATGACCACATGCAAGTGCACCAGCAATCGAGACTTGTCCTATCTGGTCCCACACCATTTCCAACATTAGTTAGCAATATGGGTCCAATATTTAATCTTAATTATATAATCACAACTTAGAGGTCAAAGATTACTATCCCAAGCCCATAACCATCTACCACTTTTTTTGTCATCCAACCAACCATTTAGCCTCAGAATAAACCATTCACTACTAACTAAGATAAGAAGTTTGATATTGTGGAATAATTAGAGAAGATACCAACACAAATTTCTATTTTAGATTTGCTACAAATGTCAATAATCCATAAGAACATATTGAATGAGTTTTTGACCCAATCCACTATTGATAGTGACATATCTCCTGATAAATTTCAAGCTTTGGTTAGACACCTAACTCTAGCCCAAAAAGTCACATTTAACCAAAGTGATATGTCTTTTCTTGGCCCACTCCATAATAACCCATTATATATAGAAGTTTGTATGAGACAACATAAAGTGAAATGTGTCCTTATTGACAATGGATCTGGCCTCAACATAGTGTCTCTAAAGCTCATCAAGCTTCTTGGGTATATAATGGTAGATATCCAACCAAAAACAATAACTATCAAAGCCTATGATAATCAAGAAAAAGAATCATAAGGCACCATTAGTTTGCTAGTTATCATTGGGCCTTTGACCCATGATACACTTTGCTATGAGCTTGATCTTGAGTTATCATACAACATGCTTCTGGGCAGGCCTTGGTTACCTGAGATTCATGCAGTCACATCAACACTACACTAATGTATCAAGTTTTCCCACTTAGGGATGGAAGTGAATATTCTAGGAGATCTACACCCATATGAACACTGCAAGCATCTTGAGGCTAAATTTCAAAGCTATAATTATTAGTGTGATATGAATCCCAGTTCCAAGTAGGATAAAGGAAAAGCTATACTTATTAATCCTTCACTAGATAATTGCATAGATCCTAATACCTTAGATTCCCTTTCCCACATGCCACCTCATAAAACTTCTAAGAATTTCACCATTTCAAATAATGGACTAGGAGAGTATGTGACCCATGATACATTTCATATTACCAATCTTCCTCATAATCTAAAAACCATTAGATAACCTAAAGTGACCTCACATATGCATTGGCAACAAAAGAATAAAGATAAGGGACCTACCACATCTATACTAGCATTTGGCCTAGGACTTACCCTCTTAAAGGGGATGACTCATGGTTATACAATGACAACCAAGTTGATTGTTATAAAAGTGCTAAGTATCTCATTCCTAATAGGATCATGGAGCATCACAATTATGAAGGAAGAGGCCTTAGACTAAATCAATAAGGAACCATCAAGCTAATTTTTATGACTAAGTATGAAAGACCTTATAGAATTGGATTTAAACTGCCTAAGGATGACCACACATATCTTATTCAAACTCCATCACCAGTGACTAGTGATGATGATGCTAATAGTGAAGCAGATTCTGATCATAGCCTCACTTTTGATGACCTAGTGGAAACCAACCTATTTAATAACAATGCCATTTGTAGCCTTACCCTTGCCATTCATCACAACTCATTACCATTATATTATCCCCAACTGATAGATTTGGACCAACAAGAATCTAGTCTACTAATTGATGAGTTCCATAATTATGAGTCATTTTGTGACTTTCTAGGCCTTAGAGACAATGTTCCATTGGGAGATCATAAATCAGGATTCTCAATCACATTGGATCCTGCAGCCTATTTTAGAGAGTGAGTGAACACCCTTAGCCAAAAAATAATAATTAAAACATTGTGGTCCCAAAGTGAAAACCTCTTTGAGGTGCTTTCTAACCTAGGAAAAAGTAAAGATAAAGGCCAGTTTAGTGGTGAAAACCTATCTCAGGCACCATTAGATGGGGGTGTTCATTCTTCTTCAAATTTAGATCAGGAGACCACCAATGATGAACTTGCCTATGGATCTAAGTTTAGTTTTGAGCAACAATAAGTATTTGATCAAATTTTCCAAGAATTTTGACTATTTTTGTTACATGGCTAGATCTCCCATTACGAGGCTCAGTTTCATCATGCTCAGGAGAAGTTGAAGAGCAACTCTTAGTGGAGGACCTTGACATAATCCAATAGTTCAAGTCATTACCTACTATCCTAGAAAATGGTTTGACCCTTCTATTCAAATATAAAATAGAGGTAAATATTAGGACTCCATCAAACATGAAATGGATAAAATTAGGTGTGTCCCTCACTAAGGAGGAACATGATGTCTTTGTAGCTCTATTGAGAGAGTTTGTGGATATTTTTGATGGGTCTATTCTGACATGCTAGGTTTAGATCCCACCTTGGTTCTACACCACCTTATGGTTAATCTTGATGCTAAAATGGTAAAATAAAAGTTACATAAGATTCATATTTGGATAGTTATTTTGGTAAAGAAAGAGTTGGAAAAAATCTTAGAAGCAGGATGTATCTGATCCATTAACTAATCTAAATGGATCTCTAATGTAGTACTTATTAGCAAAAATCCTGAAGGAATCAAAATTTTTATTGATTTTCAAGACATCAATAAATATTGCCCTAAAGATGATTTTCCCTTGCCTAATATCAACATGATCATTGACTCCATAGTCGATTATGAAATGCTTTCACTCATGGATGGCTTTTTAGAATACAACTAGATCAGAATAGCACCAAAAGATCAACATAAAACAACATTCACCATTCCATGGGGAACATTTATTATTATGTGATGCCATTTGGCCTTAATAATTCTAGTGCTACATATCAAAGGGCCATAACTATCATATTCTATGATATGATGCATGATATTTTTGAAGACTATGTTGATGGCATATTAATAAAATCCAAAACCAGGGCTGACCATCCAGTAGTGCTATGTAAGATATTTAAAAGATTACAAGAGTATATAGTCAGACTAAATCCAAAGAAATATGTGTTTAGTGTAACTTCAAGAAAACTACTTGGCTTCATCATGTATCATCGAGGTATTGGAGTCAATTTGACTAAAGTCCATGCTATAACTAAGATGCCACCACCAACCAATTTAAAACAACTCCATAGTTTGTAGGGTAAGATCCAATCAATTTGATGCTTCATCTCTCAATTAGTAGACAAGTGCCATCTATTTACACACCTTTTAAAGAAGGGAGTTGCATTTCATTGAGATGATCACTACCAAATATCTTTTCAATAGCTCAAAGATTGTCCTATCAATCTACCTATTTTATTACCTCCTATAATAAGAAAGCCATTTTTTTAATACTTATCAGCTACCGACCATGCTCTGGGGGCACTCTTGGCTCAACATGATGATAATGGAAAGGAGCACACTATGTACTACCTAAGTTGTATTCTGGTAACATATGAACATAATCATGCACCTGTTGAAAAAACTTATCTAGCCATGGTTTTTATAGCTTAGCAATTGTGTCATTACATGTTGAATAATAAAACCATGGTCATTTCAAAAGTAGATCTACTCAAGTATATACTATCTAAAATATCTTTGCAAGGTAGAATGGCTAAATGGATCATGCTTCTCAATGAGTTTGACATAGAATAATTTAATTAGAAGGTAATCAAAGGACAAGTTCTTGTAGATAAACTTGTTAAAGCACCTCTCACAGACACATAGCCACTCACATTTCAATTTCCTGATGAATCCATCATGACCATCATTGACGCACCCCTTGAAGAGCAACCTTGGAAATTATATTTTGATAGTTCATTCACTACACATGGATCAGGGGTAGGCCTATTGTTTATTACAACACAGGGGGATTTAATCATTAAATCATTTAGATTTAGATTTCCTTGTACAAATAACATCGCTGAGTATGAAGAACTTGTTTTAGGACTTTGACAAGTAGTGCATTGGAATATATCTCATATATAAGTTTATGGTGATTCTTAGTTAATCATCAATCAAGTTACAAATTATTTTTAGACCAAAGATGACAAGCTAGTTCCATATAAAACCATGGTCAACACTCTTAAACAAAAAATTATATATATTTAGTTTAAGCACATATCGAGGGCTAGTAATAAAACTGTAGATGCTATGGCTACTATTAGCTCTCTGATTTGACAAATAGATAAAGGTAGAGAGTATCAATTCCTCATCAATAATTTGTTAGCAATAGCTCATGAACCTTCAACCGTTGCCATGATTTGTGATATTGTTGGTCCTAATTCTATCTGGTACTTAGACCTTTATAACTACCTTCATGACCAAGTTCTACCATCTAACCTATCTTGAAAACAAACCAAAGCCTTTATTCATCATTTTCCTCATTATACTATACTTAGATCCATCTTTTATCACCATAGTTTTATGGAACTCTACTTCATTATTTAACTTTGATAGAGTCCACATTAGCATTAAGAGAAGTTCACAAAGGAGTATGTGGTGCTCATTCTAGGGGGGTAGTCTTATCCAAAAATCTTTTTTATACTGGTTATTACTAGCTCATAATAGATGTAGATGCCACTACATATGTAAATAAGTGTGATAAATGTCAATGGCATGCTAATATGATTCATGCCCTAGAAAAAAATCTAAAATTGATGTTGACACCATGGCCATTTTCTACATGGGGAGTTAACCTCATTGGGAAGATCAACCCCACTTCATCTAATGGCCATAAACATATCCTTATCACCACTGAATATTTCACTAAGTGGGTTGAAGTTATACACCTCACTTACGTGAATAGAAAGAAAATTTCTAAATTCATCTTCAACTACCTCATTTGCCACTACGATATCCCCTCTGACATTATATCTGATATTAGAGGATCATTTAAGAATAAAGATGTAGACTAGATATGTACTAAATATAACATCACATAACATTTTTATTTAGCATATTACACTCAAGATAATGGCTAGGCTGATGCATCCAATAAAACCCTTATCAATATTCTCAAAAAGATTGTCAATGATGCTAGTCATGATTGGCACCTCAAGATATTCCCTACCTTTTGGGCATACCATACCAATAATTGTACCCCCATAAGATCCACTCCATACATACTTGTTTATGGTACTAAATCCATCCTTCCCAATGAGTTTGAGTTACCTTCACTACACATATCTTTCAAGCATGTCCTAGATGATCATGATTATCGAGTAGCTCTCCTATAAGAACTGGATCTACTTGATGAAAAATGCATAGCCATGCTCAACAATCTTCAGGCATATCAAAACCAACTCAAAGGCCCTATAATCAATGTGTTAAGTATAAAAAAATTTAACTTGGTGATCTTGTTCTTAAATAAAACCAAAATAATATTATGGCTGAGAAGAAGCATAAAGGAAAATTCAAACCAAACTAGTTAGGGCCTTTTATCATCACTACCGATTATAGATCAAGAGCATACAAACTTGCCACTCTAGATGATGATTAACTTTTAGAGCTAATGAATATTATTCATCTCAATAAATACTATGATTGAGCACTAAGGTATATTGTCTCTAAAGACTATTTTAGTTATGCCATTTTGACACTATTCTTATTTATACAAATACCATCCTTATTCATCCTCTTTCCTATGTCCACTTTCCATTTTTGACCTACCAACCCAGTGTATTCTAAATCCTAGCCCTTTTGACCTTGATTTTTACCATTCATTACATAGTTTCAACATTAGGTATCTAATTAGTTCATCGATTAGATCAAGTAATTCAAATAGGGAGTGTATTTTAGGATAGTGTGATAGAAGTTTCAGTAGTTGCATCCTTCATTTGTTAGTCATTTCTTACCACCAGTCTTGCTACTAATTATAACCACCTTTGGGAAAATTAGTACCATTGATTTATGCCATTGTGTCTTAGTTATAACCACTTATGGGAAAACTAGGGGCAACATTAATCCTATTTACCAACTTTCCAACTTGCTACTTCCTATGTCATCTTATGCCTTTTTACCAACTGTGCCTATTTTGTTTGAATTGGCTACTACACTAGTCAAATTCTTATGCTAAAATAGTGGAACTACAGTGACTTGAAGTCCTACTCTGGGACTATGTAAGAAACACTCAATACTTATTGAGGTTAGCTCAATCACCCCAACCCACACTCTCACCATTTTATGAGCAACCTAAGCCACACTCTCACTATTTTATGAGCATTCTAAGTTTGAACACTCTCATCATTTTATGAGCTTGAACCATTTAAGTGTCTCATCATTCTTGATCAAGTTGAGATACTTCAAATTCCAAAAACATTCTAAAAATTGACCACTTCTTTACCTTAAGGATTCTAGGAACCCTTACTAAGTTACAATAAAATCACTTGTCATTTAGTTTCCCCATCCTTTTTGGCCTTTTTTTCTCATGCACTTACCATTTTGTAAGACCATTCCTCTTCTTCTCTCACATCCATTCTATTTATTTTCATCAGTTATCACATTCTTCCCATTCTCTGGGAGAACTACACTTAGCCTGAAGTTTTTTATTGGATATTACATCCATGGAACTATGTAGCCAGTGTCTACTTACCTAGTGCATATGAAGATAACTCAGCCAGCCCCTTCCTTTTCTTTTATTCCCCCATTTTGTTTATTTGTTAAGTTGTCACCTATTTACTAGGGGTAATGTTTGTAGGTTTTTATTACATTATTTATTTGTTTGTTTCTACATATTTTTTTTGTTTGTCTATATATTTTTTACTTTTAGCACTATTTCCTTGATTCATTTTATCTATGTTCATTAGGTGATTCATTTCCCACACTTACACTTGAGTCCATTCATATTCATATGTTTACATTGTCATCATGGTTTCTATCATTGGTGCATTATTTTATATTAAGTATTGGATTATGGGAGTCAATCTTCATGCATATTTTGGCCAAGTCTTTATGGTGTTCTATCATGAAGCCTACCATCACATGTTACAACAAACCTCAGCTTCAAGAAGTCTATTCAGCAATGGCACCAACATTTCTCAATGATTATAACCACCTTTGGGCAAATCATTGTGTTGTCACCATTTTAATTTTTCTACCCATATAAGGGCATGTTATTATCTTGTTTGTCTATCCTAACTGGGGTAGCTCCATCTTCTCAATGATTATAATTGCCTTTGGGTAAATCATTATTTTATCCTACCACATTGCCACTATCAGGGTACAATGCTTATAACCACCTTTGGTAAAATCATTGCACACCATCTCACTTAAATTTGTCAATGATTTTGACTAATTTTTTAATATCATTTATTTTTCACCCCATCATCTTTCCTTTTTTTGGTCCCCTCGTGTTACTTTTTTCTTTTCAAGGGACCATTTTCCAACCTTCTTGTGCCAATCATTCCCTCAAGGGGGAATCATATAGTTAGTTTATCATCATTATAATTATAGGAATATATGACCTTTTCATTTTTTGAGAAGATGTTACTTTGCTTATAGCTTGTAATGCCTTCCTAAATAGGGGCAAACTATAGACACCTAAAACTGGCCACTAATAACCTCCAACTAGGCTTTTGGCTAATTTACACCCAAAATGTACAATTTGGCATAAAAACACTAAAACATGCTAAATAATGTGAAAAATAAAATATTCAAGTACTGATTCTGGCCAGGGTATCACTAAATGAGGTGATGCAATTTATGGGCTAACTAACTTTGATCAGATCATTTCTAGTCAAAATGCCAAATTTGCATCTGGGTGCTCTGAATTGATTTTCTCTGTCAAATATTTTACACAAGACTTGTACCTTTGTTATTTTTTTTGGAAACATCCTAA
This sequence comes from Torreya grandis, assembly GCA_037957365.1. Taxonomy (NCBI): domain Eukaryota; kingdom Viridiplantae; phylum Streptophyta; class Pinopsida; order Cupressales; family Taxaceae; genus Torreya; species Torreya grandis. The sequence continues at coordinate 10,417 of JARHVA010003705.1, read as the reverse complement.
ATGGGAATACACATCCAATGCATTTGACATTGCTTTTCAATTCTAATCTAGTCAAATTTTGGACCAATAACAAGGAATTTTGATTAATTTGAGTTATTTGTGCACAAAGTGCTTAATCATGCTTAAGAGATAATTAACCCAAATCAAAGCATAATAAAAAATTCCATGGAAATTATTCAAAAATTATTTTTAAAAATGAATATTGAATATCTACATCATCAAGTGACCTCATTTCTTAGGAAGATAACCCTAGGCCATAAATGCCATAAATATCAAGATTCATGCCTCCCATACCTCATCAATGCCTTCCATAATGCCCTCCATGCCTTTTAATTGACCCTTCTTCAAATGTCATGATGAGGATAATAAAAAACTTAATTCCAAAAATTAAATTAATCCTCAACCACACATCTCAATCTTGAGATGGATGGTTCAAGTTGATTCTGATCAAATCAAAAAATATGTAAATAGGAGGCCTCACAACATCATTTATAAGTTTTTTTGGGTGAAAAGTTATAATGCCAAATTAATTCCAAAAGCTTCAAAAAATTAGAGTTACCATGCCAAATTGATTCCAATCCAAGCCAATCCATAAGCCAAAGGTGTCAAGGAGAGATGGAAGTAGCCAAGCTTCCATTGCCAAGGACTTCATGAGCACAAGCTAAGAAAGCCACCATCACAAAGGCATTTGGAGCATCCAAAGAAGGTGAAGGAATTATTGTATTTGATTACTTGATTTTTATTTGTTTTTGTCATTTGATTTTGTTAACTAAGCTCTCCCTAGTGTCTAGGCCTAGAGATGTTATGATATTAGTGTGTTTGTTTTACTTTATTTTCATTTTGGAACTAACACCATACTAACCATCCTCTCTTGAGTATAATTCCTAGATAATAGAAAAATGTGGCCAATGTGATGTTAGTTAGACATTATCATTTCATCTATATGATTTACATATTATGTGATTTTCATGTTAGAATGAATTTATTTATGATACATTTCATGTTCTTAGAAATCACACAACACATGGGTACTATCTTGTCTCTCTGGATTCCTATACAATCACTATCTACTTATTTATGAAGTGAGGGCCATTCCATGATGGGTTATTGTATGGAGTATTAATGGTTCACGATTGGTGTGGAAAAGTGCTCGAATGATGCTCTCCTTCCCTGCAATAGAACTTATTTAGAGATGACACTTGATATTGCCATAGATACTAAAGTTTAGGGAACTCATGCTCTGTGGAGCCATGTATCTTGTATATTGTATTGTATTTATTATTATTGAATCATCATATCTGATGAGATGTAATTATTTACTTATTATACATTGACACCAATGGCTATATGGTTATACTAGCCATGGCTAGATATTTGTAATTACTTTCTATATTTAGTTATGATGTGTTCCATATGATGATAGTGATCAATGATAGATATATGTCATATGTTTATTTTATAGTTGGCACACTTTGAATGTTTTATCTGAATCACTAATTATATTCTCATGATGTAATCTAATGAAATAATACATTGGTAATTTTTTTAATAAAAAAATCATGTATTTTTAAGTAGATCCCAATGGGGATGTTATAGAATGGGGAAAAACCACTGGCTCTAAAAAAATGGTTGCATGTTTATTGAGGACAACTTGTAAATCAAAATTTTAGTTATTAGAAATGGGGATCTAGAGTTGGATGGAGTGAAGTTGGGAAATGACCCCATGTGATCCTTTCTTTAAAATATTTACCATGCAATGGCAATTAATGATGTGAGAAGATTTAGGCAATAACCCTCTTAAGGTGTGCTTCTATCCACTATCTATGAACTCTATCTAAATATTAGATAAGTCCCATATAATAGGTCCTAATGTGCAGAACCATTATTCTCATAATACCACATCACATCCTCCTAAGGGTAGGGAAAACATATTTGAGTGAAGAGTGTAATCACCTATTTAAATATGCACATTTTGACACTTCCCTTTACATGGAAATGTTGCTCCATTATCAATCATGAGTTTAATATAGAACAAGGGTGTTAAAATTAATCTACCTACTTAGTAATTTAGGTATCAATGAAATTATGAGTGTTTCTAGAGATAATGAAGATTATGAGAGGGATATTTTTAAAGAAACCCTTGACCTTCATGGTTTGAGGGGTGGTAACACCTGCTAGTGTATGTAGAGAGATATCAGGTTGAGTTTCTTAATCCATTGAGTCCTTTGAGAGGATTTATTCTTCTTGAGCATCATGTAATTCTTAAATATTGATCTCACTATCTTGATCTAGCAGGATTCTATATCTAAAAAGTAGAGCTTCTATGTGATGCACCCATGACCCTTAACCCATTTATCATCACAATTATAAAATAATCCTTTCTCTTTATAATTCCACATCTCTACCTTAGTAAGTTGTTTTACCGATGTAGTTTTCGTTGCCTGTTGGTTCACTATATTCTTTATAGGTGGGAAAGTAGGAGGTTGACACTATGCTAAGAGTTTATCTTCTAATAACTTAGTCAAACCCAAGGCATCCATCATGTTGTTGGGCTAAAACATTTTCACCTCTGAGTGTATTGGCTCTTTGAGTCCATTAATAAAATAAATCTTGAAGAAGTCATCTGATAACCCTTTAGTGTGATTAGCTAGTTTCTAAAATTCAATCTCATAATCACAAACAATGTTTGTCTGGTAGAGTTGAGTGAGAGCTCCTATAAAGTCCTCAAATGTCAAGGGACCAAACCTATCTAAAAGTAAGGATGAAAATGTTTTAAAATTAGGTTCATCATTTCACTTGAGATACCAATGGTACCATTGGAGTGTTTCTTGTTCCAAGTGGAAGGAAGTAATTGGGACTTTAATTATAGAATAAGTATTTTGAAGGTTGAATAATTACTCCACTCGATATATCCATCTTGTAGAATCTATACCATTAAATCTTGAAAATATTAGCTTGGCCCACATGATGTGTGGTGAAAAAATAAATTATTATTTGAAGAAGACTCCTACAATTTGTTGAGCAAAAGGATATTATATTGATTCAGTCCATGCATCATATCAGTTAACTCAATAACCTAAGATTTCAATGTTGCGATTTATTCCTCCATGATCTTTGTTCCTGAATGAGCGGATACCATAACCAATGTTTTTTTTTTATCAAGGGATACAAAAGTAAATTTTAAGACATGATCAATAAGGAATTTTTTTAATTTAGGTTCAATTGGAAGGGGCAAATGTACTTTTATTAAATTTTTGACACCTCTTGGATAGGATTGATAAAGGCAAGGCCAATTTTTGAATTTTAATGGAAAAATTTAAAAATTTATCTAAAAGGGAAAGAGGATAATAAAATTGAAATGAACACTATGGGAAAGTTTTAAATCAAGAAGGAAAAAACTAAAGAAGTTATGAAAAAATCCAAAAAAAGAAAAAATTGAGTTTTTTGGGTAACAAAAGTGGAATTTGGATATGGAGCCTCAAGGAAAAAATGTGTAGAATGGAATTTTTGGTGTTCCAATAAATTTTGAGAGTTGAAAGAACTATAGAGGGATATAAATGGTCAAAAAATAGATTTTTTTTACTCTGTTTTTGAAAAAATAATTACTGCTTGGTTGCTCCTATCAAAAGCCTATCTATAAGTTGCGGTTACCAATTATTATCAATTGTGATCACTCTAATGTTGGTCATTTGAAATTTTTATGTTGGATATGGGTTCCAAATCTATTCAGCTACCTAAGGGTTTTACGGAGTCTCTCTAGCCACAAATACTGTCTAAATGAGTCTCACTCTCCAAAAATGTTTTGGCCATGGATTTACTCCTAAATGACAACTCTTAGTTTAGTTCACATGTGGAAACTAGTCAATCAAGATGGGGCTATTACCCATTTTGCCAGTAGGTCCTCTCTTAATAGGCTAACTACTTCAAGGTTCTTATGGTACTCCTCATAATGAGTTTTAGGGATTATACACAAATAATTCCCATACTTATGTGGAAGGTTATTTAACTTTATCTAAACTTGCAATGAATATGTAGAAAATAGAGACAAAGAAAAATATTTTTATAAATGGCACAACTCTTGGAAATCCACTGCTATAAAAAAAAATTATAATTTACACACAGGTCGAGAAAGTGATTTGATACTAGATGTGAAGATCCTTTTACACAACTTCATGAATTAAAAAAATAAATGAATAATGAAATGAACTTTGGAAAGTAACCTTTAGATCACCGGTCACTTTGAGGGGGCAGCCTTCTTTGAGCAATCTCTATACAATAATATTTTTGGATGCATTCATTGGGCCTCAACACTTAAATACTAAATCTATTATAACAACTACTACTTCTCATGTATGTGAGATAGTTCAAATATGCTCAAGGGATGACTTACAAATTATAAGCATCCATAAAAAATAATACACTAATAATTCAAAGAGAAAGGTAGGACATGGGTTCTTAACAAATCTTGTGGCTTAGAAGGGTTATTTCATATTTTTACAAGCAACAGGTTTCATTAACACATCTCATGGTTAACAACACTTTTACAATCTAGATGGAAAAGAATCTAGTCTTTCATGACCGATCCAAGCATAACAATACCAAATTTGATTTGAATTGGTACTATCTGCAATATGGAAATGTCAAGTTGCAACATTGCCCTAAAATAGAGCAACTAACAAACATCCTGACAAAACTACTTGGATGAGAAAATTTTGAAAAGTTTAGAGGAATGATTGGTCTAAAAAGACCCCTATAGATTAAATGGGGATGCAACAATAATATAAATAGTTTTTATTAATTCTAGGTGTCTAGCTTAGGTGTCATGAATTTTTCTCATTCAATAAGTTCTCCATTCCCATAGAAATAGGAAAGGTCATTTTGGGAATGTGATATGAACAACCGCTTTGGATTATTTATTGTAATGTTTGCTCTTGTTAATCTTGAATTGTGAAATATAATTTCATTGTCATTCTATATGAAATTTGGCATGTCAACCATGAATCATAATGGCCATGGAATTCCCTTATAACACACCAAGTACTTCAGCTATTTTCCATTCTTTCACTTCCATTTATAGCTTCTCTAGACAATATTTTGTGATTATGTAGCACTTTAGTCTTATACACTTCAAAAAATCATGACCATGGCTATGTTGATAAAATATAGTGTGAAATTATATTTAGTGTGAACATAAATAACACAATTATATTATAAATATGGTTTTAAGTGATTTAATATGAAAATCATGTAGATATTGGGTTATTGGTTGTTAGAAAAACCAATCCTATATTTGTGTTAGGAGAAGTTAGTTGTTAGAATAACTAAGATATTATTAGGGAGTAATGTTATAAAACTATGATTATATATTTTAATATGATTATTTAAAGAAAAATTAAATTGTGAATGATTTATTGAGAACACGTAAGTGTTTTGAGCTTTTGGCTCTTATTAGATATGGGATTATTTATATATTTGGTATCAGAATAGGCACCTTAAGGAAGCTCTTTATAATTCAAGTCTTGTTCTTCACAAGGGATCTAGAGAAAATACCACATCCATTTTTATTACCAATTTGAAAGGCATTATTTCTATCTATCAGTGGTAATGCAGTGAAGACCAATATAAATTTTGTTGGCATTATGAAAGATCTGTATGTTTATCTATATTAAAAAAAATTACGCACACACACACATTGTAGATTTTATGTAGTATATGAAAGTTTGAAGTTTTTAAAAAGGGATTAAAGAAGTTTAAGAATAAAAAATATTATATTAGATCTTAACATCCATGCTTGGCTTTTTATAGCTTAGCATTTAGCCTACATTGAATGAAATAAATTACATTTTAAATATCTTATAGATATCTACTTCATTGGTGAAACACCTTCTTTGATTAGTATTTGGCTCATGGGATAGGATCTTATGGATTAATTTTAAATATAACTCAGATATTTCATCACACTTGGTCACATTTTGAACTCCACCAAGACCATGGTTTACCTTCTATCAAGTTTCCCTTAGCCCTTTAATGACTCATCCACTTTGGCTCTCTATAGAGATATACCATCCATGATTGGATCTTCGAGCTTCACTCAATGGCTCACATCATTTAATTCACCCTTAATGTTTGAATTAAACTCACCCAAAACATTGGGATTTGCAATGTAAAATTCTAGATTTCATCCATGTTCAAATTGTCCACCTTCAAGCCATAGTTTCAACATGTTACAAAAATTTGCATTTGAAGATTATTTTCCACATAGAATTCCTTGGCTCAACACACCTAAAACTTGCTTGACATATAAACCAAATAAAATCCTAAGTCATGGTAGTATATCACTTTAAATCACTTTCTAAATGGTGATACAAGTGTTTAATGTAACTAGCTCCTCAAATTGGTGATCTACTTTCATCATATTAATCCTATCCTCCTTGTCATAGTCTATCTCTGCCTTCTACAAGGTAATGGAAGATATGATAATAATAGAGTTTTTTTATTATTTTTAGTATTTTATTTATATTTTTTTGGGTTAGTTCTTTTATTAATATGTATTTAATTTCATTTTTTCATTTCATTTGTCTTTTAAGCCATAGAATAGTATTTTATTAAGATTAATTTGTTTAGTGTTTAAATAAGTTTTTATAATGGTCATGTAGTTTTGATTTATTAATTTTATGATATTTTAAAAGTGTCAAGTTTAGTATTGTTTTTTAATTAGGTCTAAAGTTTATCAACAATTTTCTATTTGTTGACACTGTCTTAAAGTCAGTTATTCTAAGTCTTATTTCTTGACAATAATCTATTGTCATTTTTTTTTATTTTTTTTTATTTTTTTGTGTCTTGTCTAATTTTATTCATAATTCATCAAATAAGTCTTAAAATACATTTCTATTATCACTATCTTCAATATTTTTATTGGATGCATTATTAGTTGAAACTGACATCTATAAGTTCACATTAAGGGAAGAAACGTTGAGAGAATATAGTTTGAACTTATATTTAGTGTAAATATAAGTAAAATAGTTATATTAAAAATATGGTTATAAGGGATTTAATATTAAAATCACATAGATAGTGAGATATTGGTTGTTGAAACAACCAATCCTATATTTGTGTTAGGATAAGTTAGTTATTATAATAACTAAGTTATTGTTAATGACAGTTCTTAGAAGATTATGCATATATATTGGGATATGTTTGATTAATAAAATGTTTAATTATGAATGATTGATTGAGAAAATGTAAGTTTTTTAAGAATTTATATCTCACTAAATATGGGATTATTTTTATAGGTTATTCTTCTTAATTATATACATGTTTTTCTGTTAGAAGCCTCACATATGCTCTATCTTATGCCTTTGGCCTATCTCTTAGTTTTTAATGGCCTTATATTGATGATATAGACATCCCATCTTACTTATAATTCTTAAAATATACTTATCTTACTCTTATACAAGTTCTAAGCATGTGTCTGCTCTCCTTCTCCCTAGACACTAATGTCCAAGTTAGATAATAACATCAACATTACTATCTTGGCCTGGCACAAGTGTCTAGTGCCCTCCATTCATCTAATTTAAAAATGAAATGTATTGCAATGGTTTGCTTAAGTGATTTAATGTGAGTTATCTATTATAGGATTGGTATAAATACAATATCAACCCTCATTCATTCCTCACCTAGAAATCAAACCAAAAAGAGCACTCAAGTTACCAAGAGCTTTCTTATTCTTATTTATTATGATATCAGTCAAAATAATAACCCAAATATAGGTTTGAAGTACTAAAGGAGTATTCATAAGGTCATATTGTCCAAGTTACAAGTTAGGTCACTCTTGTACTTACTTTACACATTGTATGATTCACTCACAAGCCAATGTGTAGGGGAGAACTACATGAGTTTGAGGCCCTCTTCTAGAGTACTGGCTATATAGGAAGTTTCTTTTAACAATGAGATTAATATAGGTTATCTTGACATCATGTGCCAATAATGTATTTTTCCCCAAGGTCACATTAAAGATACAAAGTTAGGGTTTTATCATTTCACCAGGAGTGATAGTCCATGACCTAGATCTGAATGCACTAGAGTGAAGGAAAATACAAAACCATAATCATCCAAGTGGTCACATCCTATTTCATCACATATTCCATACAAGAAAATATCTTTGAACTTAGACACTAGCATCAATGTAACTGTCTCAAGCTGATGATCTAGTGTCACTAGATCTAGAATCTAATGATTGATCTAGATCTACTTCTTACCTATACTAGATCTAACATTGTATTAGCATTATAAAAAACTAAGTACTTTTTATTTTGTCATTTATATATCTAACATGGTTATACTTTCCATTAATATCCTATCTCAACTTTATAAATTTAACATATGGTACATCTGAGTTTAGAACATTAGTTTGTCTATTGTAGATCTAATATTCACACTTTTTTCTTATCATTTATATATCCTTAACCCTAAACACTAAATTGGATCTTTATCTAAATTAGGGTTAAATATTTGGTGAATTTAATCTATGTGAAAATTATTTTTTCTAATTCCTAATATTGTACACCAGTTAGTGTTACAATTATTCATTGATTTCATGTGGTTGAGCCTATCATTAATGTCAAAATAAGTATGAGGTATGGTGATCTAATCCAATGGTCTTGTGTGTTCAAATAAGGCTAGCTCAATATTAGATAGTGACCTATATGGTGTAATTAGACTTATTCAAAGGAGAATGATGGGAGATGTTTTGGAACATATCTCAAATATCTAGAGGTGAGTAGTGAGATACAATAGGTGTCTTGAAGATATCAAAATGGTATGATGCATAGTAGGTCTATTTTGATGGCCTAGTTCTTAAATATGAAAATGACTTGTAGAATCATGGTGATGATGACATGGATGTGTTTGAGATTGAAGGTGTACAATATAGTGCTTAGATCATACAATAAAGGTGTTGATTCAGTCACATGACTCTTAAAGTGAGCTAAAGGGGTAAGTCCTTCATTGGTGGTCTTCTCATAGACCTTGTCTTAAGGCCCTAGGTTGGATGATGAGGCTTCATGATCAGGTTTTAAGGATTGTGAGATTTTTAAAGCATGGTATGAGGGTGAATGACATGTTTATTAAGTATTGAGATCATTACAAGAGTATTTCAAGGTTTAAGCATGTCTGGTAGTTCTAGGTCTAGTGTGTAAAGAGACCTAGTATGGAATAATGAGGGTTAAAAGTCAATTTAAAAGTTAATAGAGATTATTTGAGTTTTTAAAAAGGTGTAATAGGTTGATTAAATCATTTTTATAAAGTTTTTAGGTCTTGAGTTGAAGGAAAAAACAAGAAAATGAGTTTGAAGGTCTCATGTGTATTTAGATTGAAGAGTTACAAACCTGAGAAGGAAATTTCGATGCTCATTGGAATGTGTAAAATTTTAATGGTGTCATAATATATTTGGGAGAGAATTAAAAGAGTATTATAAATTATTTTCAAGCATTAGGATGTGGTTCCAAGGATAGAACTATATGAACAAATGTTAAGAATGAAAACTATTCTAAAACCCTCTCAAAACCTTTATAGTGACATGATAAGGAAAATATTATTGGAAATGGATCATAATTTATTTTTAAGGACATTTTTATGATTTTATGTGATATATGACTCCATCCATCATCTCCAAGTGGTAGTGGTATATCAGGATAGTAAGTGGAACCTATAGGAAATCACTTATTTCTCAGAAATTTGGTATAGTAGGAAAAGTTAACCTAGTAAAAGAATAAAAATAAATGGAGGTTGATGATTGATACATATTTTTTTTTACATGGTGTTATTTATAAAATTTATATCATTTATGTCAACTATTTTTGTCACTCAAGTTGACCTATCACTAAATTGGGCTAATAGTGAAGATAGTGAGAATGTGTTTAGGGATGACTTATAGTGGATTAGGAATGGATCCAATTGATTGAGGTTATTTTTAAATACCTATACCTCATTTAAATATTATCATATGATTTATATATCATTTAAAATTAATAAAAAAGTGTTGACAAGATGTCTTATCTGAGTGAGTTAAGATAGTGAAGGAGTAAGGTTGAGATTTTGATCTATATATTATATATTTGACATTAAAAATATATAAATTTATTATTATATATGTTATAAATATGTATAAATATATTATAAATTCATTATATTTTCATGGAAGTGATTCTATAGGTTCTCTAAGTCATATTCACCATGATTGGTTCTTAAGACAAAATGGCAGATCTGGGTATGCATGATGAAGTGAAGAGTGTGAGACTATGTGATAGAAGTTGTATAAAATTAACACTTTTTTATGACATATTTTACCTATAAATAATTTATTTAAGTTTTATAATCTCTTTAATGAGTTTATTTATGAAAGCCAAGATGGTTTATT
>JARHVA010003704.1:1570000-1871106 GCA_037957365.1 Torreya grandis | reverse complement strand
CATGAAAAAATCATTTGGATGTTTTTTAAGGTTAGACTTGAAAAGGCCTTCTACTTAGAGTTAGATTTGCACATTACCTTATTACCTTGCCTGCAAACCTTCTTGTCCAAGTCACCTCATTCGATCTCTAATCTCTTATCAAGTTATATAATGTTTATTTGGGTGTGTAACAACTATTTCAATCATCTTGAGGGTGACCATATCTTTTAGTTCATGCTTTTGGTCTCTTTTCCTCAAAATTGTCCCCTTGTGCAGGGCAAAAGTGACCCTCCTCTAAGACCAAATAAAGGATGTGTGCCTTGCTTCCTCATATAAATAAAACATATGATAATGTTCCATAAGGTAATAGGGATGATTCATACCAAATTTTAGTTCCCAATTCTAAGGATAGAGCCTGCAAAAGATTCAAAACCCAAGACTGGGTTTTCACAGTCACACTATGTGCAGGGCATAGGGTTTTTGACTAAGTTATTTGCTTGGAGAATTTGCCTATAGGTCATCTAAGATATTTTATATTTTTTTGGACCTCTTTTATATACCCTCTGAGTTCATTTAATTTTTTCATCAATTCTTTACCTGACTATGAACCTTGGAGACTTCAAAATCTCATATAGCCTTGATTATGACAGTCATCTCCATAGCCTTGACTGATTTTGGATGGTTGGGAGAGATCTTGATGGATCTATATGTGTTTTATATATTATCCCTATGTACTTATAGATCATTATTACACCTTTCAACTTCCACTTGGTATAATTTACCTCAAGAATTTCTCATTTTGATAGAGGTAGACCTACAGGCTTGTAGGTTAGTTTCTAGTCCATGTACAGACTGTCATTCCAATCCATGTGAGATATTGGGTATTAGAGTGTTTATAAAAACTCCATTGGTTTAATTTTAAACATGAAACATATTTATTATCATTTAAAATTTCAACTCTTCATTATATGCCTTTCATCTCACTTCTTGACTATCACAGTCATTACCAATCCTCCTCTGTTTGTAGATGCCTATTTTGCTTGACTGTAAGTTGTCAAGGTGGGTTTTTTGACATAAAAGTAAATATAGACCTTAATTTTTTCTAATATCACTTCCTAATATTTATTTCACCTACTATCATACTCCATTTGAGTTCTAAAAACCATCTTTTGTTCTTGACTGAGATAAATTTCCAAATAGGTTGGTTGTAGGTGTCTATTCATAAGCTTGTAGGTTCTATAATAACACCTTTAAAATCATGTGGAAACATTTAGAAAACATGGAATCATCATAAAAAAACAATAAAAATGAAGAAGAATGCAAACAGTGACCCCCTCTTTAATTTAATTTCCTAAAAAGTTGCCTAGATTGTTAACGATTGTTCATAGAGGAGGATTCACAAAATTGTAAATTATTATTATGGATGTGGAGTACACTCAGATCCCTATCCACCCCCAAAATCATTTCCTCCAACTTAAACTATACGTCTCATGGTGATCACTTGAAGTTGAGCCTTCTTTGTATGCCAAGAGGAAAAAATAAGAAAAAAAGTTGCATAAGCATCCTTTTGAATTATCTTGAATTAAAAATGTGTAAATGAGTTTGGAAAGGTTAATTTTTGATATTATCATGTTTTTGGCTAATATTGGACTTGGGAAGTCTGTACAAGTGCCCAAAAGCTGTTATGTTGTAGAGCTAAAAGCTTCACCAGGATGCAAATAGGAAAAGTTAAGGAGCATCCAGAGTTGCGGGGTGTTGCTGATTCAGTTGCAGGAAAAACGGCGTCAGTCTGATCAGCCGACATCGGTCAGATAGCAAGAGGAAGCAACCGGCGTCGGTTACCAGTTGGCCAACATCAGTCATGAAGGCGCCGACGTCGGCAGCCTGTGTGAGAACAGGCAGTTCGCATGACGAATCTGGGAGAGTCTATTTTTGGACTGCTAGTTTGCATGTTGAAGGCTAGTAGTAGTCTTGAGTTGTGAGTCTAATTATTGTAATTATGTTAGTCTAATTATTGTAAGCATGAGATCTATATATGGACTCATGGGCTGTATTGTTAGTGTGTGCTAGAAAGCCATTGGGCTTGGAGAGTGAGCTAGTGTAGTTCCTCCTAGTTACCAAACAGGGGTACTGAGAGTGTTTGATCAAGGAGAGTTGCAAGGTCTGCAAGGTCAAGGAGCTGATCCACCGGGGGTACTGGTTGAAGAAGGGTTCTTCAGGGGTGTAGAGAGATCTATAATTGTGAGTATGCTCTATTGAATTGCAAGTTGAAGGTTCATGGGAGATCTACTTGGAGTACGGTTGTGTGCTTGGTGAACTGGCAGCGTTGTTACTGACTGGTTGGAGAGGTGAACATCAATTCTATATTGGAGTTGATTGTTGGGACCAAGAGAGAGAGGGAAGAAGATCTTGAGGAGTGGCGAACCTTTGAGGTGGAAGAAGAAGTGGCATCTTCTTTATTGTATATTCTTCTGAGTGATTATTAATACAATTGTGTATTGTCTCTCAATTCCTGTGTTGTTTCATTTTTCTAGTTACTTTATATTTCTGGTTTAAATTCTGTGTTTTGTTGTTAATACGAGAAGTAGTCATATGTGCTCTAATTGGTGGAGCAAGATCCTGACAAGTGGTATCAGAGCATGTTTGTCATTCTTGGATTACCAACAAGTGGTATCAGAGCCTTGGTTGTAGGTTCAAGCGCTGATACCAATAATTGGTATCAGAGCTTTTGGTTGGGTTGACTAACAGGTGGTTTTAGATCTGGTAGTGTTTTTTGGTTATAGGGCACTCACAAGAGTTTCATAATTGAGTGGGAGTATAGCAACGGCAGAAGAAAGTAAGCTACGAATGGAGAAACTGAATAGCACGAATGGTCTGATTGATGGAAAGGAGCAGGTAAAAAGAGATCATTGGTCGGTAGAAGATCAGCTTGTGGAAGCATATGTTGCAGGTAATATTGCACAGGATGTTCTGGAATAAAGTGGAATCTTTGTTTACATATTCTTTTGCCTCTTTCCATGCAGCCCAAAATAGAGCATCTTTTCATGGGTATGTCTTTGGAGACTTTGGAGAGATTTATTTCACGATTGGAGAGCCTTGTCAGATGATTGACGAAGGGGAAGTGAAGCTGGAAATTGGCAGGCGGATGACACACAGTGGTTGAAGGAAGTCATGCAGGTACCAATCTTGGAGATGAGTCTAATTTCTTCAAGAAATTTGGGTGATGAGATATGCACTATAACTCTCATAGTGGATACACTTGAATTAGATGGTGGTAAGAAAGTAGGTATCCTTTATCTATCTACTTATATTGCTGATTCACCTTCTGTTGCAGAGATGTGGCTTCATAGGCTTAGTCACATATGTAGAAGGAGAATGCAGGTTTTGAAGCGGAGGTCAGATGTCTTTGACAAGCTAAAGAACTGGAAAGCCTCAGTGTTCATGGAGGAGATGATGAACAGAGATCAGGTGAGGAAACTGAGTTATTCTGAGCAGAGCAGGGTTGATTTGATTAGGATTTTGATCCATGGAGAGCTCACGGGTAAAAAGTTATCACTCACAAACGAACACAGGTACCAGCGTTGGTTATACAGTAACCGACGTCGGCAACAAGAAGACCGACGTCAGTCATGAAGGAACCGACGTTGGCAGAAGGGACGTCGGCGTCAGCCAGGGAAATGACATCGGCAGTCAGGTTCAGTACAGGGAGCCGACATCGGTCAGAAACAGACTGGGAGATGGCCGAGATCGGTCACTGGTACGGATAGTGGGCAGACAGCAAGTCTCAAACGCTCATGTTGAGGTTAGAATTGGTAAGTGAACCTCATATTCGTTGTTCACCTTCTTTATATTGCTTTTTGATAGTCAAGAACTAGGAAGATGGAAGAAGCAATGCAGGTAGAATCCAGATACAGTGGGAGCTAGGCATGGATGAGGAGTAGAGTCCTTGGAGAAGAACCAAACAGGTATCTGTTGGTAGATTTGTCAGCTGGAAGTAAGCACTGAGAGACGAAATGGATTCCCATTTTAAAGAAGAGAGTGGACGGATACAAGAGACAGAAGGCTAAGGCATATGGTCTTGAAGAAGCTGCAGGACAGTGGTACAGATTTTGACAGGTGGATGACTAAGCATGGCTTCAGTCAATGTCAGTGTAACTATTGTGGTTTTATCTTACCAGGTAGATGATGATTGCAACATTATCTAGTTACTATATTGGGTTATTTGCTAGCAGGTTTGTACATACAGGGATTTACTGAGCTAAAGGTAAGGTTAGTTCAGAGGCGTGTCAGGAAGAATTTGGAGCAGTGAAATTCTTTGGCATATGAGACATGGAGATTTGATCTCTAGTGGGAGCTGATGTGAAGATGGTGTTGGCGGGGTTCATGATGCAGGATGCAGAATCGAAAAGCACACCAAGGGCTGGATAGTTCAAGCTTAGCTTGAAATAGGGTTTGAAATCACATGAGGTCTAGTGTAGACCTAAGTTGTTTTCCCAAGCAGTGGGGGTTGTCAGATAGTATGGAGCCAATTCGGGGAAGGAGTACTGGACGGAGTTCAGTGGGACTAGCAGCAGGGTTTCTTGTTATGCAGGGTCAAGTTATTCACTACATGGATATGTAGGTTCGGATGTGGCAGGTTACTTGAATGACAGGTGTAGCATCACAGGTTGTGTGATGGTCGGTCTTCAGGGTTGATCTTGAAGAGGAATACAAGCCAGAGAATAATTTAGACAGTGTACAGGTACAGGTACAGGTGTAGCTATTTATCTCCAAGTGGGAGATTGTTATGTTATGGAGCTAAAAGCTTCACCAAGATGCAAACAGGAAAAGTTAAGGAGGATCCAGAGTTACGAGGTGTTGTTGATTCAATTGCAAGAAAAACGGTGTCGGTCTGATCAGCCGACGTCGGTTAGATAGCAAGAGGAAGCAACCGACGTCGGTTACCAGTCGGCCGACATCGGTCATGAAGGAGCCGATGTCGGCAGCCTGTGTGAGAACAGGCAGTTTGCATGACGAATCTGGGAGAGTCTATTTTTGGACTGCTAGTTTGCATGTTGAAGGCTAGTCGTAGTCTTGAGTTGCGAGTCTAATTATTGTAATTAGGTTAGTCTAATTATTGTAAGCATGAGATCTATATATGGACTCATGGGCTGTATTGTTAGTGTGTGCTAGAAAGACATTGGGCTTGGAGAGTGAGCTAGTGTAGTTCCTCCTAGTTACCAAACAGGGGTACTGAGAGTGTTTGATCAAGGAGAGTTGCAAGGTCTTCAAGGTCAAGGAGCTGATCCACTGGGGTACTGGTTGAAGAAGGGTTCTTTATGGGTGTAGAGAGATCTACAATTGTGAGTATGGTCTATTGAATTGTAGGTTGAAGGTTCATGGGAGATCTACTTGGAGTACGGTTGTGTGCTTGGTGAACTGGCAGCGTTGTTACTGACTGGTTGGAGAGGTGAACATCAATTCTATATTGGAGTTGATTGTTGGGACCGAGAGAGAGGGGGAAGAAGATCTTGAGGAGTGGCGAACCTTTGAGGTGGAAGAAGAAGTGGCATCTTCTTTATTGTATATTCTTCTGAGTGATTATTAATACAATTGTGTATTGTCTCTCAATTCCTGTGTTGTTTCATATTTCTAGTTACTTTATATTTCTAGTTAAATTCCGTGTTTAGTTGCTAATACGAGAAGTAGTCATATGTGCTCTAATTGGTGGAGCAAGATCCTGACAAGTGGTATCAGAGCATGTTTGTTGTTCTTGGATTACCAACAAAAGCTCCTATTTTTTAGGGAAAACTGCTCTTTCTTGATCAACCTACCAGATTTTAGTTATGGATAGATACTACAAACTTCTTAAGACACATTTCACATGATATGACTTTTTGACACTTGCACACTTCCCAAAAAAATATACAAAGCATTAAATATACTTAAAATGACCTCTAAATGACCCAAAAATGATAAATAGACCTAAGGGACTAATAACCAAATGTAGTATAACATGAAATGGAATTAATTAACCCTTGAAACACTTTATAACATCCATTTAAATCCCCTATAGACCCAAAACTCAAGTTTTTCCTTATAGGTGCCCTAATTTGACTAGAAATTCAAATTTGATCAACAATGACTAAAGTATCCATGATGGTGGTCATGTGCCATCGACAAGGGTCAATCGGTGGGTGTTGATGATCCTGATAGGCATCCCTTAGATCTCTAGTCTATAGGTGATGATAAAAGTTAGCATGTTCATCAAAAACTCTAAAGGAAGGACTAGGATGATGGGATACCTCCCCATGATGGGGATACCTCGTCAAGTTGGAATAGTTATGACCCACAACATGGATTGAGGGTGTTCTTATTCTATAGTATCCAGTAGGGAAATAGTTGGGGAACTCGAATGAGAACTAGTTGAATCACTTGAAACTAATCAGGTATGATTTCTATCTCTAAAAGAAGCACACCACTGACTCCTAAGGGGAGCAGGATGCATTTCATTAACTTGAAGGCATCTACAGTAATCATCAATGATCACCTATAGCTCATCATGTCCCAATCATGAAAGGGGATTTTCATCACCTTGAATGGGTGAATGAGACATGACATGAGGCTAAGATGAAATATCCTCAAATGAAAGAAGCTAATACTGGTGAAAAGGATACCAAGTCCGTTGGTTATAGATCTACTAATCTTGTTCCCTTTCAAATGAGAGAAGATCTACACCACTATGTTGGGTCGATGGAATCTCCTAGGTCATATGGTGTATATGGCATTCCATTGCAGTCATAGCTTGTTCATGAGTGAGCTTAGGGATGAGGCCCTGAATCTGACATGATTGGCATCCCAAGGGTGGGAGACTGACCATGGATGCAATGAAGCAAAATCAACACAAAAGATAATAGAAAAATCAAATTGAAGGAGAACTAATAGAGAGAATGACACATAACCAAAGCAAGAAAAAACAACCAAGGCAAGATCCAAAACACAACTAAAATCAAAGCCTAATAGCTAACATAGGGGAATTGGATAAGATATCTCTAAATGGGGTAGAACTAGCATGAGACCATATGTGAGATCCCACCGAGCATGCCATAACGTAGTTCCAAGAATTCAAATGGAACCACTAGTGTTTGGTAGGGTGTTAAAGCAAACCACTAAGAGGCTAGAAGGCTCAAGGCTTTTAGGGGATATAATAAGAGATCTCTAGTGGCTATCCAATTTGTTGGCTTGCACCAGGATATAGCTAGACTTGTAAACCAAGTTGGGGATAGCATGATCAAGTGCATAAAGGATGCAAGTATCTCTAGTGAATCCAACAATAGTAAAGTAAGTAGCTAAGACTAGACTATTGATTGCATATAAATTATGTAAATAACAATGCCAAGTAAAGAGAGATAAAAAATGAAATGTAAATATAGAAACTAAGGAACTTTTAGGCCAAATGAAAGATGTTTTAATCAATAAAGACATTTTTAAGAAAGGGTACAAGAGCATGCCTAATCTAGATTTGAGTTATCTTTCACCTTCAACACTGTTGTTTTCTAACAATGCAATATTCTAGTTTAGAAAGATAGAGAGATTATTTAATCAAGTTGTATAGTTCATTTTAAGCATGTATATTTATATTATGTAATGAGGAATGCTTCCAAAAAGAGAAATCACATGTAATAAATAAATATTTCAAGCAATGAAAGTACTCTTTAACCATATACAAATGCAGTAAACTTTAGAAACTACTCTAAAAAATGCAAAAAACAACTAATTCACTAAAACAAATCAAACCCTAGCATGTATACTACATCAAATAAATAAAGAGTTTCACTTTGGAAAGTAAAGTTCCTTCATATCAAGCTCAAGAGAGATTTTCAAACTTTCTACCAACTGATTGTCCAAGCTAGGAGGCAAGAGAGGAAGAAGATCAGGTTGTGTGTAAGTTGAGTCCAGACCAAGAGCTAAAAGTTGTGGAAAAGGTGAAGGAGAAACTACCAATCTAAGAAATCCAATAGAAGGAGCACAAGAGACAGGTGCAATGGAGTTTTAAGGGAGCAAGGAGAAACCCATAATCTTTAAGAACACTATAGATAGCAATGTGAATCACCAATGGAAGATGTAATAGAGTAGAGAATCCCCTATCATAATGAAAGTTATTACGCCATGCAAGAACCAAGAGATATTTAGGGAGGTAGTCAAGATTTGAATTTGAATGATCAAGTGAGAATATTAGAGTAGAGATGTAGGAGAGAGTGAATGTAGAGTCTCAAATGAATGAGGAAAAGCACACATATCTCAACCCTAATCAACCAACAAGCAAAAAACTAGCTATTTCTAATTGTTTAAGACCAAATCGAGTCTTTTTCATGAATTCTACCTAGGCCATGGTCTAGGTTATGGATTTTTTGAAGGAAACATGTGGCCTAGGCTATGGGTTTCCTCCCTAAGCCATGGCCTAGGTCAAATAAAAGCCTAAGGTGGTCAACAAGCTCTCAAAAGGGTCTCGGGGGTCCCTAGAGAGCTTGTCTGACATGAGAAAAGACCAAGATGGTTGGAGGATATTTAGGGGATGATAATAACATGTGGGAGAGGTCCAAATGAACAAAAAATATCTCCAAGTGAGATAGCTAGAGTTGGTATTCTACATGTGAGCTAATGTGTAATCATAGGGAGGAGTAGGGTCATGAGAAGTATGATTATAAAAACATGCTCTCAAATGTAGAAAACAAATACTCTACTCTTGTCCTGAAGACACTACAGGAAGACAAGCATTGCAAGAGTGAAAACATTATTTGTAGATTATCAATAGAGTCCTCCTAGAAAGATGAGAGTGATCAAGTCAACTCCTTCACACCACACATGCAAACTAGATAAATAAATACATGATAAAGGTAGTCACACTCTTCCCAAACATGTGTAACACTTAGTTTGTATAGACCAATCCAAATAGAATAGAAAATTATAGGTCATGGGGATGTGTAGGTAAAAAATAGTCATTAACACTCTTAAAAATGGTTCATGAATCATAGTGCACTAAACCTAAAAATATTATGATGGATTTGTAGTAAACAAAGACCATTATCATCCACCAAAGGCATTGGCCCTGACTCACATCCTCCAATTTGTACCATGTAAAGTTTGGTTGATCATTTTTGTTTGTCTAGGAAAGTGATAGAGGAGATAGGTCAATTTTGACCAATTTCAGGTCTATCAAGGCTTTTCAAGAATGGAAGCTAATTGAGAGGAGCTAAGAGAGACTCCTAGAATAACCCCACATGTCACAACTACTGCAAAGGCTGTACAACAATTGAAAATTGTCTCTTTTCAATTATTTTCTTATTTTCAACATAACACCTACATTTTATCAGTATCAAAATAGTTCCTATGACATATTATGACATGAGGGGCATTGAATATGCCTTTAAAATACTTTTCCTCTATGAAAAACTTGTACAAGTCTATTAATGACCCCAAAAGTAACCTTAGAGTGACATAAGACAAACTACGGACTAAAAATGAATGTGATCAAGGCTAAAGACATATTGAATGACCTCACTAGGACCATGGTACACATTTTACACCCTAAGAGATCTTATGACAAGTTATTAACTATACGGGGTTGACCTAATTTGACTTGTGGTCAAATTAGTCAATAGTTACCACTTTTGGTTAGATACCCTTACCTCAATCTTGACTCTCTCACCAAAAGGGGAGGAAAATACACACATATTGATTCAAATATACACATATTAAAACACATAGATTATCTTTGATATTGATATTCAAACACATAGGTTTACTCACATACAGATAGTCAAACACACAGGTTCACTCACATGTAGATATTCAAACACACTGGTTCACTCACATACAAAAATTTAGACACATAGGATCACTTAGATATAGATATTTAGACACACATGTCTAATCAAATACATATATTCAGATGCATAGGTTTGATGTAGATATATAGGTTTATGCAGATATATAGTTTGATGTAGATATACAAGTTTATGCAGATATATAGTTTGACTTAGATATATAGGTTTACTTAGATATATAGTTTGACTCAGATATATAGATGTTTAGATACATAGCTACATTACTCAGTTATTAGGATTGGGGGCATGATGTAGAGTGCACGTCCTTGATTTCTATTTTTAGATTTCTAAGTTATACTCAGATCATCACCATGATGTCACTAGGGTTTCACCAGTTTGGGTTACATGACCATCTACAACAGTTGATCCATAGCCTTCCACCAGACCCAATTTACATAATCAGATTCAATACACACATTAAAGTGGGAGAAATCAAGCCTTATTTCTCCACATAGTCAATTACATACTCAGATTTAGTGCACACATCAAAGTGGGGGCAAGTAGGCATTATTTCTCTATGTATTTAGTTTACATACTCAAATTCAATACACACATCAAAGTGGGAGCAAGTGGGTTTTGCTTCTCCACATATCCAATTTGGATATTCATAGTCAATCTAGATATCAGGGTGGGGGTAAAACATGGTTTTGTTCCTCATGATTCAGTTCACTATTCAGGTTTAGTATAGAGGACACCCACATTATGGATTTTCTCTTCACATATTTCACTCTAACTCTTGTCCACTTCTTTGACCAAGAAGTGGACCAGGTCCAAAACACATCCACATAGGTAAGCATAGGTATGCATTATTTTTTTCTTTTACTCTAATAATTTCATTGCATTACTAGAATAAAAGGGGGGCAAATGTATACACCCTAATTTAGTCAAATAACCACAAGTATTATGTATTTTTTTGCTTTTTCACATGAAAATCTTAGTAGTGAATATAGCCCTTATTTGCATGGTCATTTTGGGTCCTTTAATATTTATTGTATCTTATTTTCCCCACTTCTTATACCCTCAATGGTCTTGAGTCACCTCCTTCTAATTACAAGGGCCCCGAGCCTATCCTATTTGATCTTAACTCTATTTTTAAGCCTCAAGACACTAGTGCCATTATCAAGACAATAGTCCATATGGTGATAGTGTCTAATTATAGATCTAGTGTTTTACAGTCATTTTCTCATGTGTTTGGTGTCTTAGCCTTATCTTGATCCTTCTCTTATGTTTTTATCTCTCTATTATGACTTGTCAACCAATGAACAAAATCTTACACTCAAATCAAACTTTTTTTCTATATAAAGAGCCTCACAATGAATTTTATGTCTAACACTTACTATTTTAACATATAATTACATAAAATCAATCAATAGTATAGCTCAATACTCTGCATACTACTCAGCTATTACATTTAGATATTGCATGATTGATCAAATAAGGTCCTAAGCAAAATTCATTCTAACATATCATGCACATTGATAATGCACATTCCCTAAGGGATATCTACATGCAATTTGAGACCCCTAACATTGGGGTTAATGTAGGTAGCAGTCAGGACAATAGGGGTTCTGCTTTGCATGATCATAATATCCTACAACATAGTTTTTTCCCTTTATTTTACATTTTATCTTATTTTTGTTTATATGTACAGATGCTCATTAAGGTTTTAGAAGATATTTAGCAAAAATAGTGATAGGCAAGCTTCTAAAAGATGTAGAACCACCTACAGGTACTAATTCAAAAACTAGGTTTATCTTTTAAATAAATCAAATAGCTTTTAAAATTGAATACTGAAAAACTCAATTCTTCAATATTAAATAGAATTGGTTATGGAATTCTCAATTTCCTAATTAAAACAAATAGAAATTGGATTTATTATTCTAGAAATGAATATGAGTGAATGAAAACTCTGACAACTCATTTCTGAATCAAAACTCTTTTTTTCAAATTGATCTGTGAACGATAATTAGCCTCCTGCTAATATATATTGTTTTATTCAAAACATATTTTAAAAATACAATAAGTCATTTTTAAAAATTTAATTAAAAGGAATTGACTTTTAAATTTTGAATGTGAATTGTATGAACAATTTTGAGTATGAGTATTTTATAAACTCATCTAACTTTGTTGTTCAGTTAAAACCATTTCATTCACATTTTTATCCCTTCAAATATCTCTTAATCAATTTTCCATAATTAATTTCTAAATATCAATGAATAATTTAAAACTGATGAAATACTAAAAAATTAAAAAAAATAGAGATAAGAGATTGTTTATGGGATTCACTAATTGTCTACGTCCTCGAGTTCATTTGAACCGTTCTATTATAAAAAGATATAAATACAAAATTTAAAACTTACATCCATGTATAATTTAAGGAAACTTCCAGCGTTGTGTGAGATAAAGAACTCATGTGCAGCATGTAAAACATTGTTCTCTTCAACCAAACAATATCTGTAAATGCTTATAATTCTCTTGAATGGGCTAAATTATTATGTCAATAAGAGAAAAAGAATACTCTCAAAGGATTTATAAAAATATCTTTATCTTAAAAATCTCTATAATTTATACACGCTAAAAAGGATTTAGGAATAAAATTAAACACGGTCAATTCACTGAATTAAATAACTTATGTTCTTCAAGAAAAATAGACCTTCATCTGTATGGATCGTCCATGCTTGAAATTCCTAGTAACATTTCTTCTCTATCAAAAAATAAGCAATATGTCCATTTCTGTTGGCTACTCATTCTCTATAAACTCTCAAAAATAATAATAATCCTCAATATTTAAAAATTGTCATACAACCAATATTAGCTAACAATTTTCTATTTCTATCCCAAAATATAATTATCTTCGAAATACCTTACATGCATTTAATAGAAAAATAAAATCCCATAAATAATAAGAGGTTGAAACTCCATGCTTTATTTAATAAATATCTTCCCATAAATAACATGGTCAACTTCCCACCAAAACTACCAACCACACAAAAGAAGTGAAAGATAAAGTGGGATAAAAGGTGGGTGCATGTTAAACATGAAACATAAAAGGTTAAGCATGCATGATAAGAGTTTTAATGCCATACTAAAAACACATGAGTATTAAAACATTTCACATTACCAAATTTGCCCCCATGGATATTCCACGTGGTAAAAGATAAAATACATGATTTAAACACCAAACATACAGGGATAAAGGTAAAAGGATAATGTTTAAACTTTAGTTTTAAAAAAAAAAAAACATATCCCATTTAAATTTCCACTTCATCCAAAGTGACATGGATTTTCCACGTGGGGTATGGGATAATATGGAAAATGGGGCATCTTGATATTTTTTAAAAACATATTCCATTATTTAATTAAATTTTCCACGTGGGGTATGGGATAATATTTAAAATGGGGCATCTTGATATTTTTTAAAAACATATCCCATTATTTAATTAAATCCATGCATAATGATCCATGTGAGAGTGGGATCAAATTGATTTGGGTTTTAATTATCTAATGGTTTAATAAAAGCCATAAATATGATATTTAAAAATTGAAATTTAATTTAAAATATATCATATGGTTATTAATAACCATAAAACAGGATATTAAGATTATTTTGAAAATAAAAAAATGAAAGAATTATGGACGAAATAATTAATTGGATATGTGGAAGGAATAAATACAAAGATATATTGGAATATCTCGATGACTTAATAAAATTATGGTAAAGTTGGTAAAAATAGATATTGAATAGTTATGGGGTAATGTGGCTAAACGACCGCTTTAGTCCTACATCTACAACACAACACCCATCAGCAACATATCAAAATAATTTCAATATTAAAAGTAATTGTATCAAATTTATATATTTTTTCCACGTGTCAATTTTTCATTACGACACTTGTCATTTTTTCATTTTTCCAAACCATTAAAAAAATTCTCTGAATCAAACCTCCCCAATAAAAATCTTTTGGTCTCAAAAAGCCCAAATAGTCCAACTATCCCAAAATAATCTCTGTGAGTTCTCTTCTTGCCATTGAAAATCTTTTTACACTAATTCTAAACATACAGGAGCCAAAAATAGCATATGAAGGAGTTATGAATTCAATCTATCAAAATGATGTAATAAAACTTCATTTGAAAAAAATATCAGTAAAATAAGACGTTATAAAAAATTCTCTACAAGAAGTCAATTGTCCAACTGAAATTGTAACCTGATTATGGAGAGTAAAACAAACTCTTTACCCATTCTACTAAAATGACTTATTACCTAAAATAGTCACAACATGTGACAAATTCTCTCAACCCCTGTACTGCATGAAGGCTAAGATGTTCTCCTTGTTATATCTACAAGGGAAATCAAATTCTACATATTAAAAAGTGTCATAGATCACCTATGTACAAAAATACCCTATATGACTTGTAATAAATTGAACATCTCTATACTTGTATTTATAAATGTTGCCCAAGATATAATGGGACTTATATAACTATAAAAATGTGCAATTAATTTGTCTATCCTAAGGCTATAACTATACAATACATGAAAGATTAATCAAGAAAAATAGATGTGATCACCATCCTATAAACAACATAGTTAACTATTGTGTCTCTGAAACTGATTATTAAATCTTTCCCTATACCTTTTACACTCCAATGTCAACTTAGAAAAATTTCATTATAACAACCTCTTTACAAACCCACAACTCTGCAAGTAATTGTAAGCAAATATCATATAAAGGTGAGGAGAAAACCAAGAATTTTAAACCTGTCTCAAAGTTTTTTTCACCATTGACTCTTCGTGATTCATATCTCCAAAACTCATCCAATTGAGTTAGTTTTCCAAAAAAATTATCACAATGAAAAACTATATTTAGAAGATAGAAAATATTCTTCCAAACACTAAAATTATCAAAATTTCTTTCCTAAATCCAAGTAGTCAAGAAATCCCAAAAATAATGTTTGAAGTGAATCTTAAGCATACTTCTGCAATACTATAATAATGTTTTATCAAAGATATTCAATTAAACCATTTTATCAATAAGGGTTATTCCCTCTTCATGGTTTCCATAACTGAATAGGAGGTGGTTTCATCTTTTAAACTCTATCTTACCAAGAGTTAGATGATCCATTTTAATTTTCAAAAGGCTTTCAAAAACAATTTCAAATCAAGACATATTTTACTCCCAAAGCAAAAACCCTACACAAAGGATTCAACCAAAAATATGCAAACATAGTTATGTTTGAGAATAATTTATACCTCTGAAAAAATTGTGAAGTGCACCTACTAATTACTGCTTGGTATACGGTTAGTGTTTAAATAATTTCATGTTTGCTTCCTGCAACTCTTAACAAAGCTGTGAAACATACCAATCTATGATCTAGTTAAAAACTCAAAATTCAAAGTTCAAAAACATGTCTGATACCCTGAACAATGTCTTATTGTTATTTTTATATCTTACTATAGAATTGGTCGTTTCACTTGTTATTATAGTCTTTCAAAATATGATTAGTAATCCAAAAATAAAGGCTACACAATTGGTTATCAAAGACCAAAATATTGTATCAATGCCAATATAAAATCAGACCATAATCATACCTCAATCTGCCCTCTGTATAAGAATAGTTATAAGACTGCAACTGATTCCTCTTGGATGTACATTACTAAAAAGGTCTTGCATTTTATCTATATGCATCCCAAGGAAGAAAGGTTGATCCTTTCACAACATCATCTCATACATCAAGTGACAATGTGTTGTGTTCTTCATCTATGTTGATCTTATAGGACTAGTGGTTTCAAAACTTTGGCTATTAGAAGCTTGTCTTCTTCCAGTGAATTGGAACACCTTTCAATTTTAATTTGCACTAATCAACCTGCATAATCAAATCAAATAGAAGAATAATACCAATATCTGATATTCAAACTCCAAACTAAAATATATCAATAACTGAAGCAAGTCCTATAATCACTTATTTTGATACCAAAAATGATCCAAAAATTGGGTTTATCTTTTAGATAAATCACACAACTTTTAAAATCGGATACTAAAAATCTCAATTCCTTAATATTAAATAGAATTGATTACAAAATTCTCAATTTCTTGATTAAAATAAATAGAAATTGGATTTATTTTTCTATAAATGAATATGAGTGAATGAAAACTCTGACAACTCATTTTTGAATCAAAACTCTTATTTTAAAATTGATCTGTAAACAATAATTAGACTCTTGATAATAAATACTATTTTAATCAAAATAGATTTTAAAAATATAATAAGTCACTTTCCAAAATTTAATTAAAATGAATTCACTTTTAAACTCGAAATATGAATTGTCTAAACAATTTTGAGTATGAGTATTTTATAAACTCATATAAGTCTGTTGTTCAATTAAAACCATTTCATTCACATTTTTATCATTTCAAATATCTCTTAATCAATTTTTCATAATTAATTTCTAAATATCAATGAATAATTTAAAACTAATGAAATACTGGAAAACTAAAAAAAATAGAGACAAGAAATTGTTTATGGGATTTACCAATTGACTACGTCTTCGGATTCATTTAAACCGTTCCATTATAAAAAGATGTAAATACAGAATTTAAAACTTACATCCCTGTATAATTTAAGGAAACTTGCATCTCTATGTGAGATGAAGAACTCATGTGCAGTATGTAAAACATTCTTCTCTTCAACCAAACAATATCTATAGATGCTTATAGTTATCCTAAATGGACTAAATAATTCTCTCAATAAGAAAAAAACAATACTCTCTAAGGATTCATAAAAATATCCTTGTCTTACAAATCTATGTAATTTATACAGGTTGAAAAGGACTCGGGAATAAAAATAAAAAATGGTCAATTCACTGAATTAAACAACATGTGTTCTTCAAACAAAATAGACCTTCATTTGTATGGACCGTCCATGCTTGAAAATCCTAGTAACATTTCTTCTGTGTCAAAAAATAAGCAACGTGTCTATCTCTGTTGGCTACCCGCTCTTTGTAAACTCTCTAAACTAATAATAATCTTCAATATTTAAAAATTATTATATAGTCAATGTTAGCTAACAATTTTCTATTTTTATCCCAAAATACAATTATCTTTGAAATAAGCGACATGCATTTAATAGAAGAATAAAATCTCATAAATAATGAGAGGTTGAAACTCCATACTTTATTTAATAAATCTCATCCCGTAAATAACATCGCCCACTTCCTACCAAAACCACCAACCACACAAAAGACAAGTGGAAGATATCGTGGAATAAAATGTGCGTGCATGTTAAACATAAAAGGTTAAGCGTGCATGATAAGAGTTTTAACGCCAAACTAAAAACACTAGTATTAAAACATTTCACATTACCAAATTTGCCCCCATGGATATTCCACGTGGTAAAAATAAAATACATGCATGGTAATATTTAAACACCAAACATACAGGGATAAAGATCAAAGGATAATTTTTTAAGCTTTAGTTTTTTAAAAAAAACATATCCCATTTAAATCTCCACCTCATCCAAAGTGACATGGATTTTCCACGTGGGGTATGGGATATTATTTAAAATGGGGCACCTAGATATTTTTTAAAAACATATTTCATTATTTAATTAAACCCATGTATAACTATCCACGTGAGAGTGGGATCATATTAAAATTTGGGATTTGGGTTTTAATTATTCAATAGTTTAATACAATTTATAAATAAGATATTTAAAAATTGAGATTTAATTTAAAATATATCTTATGGTTATTAATAACCATAAAATATGATATTAAGATTATTTTGAAAATAGAAAAATATAAAAATTATGGTGGGAATAATTAATTGGATATGTGGAAAGAATAAATATAATGATATATTGAAATATTTCAGTGGCTTAATACAATTATGGTAAAGTTGGTAAAATTGGATGTTGAATGGTTATGGGGTAATGTAGGTAAATGGTCGGTTTAGTCTCACACCTGCAACACAACACTCATCAGCAACATATTAAAATAATTTCAATATAAAAAGTAATTGTATCAACTCTTTATATTTTTGCTACATGTTAATTTTCCATTACGACACTTGTCATTTCCACATTTTTCCAAACCATAAAAAAATTCTCTGGATCAGATACCCCAAAACCTCTCACAGCGTCCCTAAAAGTTCTAGACATTTCCTCCAAGAAGGATATTAGCACCATAATTAGACACAAGTGCCACATGGTGCTACTGTCCACATAAGGGTGCTACTGTCTAAAGCTGGATTTTAGTTATAATCATAAAATGAAAGGTTTTTTATTGTTTCTCTATCTTGTTTCAACCTCTTGAGTCATAGAAACACTTGTTTTTCTCTAGATAAGTTCTCTTTTTTTATATCTTTGCTATTTTGGGAAAGACTTGTCAATTAAATTACTTCCTATTTTTATTCCAAGTTATTGCTATACTCATTCCTTTAACAACATAGGATTTACATACCCCAAGTCCTAAAAGGTTAAAACACATGCTCTTTATTGTAGGTCAATCACCAACAAAGCACTCAATTTGGACTCAAGCAAAGGCTAGGTGTGTTATACACACTTAGGTACGCATTTCTTTATTTTAAACAACTAATTTAATTATTAGATTAAATGGCAAGGGGAGGAGGGGAGGTGTGGGAAAGAGCAGGGCAGATGTAGACTATGTTAGGTTGTGGAGCTAAAAGCTTCACTGATGCAAACATGGAGGAGGTTGCTGAGGTTGCTAAGTTGCAGAACAAGTTGCAGGGCAATCGACGTCGGTCTGATCAACCGACGTCAATCATATTATAGTGCAGAGCAACCGACGTCAGTTATGGGTCAGTCGACTTCGATCAGACAAGAATCGACGTCGGCATCCTGTATGTGCATGCATTTGCATGCGGGTCGAAAACTGGTCTATTTTTGGACAGTCAATTTGCATGTAAAGACTTATTTTAGTCTTGGAGTTGTGTTTCTAATTATTGTAATTAAGAAAGTCTAATTATTTTATGCATGAGATCTATATAATAGACTCATGGGTTGTATTGTAAAAGTGTGCTAGAAAGCCATTGTGCTTGTAGAGAGAGCAAGAGTAGCTCCTCCCAGTTTCAAAGGGGTGCCGAGTGTGTATGATCAAGAAGAGTTGCAGGTTGTGCAAGTTCTAGTAGAAGATCCATCGGGGTACTGGTTGAAGAATCATAAGGACTTGGTGAGGCAAGGACAAGGGTTCTTCAGGGTGTAGAGACATCTACATGGTAAGTAAGGTCCGGTGATTTTCAGGTTGTTGCAAGAGAAGGGAGATCTACTTGGAGTACGATTGTGTACTTGGTGTACTAGCATTGTTACTGACTGGTGAAGGTGAACAACAACTCTGTATTTGAGTTGATTGTTGTGACCGTGATTGAGAGAGTGAACTGTTGAAAGAGAATTACTGGTGAGCCCTAGAAGTGTGGGAGCTCTAGAGGTGTAAGAAGAAGTGTGGCATCTTCTTTATTGTATTTCCTTCTGGATGAGTATTAATACAATTGGGTATTGTCTCTCATATTCAGTGTTGTTTCATATTTCTAGTTACTTGTTACTTCTGGTTAAATTCCGCATTTAGTTGCTTATACAACAAAGGTAATCATGTGTGCCCTCAGTGGGTAGTAGGATCCTGACAAAGTGGTATCAGAGCTAAGGTTGCAGGGAGCAGGTTATTATTTGATTATAGGTCATTCTCAGGAGTTTTTGATTGAGTGGGAGTATAGCAATGACAGAAGAAAGTAAGCTACGAATGGAGAAACTGAATAGCACGAATGGTCAATTACATATTGATGGAAAGAAAGAGCAGGTAAAGAAAGATTGTTGGTTGGTAGAAGATCAGCATGAAAGAAAGGAAGAAGCAGATGTTACAGGTGATGTTGCACATAATGCTTTGAATAAAGTAGAATCTTGGTTTATAGATTTTTTTGCCTCTTTCCATGCAGCCCGAAATAGAGCATCTTTTCATGAGTATGTCCAGGGAGACTTTGGAGAGATTTATTTAGGGGTTGGTGAGCCTTGTCACATGGTTGGCAAAGGGGAAGCGAAGCTAAAATTGCAGACGGGTAACACACGGGTGTTGAAGAAGGTCATGTAGGTTTCAGTCTTGGAGATGAGTCTAATTTCTTCAAAAATGTTGGGTGATGAGAGATGCACAGTAACTCTCACAGCGGATGCACTTAAATTAGATGGTGGTAAGAAAGTAGGTATCCTTTATCTATCTACTTATATTACTGATTCACCTTCTGTTGCAAAGATGTGGCTTTGTAGGCTTGGTCACATATATAAGAAGGGAATACATGTTCTTAAGCAGAAGATAGATATCTTTGACAAACTTAAGAACTGGAAAGCCTTGGTGTTCATGGAGGAGATGACGGACAGAGATCAGCTGAGGGGACTGAATTATTCTGAGCAGGGCTGTGTTAATTTGGATAGGGTTTTGATCCAAGGTGAGCTCGCGGGTAAAAAGTCATCACTCACAGGAGAACACAGTTACCGGCATCGATCAGGTAGAACCAACGTCAAACAAACAGGTACCGATGTCGGTCATGTGCAGATTAACAGAGTCAGTAGTGTCAGGTAGGTGGAACTGACGTCGGTCATGTAGGAACTGACATCGGCATACAGGTCTATCGCATGGAACTGACGTCAGTCAGGTGCAGACTGAGAGATGGCTGAGATCGGTCACTGAAACGGATGTTGGGCAGACAGCAAGCTGTTAAGGAGTCTCAAACACCCATATGGAGGACTGAAAGCGTAAGTGAACCTCATATTCATTGTTCACCTTCTTTATTACTTGTTGCTTAGTGATGGTCAAGAACCAGGAAGATGTGAAGAGGCAATGCAGGTAGAATCTAGGAAACAGTGGGAGCATGGCATGAATTCTTTGGAAGAGAACCAAGTGGGAGTTTTTGGTAGAGTTGCCAGCTGGGATAAAAGCACTGATAGACGAATGGATTCCCAGGTTAGAGATGAGAGTGGATGGACACATGAGACGGAAGGCCAGGGTGTATGGTCTTGAGCAAGCTGCAGGGCAATGGAGGTTTGACAGGGATATGACTAAGCATGGCTTTAGTCAAGGTCAATGTGACCATTGTGTTTTCTTTTACCGAGTTGGATGATGATTGCAACAGTATCCTATTACTATTGTATGGTTACTTGTTGCAGGGTTACACATGCAGGGAGTTTCTAAGCTAAAGGTAAAGTTAGTTCAGAGGTATGTCATGAAGAATTTGAGAGCAGCGAAATTTTTTGGCATGAGAGACATGGAAGATCATAGGTTGATTTTGTCCCTAGTGAGAGCTGATGTGAAGAAGGTGTTGGCGGGGTTCAATACGCAGGATGCAGAATTGGTAAGCACACCTATAGCTGGACAGTTCAAGCTGAGCTTACAATAGTGTTCAAAATCACATGAGGTCTGGTGTAGACCTGAGTTTTCCCAAGCAGTGGGAGTTGTCAGAAAGTTTGGAGCCAATTCGAGGAAAAAGTACTGGAGAGCAGTTCAGTGGATTCTCAGGTATTTGAGAGGGACCAACAGCAAGGATTCATGCTATGTAGGGTCAAGGACTTCACTACATGTATATGTAGGTTCAGATGTGGCAGGTTACTTGGATGACAAGAAATGCATCACAGGTTGTGTGGTGGTTGGTCTTCAAGATTGAGCTTGAAGAGGGATACAAGCCAGAAAACAAATTAGATGAATGTACAGGTACAAGTATAAGTGCAATTGTTTATCTCCAAGTGGGAGATTGTTAGGTTATGGAGCTCAAAGCTTCACTGATGCAAACATGGAGGAGGTTGCTGAGGTTGATGAGTTGCAGAACAAGTTGCAGGGCAACCGACGTCGGTCATATTATAGTGTAGAGCAACCAACGTCGGTTATGGGTCAGTCGACATCGGTTAGACAGGAACCGACGTCAGCATCCTATATGTGCATGCATTTGCATGCGGGTCGAGAACTGGTCTATTTTTGGACAGTCAGTTTGCATATAAAGACTTATTTTAGTCTTGGAGTTGCGTTTCTAATTATTGTAATTAAGAAAGTCTAATTATTGTATGCATGAGATCTATATAATAGACTCATGGGCTGTATTGTAAAAGTGTGCTAGAAAGCCATTGTGCTTGTAGAGAGAGCAAGAGTAGCTCCTCCTAGTTCCAAAGGGGTGCTGAGTGTGTATGATCAGGGAGAGTTATAGGTTGTTCTGGTAGAAGATCCACCGGGGTACTGGTTGAAGAATCATAAGGACTTGGTGAGGTAAGGACAAGGGTTCTTCAGGGTGTAGAGACATCTACATGGTAAGTAAGGTATGGTGATTTGCAGGTTGTTGCAAGAGCAGGGAGATCTACTTGGAGTATGATTGTGTACTTGGTGTACTGGTAGTGTTGTTACTGACTGGTGGACGTAAACAACAACTCTGTA
The DNA here is from genome assembly GCA_037957365.1 of Torreya grandis. Classification (NCBI taxonomy): domain Eukaryota; kingdom Viridiplantae; phylum Streptophyta; class Pinopsida; order Cupressales; family Taxaceae; genus Torreya; species Torreya grandis. Next base: position 1,848,843 of record JARHVA010003704.1, on the reverse strand, counting down.
TTTCAGTTGATTGTTGTGACCGTGATTGAGAGAGTGAACTGTTGAAGGAGAATTACTGGTGAGCCCTAGACGTGTGGGAGCTCTAGAGGTGTAAGAAGTGTGGCATCTTCTTTATTGTATTTCCTTCTGGATGAGTATTAATACAATTGGGTATTGTCTCTCATATTCTGTGCTATTTCATATTTCTAGTTACTTGTTACTTCTGGTTAAATTCTGCATTTAGTTGCTTATACAACAAAGGTAATCATGTGTGCCCTCAGTGGGCAGTAGGATCCTGATAGACTATTTCTAAATTATATATCTCTGTAGTCTTTTACTCTTAGTAAATACATATCATAGATGTACCTTCAACTTCTAGATATTTCTCATTGCCAAAAGGTTCACATACACTATCTCTATATGCCTAATTGATTATATTTTAGTTTGACCAATGTTATTCTAATGACTCAGACCTTCTATCTTATCCAGAATGCTATAAACTTACTTATCTTCCATCTCTGTAAGTTCTAGACCTATTCTAACTGCATAGACACTTGCATCCTCGTCAGATGCCTGCTTTGATGCAAGTTTTATATTCCAACACAAGTGTCTAGTGCCCTAAAGTCATTCAATTTTCAAATAAAATATATATCTAAGGTTGGCTTAAGTGGTTTAATACAGAATATTCTCCAAAGGGATTGGTATAAATACAAGATCAACTCTCATTCATTATTTACCTAGAAAAGACCTAGAAACTCACAAGGCAACATACCAAAAGCATTTTATTAAACATTTAAGTGAGAAAAGTTTTAGGTGAATTTATCATATTTCCATATCAGTCATAGGAACATCACATCTATAGGTTTAAATCACTGAAGGATCATTCCATGAGCCACATTTTCCAAGTTACAAGCTAGGTCAACGTTGTACTTGTCTATCACATATTGCATGATTCACACATAATCCAACATGTAGGGGATAGCTACATAATTATGAGGCCATCTTTGGAGTATTGGTTATGTAGGTAGATCTCATTGCTAGAGGAGTCTTAAGGGCAACTTGGCCTTATGTGCCCCCTAACCCATTTTTTCCATAGCCAATATGAAGATGAAGAACTAGAGTTTTACTATTTGACAAAGAGTGATAGGCTATGACCCAAATTTGAATGTATCATAGTGAAGGTCACATAGAACCCAAAAGCATCCAAGTGGTCACATCTAATTTTAGTAAGTTTTTAATACTAGACACTTATGTGCAAGTTAGATAATAACATCAATGCAACCATCCCAGGTCAACACAAGTGTCTATGTATACAAAGGCATAATTTATAGAATCATGCATCTATTCCAAAATCCATATCCAATCCACTTTCTACTTATTCTAGATCCAGATTTGCATTAACATCAGAACTAGCTAAGTATATTATTTCATTGTTATTACAATATCTAGCATAGTTGTACTTTCTATCTTTAGCATCTCAATATAATAAATTCAGTTTATATTCTATCTAAGTTATTATAAATAATTGACCTACTTTAGAGATAGTCCACCATCCTTTTGCCTTAGGCTATCTCTACCCCATTAACTATAGATCCCCCACATCTAGATTTTAGGGTTAAACATTTTCTTACATTAGTGAAATAGAGGTGACTTTTTACAAAAGAATCTAAGGACATTATGTAAACATGTCATAAACTTCATGTCATCATCACATTGATGTAAAAATACACATGAGATTGACAAGGACACAAAATTATTAATAAAAATAGCCCACTTCATGAAAAGAAATGATGTAAGATCACCTCAGGTGAATTGGAAATATTGAATCACCAAAAAAAAGAATTAGTCAATTGGAAAATAATCCAACTTTAAAGGTGTAGGATCAAAAAACATAGTAGTTCAAAAGGATTTTAGGAATACACAAGAGTCCACTTGTGCGAAAGGATGAATAGGTTGGAGTTGCGTAAAAGTTAGGAGATTATGTGTTACGAAGTGTTGGCTAGGGCATAGAGTGTGCAGTTGAAGAAAGGAAGCATGGAATTTTCTAATCAAAGATGAGATCATGTGTACATCAGTAAGATTTAAATAAAAGGATTAGGCATGTATGCATGAGGATAATAATATCAATAAATGAATGGTTGTTGAAGTTAAGTCTAAGTGGCATTTCAAGTAAATATATCATTGGTAACTTATAAGAGTGTGCAGTTAGAGTTACAACATGTCATTTTTGTTGAAGTTTTGATTTATGCAGGATTGTGTAGGGTAGATCATGTGCAATTGTGAAAAGTGTCTGGGCATAAGTATATCAAGGTATTAAATTCACCTTTAGATAAGTCACACATATTATGCACATAAAATCTATGCACATGCATAGACGTGCACAAAGAAATATCAATGCACAAGGATCTTAGTCGCACAAGAGGTGAAATAGATTCGTAAAAGAATCAACAAGTAAGATATGTGTCATAGTGAAATACAAACATTAGAATATGCAAAAATTACTAAGGTCGATCACGTAAACCTACAACTGGTCATTGACTTCTAGATTGATACATAGTAGGAAAGTGTTGGTAAATATCAATGCTGACAAATTAAAAGCTATAAATATATTCTGACAGATCTGCCTAATAAGGATCAGAATTGAGCATATTGAGATGCCTAAAAATTATGCTACCCTAAGGTAGGCCTACAGATTGTTTCTAATGTTACACATTTGTGTAGGATCACATTTATCAGCTAACAACCCATATATGGAAGACATATAAATGACTATAGATCATTAGTATCTAAGGAAAGGTGAAAGGTTGGACATTTACAAGTTTGGATCCCTTAAAAAAATCTTTTAATTAGTAGTTAAGGTATATCTTAGAACGTAGAATGCATGTAACCTTGAAAGCATGGAAATCTAAGAGACTCCATTGAGAGAGAGAGAGAGAGAGAGAGAGATCCAAGCTTTTGGACTAGATTGTAAGAGTCGAAGAGCTCATTGTACAAGCTAAGAAGTTACAAATATATTTTAAAGCACATTTGAGTGAATGAGAATCAAACATTTGTTTGAATTCACTATGTTAGTGAATGATTCAAGGGTGAGAGTATCACTTGGTTGTGTGGTGTAAGGCATCCCTTCATTGGGACCTCTAACCAAGAATGCAACAAGAAAGTAGTGAGACCTTTTTGTTAAGCATACCCAACCACATTATAAAACAAACTATATAACTTAGCGAATTCATGGAGGCTCCCTAAGTCCATTGGATGGCCACATATCCTCTTTTTGGCCACGAGATTCAAGTGAAATTTTATTTTTAATAGAGATTTACACTGTGTTTTGACTCTGTGACTTTATTGGTAACATGTTATGTGTTCCTTTTTTATCACATATTTTTTATAGCTTTATCTTGTAAACTTTATAAAAGTGATATGTATGTGTCTTTATCAAAAAATTTAATCATGGCATGTATGTTTATGCACAAATAAAACATCAAGCAAACCCGTGGAATTATAAAATATAAATTTAAATTTTGAATGCATCCAACCAGTGCAAAAGTGAAAAAAGGTCTCTATGAACTAGGTGATTATGAGCCTATCAAAAGTGGACATGTGTATCACTCTTATTGGTCATGACAAAGGGAAGACCTTGTTGCATAGGCCATGATACATCACTCATATTTTGTCACGTTGCCACTATAGATACACGTGGAAATGTGTGGATACCAAAGAAAGCTATTCTAAAGACAAAAGTGACCACATAAACTCCATAAACATGTGACCAATAAGAATATGGCATGTGTTTAATTTTTATTGGATACATGAAAAGATCGATGGAAATACATATGGAGAAAAAGCAAAATCATACACTACATGATCATTACCATAGCAGGGATAGAGCGAAAACAAAAATGTAAAGGTGGAATGAATAAATTAATGTTTTCACACAATCTGCAAGGGTAATTCAATACCAAACACTAATTCTGCCTACTCTATTACTTAGATGGTTCATGAACATGACAAGGGAATGGCTAACATTCTTAGATGTTACCATAGTAAAAAATTCATAGGTGAGCCATTGGTGTTGGTATAGTCCCAAGGACATTTATGACCACTTCCTGCCTAGGAATAATAAAGAGAGATTATATCTTAATAAAACATGATGAATAATTGTAATTAAACCTACAATCGTAATAGGAAACATGATGCATTTAATATATGTAAATAAAATATATCCAAATGGATCATTTTACCTAACAACCACTTTATTGCAAGGTTTGAATATTTAGGTACCTTCGCTCCTTCCAGAATATTATGAGATCTTGTTCCCCCTCCTCATAATATTTACACTCCAAAAACAAATAAGGAGCCAACATAAGCATATGATAGCTCCCCATATAAGCCTTACACCAAATCAACTATGCTCAAAGCTATAAATTGAAACAAAACCATAATAAGCATCCTGCACATGACCAACATGGAAGTTTGCACACATAGAAGACACTAAATAAAGCATGGTTAAGCTCTATTGAATAGAAAATAAGTGCCTAATGTCATGGGCCTAGACTCTCCAATGTCGCATGGGTGCACTAGAGACTCCAAACAATGATTTTCAGGGGGAAAATGGGCTTGGGACTAGATGCAATGTTGCCCTAAAGAGTCAAGCCCCATGACACCTAAGCCTAAATATTAACACATATCATTAAAATAGATCACAAGGTCATTGAGAAAAAACACAAAAAGCCTATTCTCGAAGCTATAACTAGAAAATAATCATAATAAATAAATAAATAAATATTTGCCCTACAATTAATCAGCATAGAAGGTGTTGAGTAACAAGTGATGAATGTGCAAAAGAATCAACATGAAATATTGATTCTTAAAGCTTCTAGTGACTTTCTCAAAGCTTCCACTGACTTAGCTTTTGTCGACTTCAAAAATAGTAGTTACAATTGAATGTGTCTCTAGTGGCCAATTTTTCTTAATTTTCGATTGCATATGAAAATCACTATAAAAACTCAGTACACGTAACCTAAATTTTTTTTTTTTAATAAAATGATGAAAAATAAGACAAAAATTTAATAAATTTGATGAAGACATTTTTTCCTTTATTTAATTTAATAAATATTTAAATTTTTTCATAAAATGAATCTTATCATTATCTTTTAACCAATACAAAATTAAAAAAATTAAACTTTTCTCTTTGTTTTTTCAAAAAACAATATATTTTCCAAATTAACATTAAAACTTTTAAAACTTTCAGAAATATTTATATTAGGGGAAAGGTCCCAATCATTGTGCATGTTCCAAAAGTTGAAGAGAGCTTTTGTTAAAGTGTGCTCCATCAATGAAACATATTGGTGTGTATAAATATTAAAATGCACCTGAACATGTATTATCTACTACTTGTTCAATATTTATTCTATAAAATTAAAAGTAACCAATCACATCTTTACAAGTATTGATACTCTAATGCACAGCTATTGGTATTCAAAGGTTAAGTTTTGGTTATAGGTTTTAAAAAATGTATTTTATGACCTCTCGTTAATAAAATCAATTATATTGTAAAATGTATAATGTGTTAAGACTTTGAAACCTTAATTATAAGTAGTTAAAACGACATATTAAACTGGGTAAAATTTTTTAAATCTAATGTGATGTTATGAGACCTTAATTCACTATGCAAAATTAGGGTGTGCAGCCACTCGAACCTGGTGATTCTACAAATAATCCAAATTCGTTTTTGGCAAAAACAAAAATTTGACTCTTGCTTCCCAACCGTGCTCAGAAGCAGTCTGTAAATTGATGGTATTTATGAGTCATTAGTATCAGAAAATTTGATTACTCTAAATTTTTTAAAATAACTTGCGCAACATGCTCGTTCTGGTGTCCGTAAACGGAAGGGAAAGCCGTCTCCATACACCCCTGTCCATCAGTCGCATTTCCCTCGTAGATTTGTCCATAGGCCGGCACTCCCCACTGTCTATACTTGTGCGCACGATCTCTCCACAAGCCAATGCATCTTCGCCAAAATATGAGAAGTTGAAGGCTTCCCGGACAAGTTGCAAGTATGGCATTTGCAGCGTCGAATAAAATATCCTTCTCAATCTTATTTCCTTCCATCACCGCCGCCTTTCTATGTTTCCTTTTCCTGTTTACAATAAGTGCCAAATACACAGGCGTAAACGAGGCCCGGATCCACCCTTCATAATAATAAATGTCCTGATCCTCACTCACCATCCTTTCCAAAACTTTCAAACATTTTTCCACTTGAACAGCAAGGCTCTGCAGATGAGGTTCTCGGTTTTCCATCTTGGACGTGCCGATTGTCAAATATTCCCTGTAAAGATTCTGTGCTTTTGGTTCGTGTTCAATCACTTTCGTTTCCACCTCGCACCGCTCGCAGAGACAGCTGAAACCAAAGGTTTCGCAGGACTCCTGTCGACAATATTGGGGGAACAAGACATTAAAATATGGGATGGTGATTTCATCGCCCGCATAAAGATATGAGGCTGCATGAATCCTCATGATATCACCCACATTGATTCTCGCTGCAGAGGGCACGCATGAATGGTTTATAAAGGACGGAAGCAGCCACACCCCATAATACAGCCTGGTTGGGACAGGGTTGAAGATGATTGTGGATTGCTTTCCATTTTCTTGCATTATAGCTGGGTAAGAGTCGTCAAATGCAATGCGTTTTAAAATGCCAAGGATTGCTGTCTTCTCCTCATCGACGGTATCTTTCTCCTCGGTTGGAGATGGAAAATTATACTCTGATCCGGAGGTTTCGTCTATGAAATCTGACATTTCGGGAATGAGACGTGACAGATCTTTGCTGCGGTGGGAGAGAAAAACCTGGCGAGTCTTTTCTCCACACGAATTTAGCGCATCTTTCACATTTTGAAACAGTCCATTCTGGAAGACATCCTCCGTACACTTTCGAGACACAGCCAAAGCCCTGCTGATCAACAGCACCTGACCTACCTCGATATTATCCGTGGCAAATAAACCCCTGCCGCAACCACAGCTGGTCATTTTGATCTCGACTGGCCCAATAAAATCGCCATCTGGTTTCAACACATTCGGGCTGCCTGTAGCTAGCCCTATGATAACTTCGCTTATGTCAAAATACTCGGCGCCCCATTTACGATAGGAGGTGGTGAAGAGTTCCTCCTTCTCTGAGAACATAGCACATGAACGCTCAAGGAAACGAAAAGCGTCCTTATATCTTCCCACAGATAACAGCGATCGAATTTTAAACTCAACTCCAACGCTGTCGGAAGGGTCGAGCTTCTCTGCATCTTGCAGCGCTTCTTCGTGTCGGTGAAGTTCGATGTTTGCCATCCCTCTTTCAATGTACATGTCACGAATAATACTTGCATCTTCACACATTCCTTTGGAGACGCATACCACACATTTAGTATGATTTCGCATACATTTTTCCCACTCGCCTGCACGGTAAGCCTTATTTCCAGAGGCCATCCACCTCTTAAATTTCTCTCTACCGACTGCAGCATTTATATTCGCAGGAAGGTTCTGTGCCGTTTCAATACACAGGGGATTGTCCACGTTAACGAATACGAGACCGCCTTCACCTTGTACAAGCATGGGCTCCTTGAGAGCAATTTTCCAGCCTTGAGGGAAAAACGTTCTTGCAAAAGATTGATCAATTGATGAATGATCTGGAGAAACGATGGAAAGCGCCACCGCATCCTCAGTCTCCGTCTCCTCGAGCAGTGTGTAGATTCTCCCAAATTTGAAAGGCGTAACACAGAGCTCGCCATACAACACCACACCTTGATTCCGCTTCCCTAATTTCAAATCCTCGAGGCTTACCTGAACAAGCTCATCTGCAGCTTCTATGGCCTCATGACTGCCTTCGATTTCTTGTTCAGGGATTGTATGCATGCGCAAAACATCTCCAACTTGAGGATGAGTGAGATACATGCCAGCTTTGTTATGGATTGAGATTAACCGCTGCTTATCAAAATTCTTGTACGCAGCCAGAATAACAGATATATCATCACCTGCTCCAAGATTGCCAAGAAGCGTTTCATAATATCGGGGCTGCATATATTCTACAGAAGGAGGATCTGGCACATCAGATCTGCTGCTGGCCTGTGATGTTTTTCGAGACATTGCTGTTTTTTCTTCTTCAAGTGAAATTGATTGAACAGGTTGTTGTGGAGACGGGTTGACTGCAAAGGAGGAGCACAGCCGTTATTACTTAAGATGAGAGGAGCACTCAAATATGGCAGCCTCTTGTTCCGCTAAATTTCGGCCACTCCCCATTGCCAAATAATCTACACAGATCTTCTTTAAAAACAAGTAGAAATTCAAAGAACGAATGCGGGGGAGAGAAGTTAGAAAGAAAGCCTTCGAATAAAGATTTTGTAACTACTATGAGGCAAATTTACGAAAGATAGCGAGAAGAACGATTAAATTAGTGTGTGTAATGATTTTTTTGATAGTTGCAGACCTATTGTTCATTGCGAAATGCAATAGATCAATGCAAAATCCCGTAAGTTCAGATGACGGAAAAATATATACTAGCAATTAAATCCTTCTTTCGTGTAAACAGAATTCCTAACTTTATCGATAACAAAATTTGTGAACATAATCTTACCAAAAGTTAATCCTCAGCTTTAACATCAATAAGCCTAAAACTGATACCCCAAGCTTGTTAAATTTGAACGAAGCCATAAAATTCAAACTTCGCTGAAACCCTAAAATTCAATATTGCTAAATTTACGTGCTCTTGATACCTGGATCCACATACAGATCTTTGAAATGACAACCTCGCGATTAACTTTGATAAGAAATATACAGAAAGTTCAAAATCTGAAGCAGGAAGAAACGGCTAAACTGTTGTGAGCGTAATATTAGAGGAAGAATCGAAATTTATACCTTTAACATGCTTCATGTCATGGCATGCTCAGAAGAAAAACAAACAACAAAGCATTGCCATTTCCACAGCTTTCGAAACCAATCGATCGATTCCTCTGCGTCTGAGAACAATTTGGGCACAGAAACGCTGCCTCAACAAATATTCAAACTGTTTTAACAAATACGAATCAAGCACTTCCCCCCCACACCGCCTAGTAACCCTACGGTAACCCCCAGGTTTAACAAGTTGAGTGTGGGTTAGGTTAGGGACAACAAACTTTGGGGTCACGTTCTAGCAAGCCGGTGTCGACGTTTGCTTTTATGGATGTGTTTTTTCAAATCGTATATTTCTAAGCCGTACATGTGTAGACTCGGAAAGTGGTTTTACATCCCCTAATTTAAATAATATATTAAATTTAATGTATAATTAATGAAAATTTTATAGTTAGTAAGAAATGATGAGGGTTTAGGGAATTATATTGATTTGTCATCAATTTTAAAATAATTTTCAGAAATAGGATAATAATAGAAAATGAGTTAAGATAGTAAGAGAAAAACTTTAAAAATATTATAACAAACAAAGTTTATTTTTTCAGCGCATTTTTAAAAAAATATTATTTTGGAAAGTGTAAGGTCATTTTTAATAAAGTGTAAATATGTAAAAATTGATTTGACGATTTTATTTATCTTTTTCAAGGCTCTATAAATTTTATTTGTTTTTTAAAATTTTGTGTATATTTTTAAGAGATTATTCTTCTTTACAATCGTAAAAAGTCATCATTAAATAGAAAAATGAAGAATTGATTTAAGGATTTGTGTTATCCCTCCATTATTATCAGAATATTAAACAAGAACGAATTTAATAATTAATGATCAATACAAATTATATAAGATTCTAAGCCCGCCTAAGTCTGTACTAGTGCTCGTTTTTTTTTCACAATTCAAACCGGAACTATAATCCCAAGTGGTTCGGGAATGTCTTCAATACCATTCTCTAGTGATAATCGACAATGGAAAGCTGATTAGGTCGTGGTTTGTTTCTACTCATAATCGTAGTTTTAATCGGAGTTAAGAGGCTCGAATAGGTATTGCATTATTTTAAAACATTTGTCATGCTTTAGAAACCCTGCATATGACTATTACAAAAAAGTGTGTTTTGTATTGTAATTGAATGCTCATAAATGCCCAATTGGGTCTATAAATGTTCTAAAAACTTTCATATCCATGCTAAAGCCCCTCCCTAGGTCTAAAATGGCATTTTAATAAAAGGGGAATGATCCAGAAGCCCTAATTAGGTTTACAAGCAGGTGGACATCGGCCATTTTGTGACTTTCGGATGACTTTTTAGTCATTTTAGTCCGTGAAAGAAGCTAAAATGCCATGGAATGTTAAGGCGGCTCTTGGGTCAATCCATTCACTCCATAAAGGGACAAATGGCATTTGTTTTTGGGGATTCTTCGGTTTGGACAATTTATTTGAGATTTGTATTTGGAATCTTGATATTGGTGAAGTGTTATGTTGTTAAAATTCATATTTGAAATTTATTAGTGAAAATTAGTATTTTTTTTCATGGTTTTATTTAAGATGAACAAAGGGGATGCACTTTTGTCTTGAGTTCTGTGTTCTATTTTTGAATTGGTTTTTATGTTTGGAGGTATTTGTCCAAACTAAGTATTGTAGACGAAATTGTTGTTTTTAATTAGAATTCCGATCTACATGTGTGCTAATTGGTATCAGAGCTCCATTTTAATTGTTAGGAGAGTGTGAGAGAAGACTTGGGCTAAGTCTTCTAGCAAGTTGTAAAAGAAAAGTTTGCATCCTAGAAGAGATGCCACATGGAGGAAACGTATTGCAATGAGAGGCAAGACCGAGAGGACCTCGATTTACAGATTTGCTGAGATGATGAGAATATGCTGAGAACGTTTGATGCAGTGGAATTAACTCAAAGGAGAGTGGATCATGGTGGAGACATGAGCAAGGATGCGGAATAAGTAGCTCAATAGGTTGGAAGATATGGAAAACAAGGCTGAGACGAGAGTTTTCAAAGTTATGGCAAGGCTTAGTAGTAAGCCAAAATAGGATACACCCTGATATGATAGTAGTTTGAATCCCGAATAACTCATGGATTAGATAGTTGAGATGGAAAAATATTTTAATTGTGAGTTTATAGAGGAACACAAAAAGGTGAAATTCACATGCATGAAGTTGAAGAGTCATGCCTTTGTATGGTGGGATCACATGCAAGCCAAGAGACAGAGAAAGAATAAGGAGAAAATAGGATCATGGGATTTAATTGTAGCTAACTTGAAGGCTAAATTTTTACCCTTGGACTACTGATTGATCCTATTCCCAAAATTGTAAATTTTGAGACAAAAGGAGATGAGTGTCAAAGACTACATCGAGGAATTTTATATGCTCACAAAAAGAGTTGGACTTGATGAGGATATCCCAAAAAAAATTCAAGGTATGTGCATGGATTCTATTTTTTTCATACAAGATGAAATCAATTTTTTGAACTTCAGAACCATATAGGAAGCCTATCAATGTGCATTGAAGGTGGAAGAGAAGTTGACGAGAAAGCAACAAGTGATATCTAGAAGAAGAGGAAAGTATTTGAGAGGAAGAGGACATAATAACAGTGGAAGAAGTCAACAAAATAATGGTGTAGAGGCAAACAATTCACAAAATTTAAATTATGGCACAAGAGGAGGATACTCTTCTAGAGGAAGAGGCTTTTGTGGATGAGGTAGAGGTAGAGGTTTTTGTGGTAAGTGTTTTGGATGTAATAAGTATGTTAGTCATATGGAGCAATATTTTTAATAAAACCCTCAAAATAAAAGTAAGAAAGTTGAAGGGACAACTCATATAGCATTTGGAGAAGAGGAGAGCATTGGGTCTCTAAATCACATGAAAGAGATAGAACAAGGAGAGGATTTATTATTGAAAAGAGTGTGTAATCACCTAAAAATGACACTTAAGTGCTAAGAGTGCTACTTGAGACCACCTATCCTTAGCTTAGCCCTAGACCTATCCTAGAGCCTATTTTCACACTTAACTAGCCTTTGTATGGGCCTCAGGCATCCCTAGTCATCCCTAAATCAATACTAGACGCTCATTCTTGCATCCTAGCCCTTTGTGCCTCAGGTTCTACCACCTAGATACTAACACCATAAAAAGGACAATAGTGTCACATGGTGCTAGTGTCCCAATATTGGTACTAGTGTCATTTCCCTCCTTTTTCTACAAACAGATATCTTTTCAAATCTTAGACCTCTTAGGGTCAGCCTAGACCTCTTTTAGCACACGCATAAGCACCAGAATAATATAAATACATATTTTTTATCCCTCTAACCACTAGATATAAATTACATATACAAACTCAGAATAAGTTATGCACAATTAAGGTTATCAATCCCTATTCTACTTTACTTTTGCATACTACCATCTACAACATTATGAAGTTCAGATTACTCAAATTTTTAGTCTCAAGCATATTTAAAGCACTCAATTCAACTATCATATTAGCTTCACTTGCACTTACACTAACACTTAGGTGGATAGAACTACATCAGGCTTGATCCCTCTTCAGAGTATTGGTATGTAGGCAACTCTCATCATAGCGGGGTGTTGAGGATGTCCATCTTACCCCACTAACAAACACATTTTTATTCTTGTGTCAACTAGATACCCTAACAACATGTAATATTAGGGTTTTCTCATAAAACCAATCAAAATAGGCCATCTACATGGTTTTAAAACTCATGCACATAGGAACATGCTTTACAAACCCAGACACAGGTGCAACTAAAAGCTCTGACAATCCTACATAGAGGACACTACGACTAAAACAAGGACCCTATCACCCATAGTGCTATTGTCCATGAGGGGTTTTGGCACCCATATCTTGTTTGTAACACTCAAACTAGCCTTTGCCTTAATTTTTAACCTTTAGATCATTTGTCTCGATCATTTTCCAGCTAAGTTCTCATTTACATTATTTATTACTATTTTTAGAAAGGTCAAACTTAGTCAATTCTATAAAAAAATTAGTGGCTATTTATATTGCATATTATTGCCTTAATTTAGTATACTCAATTATTTATCAACATAAGATTTACATTCACTAAGTCCTAAAAGGTTAAAATATTTGGTGAACCTGACTTACTTTGAATACTATTCAAACCCTAACCCTAAATGCTACTAGGGTTTGTATCCTTCTTTTTCCTATTTTCATTAGTTGTGTTAAGATTTTCATATTTCATACATTTTATTTCAACACCCCTATTTCATTTTGTTCCCTATATGCCATCTAAAAAAGCTATTTCTCTTCTATTAAGAAGAAGTGCTAGGCTTAGTGGTAATCATATTGAGCTACTTAGATTCCTTCTATTCGAGTTTATACCTTGGACAAGGGACCAATTATAACTCTCGTCATTGATCCTTCACACCCTGATTATGTGGATTTCAATGATAATACATACAAAGATGAGAAATATAATCAAGACCAAGATGATAAACAAGGTGGGAATCAGGACACTCTCCCCTCACTTAACAATGAAAACCTAATTGTTAATAAGGATGAGATTCTACATAACTTTAGAGATAGACTTCAGGATCAACCCCATGATCATGAATTTTTTTTATAAAACATAATGGAAATAAATAACAAATCAAATATAGTCAATCTACTACTCCCCCATATAATAACATTGTTCACCTATGTTGGGGCCAACTTAACTAACACAATAACCAATTGTATCTCAACAAACTTCAGTGACAAATACACCTCCTATGGCTAGTTCCTCCTCTCCAGATGTTCAATCCCTTTTATAGGAGGTTTATACTCTACGGGGTTAAGACCTTATTACATCTTGAGCACAGAGCCACTAGGCCATCACATGCCTTAGATTCTAAAGTTCTTTTACATACACCTTTGTCACATCACATAGAGACAACTCCTTTGGCATCTGGATTTGTGGCACCTAAGCTTACATTATATGATAGTAAGGATGACCTAGAGCACCATCTTTGAGCTTTTCATGCAACATGTTTGGACTATGTGTCTAATGATTAACTTCTCACTAATTTATTTCCATGTAGTCTAAAGGATTATGCCTTATAGTGGTTCTATGATCTATCGAATCATTCTATCACCACTTTTAATCTATTGGTAGATATGTTTCTAACACACTTCTCAATAAAAATCAGTGATAAGATCTCATATACTCAAGTATCACAACTAAAACAAAAATCAAATGAGCCTATTACATAATACATCTTATGATATAAGACTATATTGTCCAAGCTGACTAGCCCCATGGCAGATAAAGAGCTCTATGATATATTCAAACAAAGCCTACTACTAGCATTACATGAAGTTATCATGTTCAAGAAGTTTCTAACCTTCATAGAGATCCATCTCCTTGCCTAGTTTTTTTAGCTCCTCCATGCAACATTTTCACCAACATTCGAGAATCACCAACACGTGCTTTACAATACTCTTAGAATGTAATGCCATATCTCTCCCTCCCAGCAAAGAGGTTGATAAGACATGAACTCTTCCACAGAACTATGATTCTAATGCATTTTATGACTATCACAGGTCACCAGGCCATACAACAAACTGATGCATCAACTTAAAATATAAGATACAAGATTTGATAAAGGCTAACATTATTGATGTGGGCACACCTACAAAGGCACCCAAAGTTCAAAAAATGAAAGCTAAGGCATTGAAAATACTCTTAGATCTATTTCCAAAGCATACAAAAAATGAGGCAAGGAGCACTTCAGATGTTCACTACACATATTAGGCACATCCACCACCAACATCATATCACACTACTATATATGATACACATCCCTTACATAATATCATTGGTGTGTACCATACTACAATTCCATCTAGATCACTCATCACTTTCTCAGAGCAAGAGATTGTTGATGATGATTCAGATTTATATGCACTATTTGTATTAGCCTACATAGATCATCATCCCATTCAGAGTGTTATGGTGGACAATGGGTCAAGTATTAACATGTGCACTATCACACTTATATAGCATTTGGGATATTCAGAACAAGATATATCTTCTATAGACAAGTTATCTATAGTTTTGGTGGCCATGTTCAGAGCTCCATCGGGGAGATTGTACTTTCACTATAGGTTGGACCAACACATGTGGCCACTAGATTCCTAGTATTACCTAGTGTAGGCATATTTGACATGTTATTGGGTAGGCCATGGATACATCGGTTATGATCCATCACATCCAATATGCATAGATGCCTAAAATATATACATGAAAATTAGGTGATCATAGTTGAGGGTATTTCATATGAGTATCCTCTACCTATCCCACAGGTAGTTATACCATAGTTACCAGTTATAACACAGTTACTAATTACAACACAATTACTAGTTAAAGCACAATTATCAGTTACAACGGTTCCTATCAGTACACCATAGAATTCAGTGGAGCCACCAGTGTAGGTGAGGTCTACTCCTATAGTTTTTTCCAAATACACATACTCTCCTATGAAGAACATTTTTAGAGAGACCCATGCATTAGAAATGGGTAAGTGCACCAACTTGGAAGATAAAAAAGGGCCTACCCGTGGACATGATTTTTCTAAAATTTTAGAAATGTGAACTTCTATAGATAATTAGAGATGGCTACACTCAAAATCTAAAGATGGTATAAAAACATGAATTGTAGAATTTCAAGTTTAATTTTCAAAAAACTATTTTTTTTGAAAAATGGTTAAGTATAAATAGGTCAAACATCTAAAATTTGAAGAGGACCTCCTTTAAGAAAACATAGTAGATAGATGGCCGTGCAGCCCACCATTTTTCGAGCATCATTAAATATTGTTAGAAACCCTTTGGTGAATATTTAGATAAGATCTTCTAGTGTGTTATAATTTTTTTTAATATTTTTTTGATGAATATTTTTTTTATTAGTTTTATATTAAGTAGATCCTGAAAACTAACCAAAAAATGGATAGCCAGTCGTGCGGCCCACCCTAACTACCTAAAAAAAATAAAAAATGATTTTTTTTTTAATGTGTGTAGAATTAGGCCTAGTTTGTTACCATATATTTATTTTTGTACTTGGATCCATGAATTTTTTTTAGAGAAACATGAATAGGCATGTATGGGTGCGGCATGTAGTGGCCTAAAAAAGGTGTTAGAAATAAATATATTTTGAACCCTTAAAATAGCCGAAAATTTATAAAAACCATACATTTAGAAAGAGGAAAATGTGCTCATCGTAATGGTAATAAGTTTTTGAATTTTGATGTTGAAATCCATAGTGTATTTGGTGATTTAAGTTGAAATTTATTGGTTTTTCTTAAAACTCTCAGTGTTAGCTGTAGATGCACAGTCCCAAGCCTTTGGCTTAGAAATCCAAGCTATTTTTGAGCCTAAAGGTTTGGTTTTAAATTCAAATTCAAATAACACGTACGTGTTATATAATGTGTATGTGTTGTATAACATATACGCATTATATAATGCAATATAGAACACATACGTGTTATATAATGTGTACGCATTATTTTGATATAAAATGAAACAAACAAATTTTGTGTTTGTTATAGGGGAAAGGTCCCATTAGTTGTGCATATTTATAGGGGAAATATCAAACTTCATGTTTCTTATATAGGAAAGGTCCCATTAGCTTTGGATAGTGAATTAAGGTGCCATAACATCACATTAGACTTTGAAAATTTTACCCATTTCAATATGTCATCTTAACTATTTATAACTAAGGTTTCAAGGTCTAACACATTATACATTTTAAAATATAACTTATTTTATCATGAGAGGTCATAAAATGCATTTTTTAAACCTATGATAAAAAATTAACCTTTAAAGTACCAATCGTTGTGCATTAAGGTATCAATACTTGACTCTTACTTGTCAAGATGTGATTGGAACTACTTTCTAATTTTATAGAATAAATGTTGAACAAGTATTAGTTATTACATGTTTAGCTTCTAGTGCACTTTAATATTTATATACACCAATATGTTTTGTCAATAGAACACATGTTAACAAAAGCCTTGTTTGACAATTGAAACATGCACAACTATTGGGACCTTTACCCTAGTAGGGCAGGGATATACCTTACCACCTTACTTGCCTAAAATCCTACTTGCCCTTAAATTTTGTGTTTCTTACTGATATTATCCTACTTGCCTAAAATCCCATCTTACCCTTTGGTTGTTTCTTTGATATCTTTGACCAGAACCCTTTATTTATAAATTTTGAACTAATTTGTTTAAGTGGCAAACCTGTTGAATTGGACTATGTAGTATAAATAATCTTGTGTAAGTAGAAATAAGAATTGTGCCCTCGGTGTAACAGTGCATCTCTTGGATATCTATTTCAATAACGCTATCTAATGGAGCATAATACCTATGAATCATGCATTGGATTGTCCCAAAAACATTCCTAAAATGTATTGAATAAATTTCCTTAAGTTTCTTCCAAGGTCACTTAGTGCATCTAATTCAATAGGTCCCTTTTGAGGTTCCAATTGAAAGTCTAACAATAGTCTTCTATTATTACAATTATTCACTTGATTCCCCTAATGTATTCAAATACATTATTCAAATTTTGCCTATAATTAAGATCTCTTGTGAAAATATGGTTAATCCTCAATTTCGTGCACCTCCTTCATCTACCCCTCCATTACACATGGGACAATTATCAACCACTCCATCCATTCCCACATCATCTGAAGAGTGTCTTTGACACAGGACTTGTCCTAGCCACACCATGGATGCAACAATTGCAAGCTCAAAAACAAGCTAGACAACACTTGGTGATTATTAATACTATAGAGTTTTATACCTTAGTATGTAATTGGGATGGTAAGATATGAAAGTAGGATGATGGGTATATTGTATGTACATGTTTTTCTTAAATATTTTGGTACAATGTATAGATATTGATGACTATGCCTTCCATTTTAAATATACATCCAATTTGGATGATAATCAGTCACCAGGCATGTATTTTGATCCCAATCAGGGTGATGAAGTCATAATTGAGTTTTTACAAACTCTATCTGTCAAAGATTTTTAGACTAAATTTGATCCTACTTTGGATGTGTATACTACAAATAGTCCTAGTAATTCTTTTGTTGATATTGAGTAAATTTTATCTAATGCCAAAATTGGGTCTCCCAAGAACCCATATGAGGACCATGTTGCGCCATCACCACTCATTGACCTTGTCATATCATATCCATTGTCTCTTTCCATCATAGACCCCTTTCTTCTTATCGATGATCATTTAATCACCTCCCTCCATAGGGATGAACATGAGCACACATAATTGGACCCTTCCCCCAATAATATAACATGTGCCATAAATACAAAGGTTCAAGACCATTTTCTAAAAGTCATAAATCATGATCAAATCACCTTTGATCCCATAAGTCCAAATCAAGAAAATTCAAATCATCAGCCTAATCAAAAAGCATCTTTCCTCAGTGAATCCTAATGTCAGGCACTAGAGTATCATCAAAGTCAAAAGTCAATCTTCCCTAATGAAGCCCAAAATCAGACACCAAGGGGTAATCAACGTCAAATCTAATCAGCAAATCAAAATATCAAAATCACTATCAGTATGGTCGATAGTCCTTCAAATAATCAGATCAAACATGAACCACAAAGTCAAAATGTATTGGATTTCCTGTAGTCTTTTATTATATGGCACCAATCAAATGTAGAATGTCCAACAATGTGTGCGACTGCTAGTCCTAATCCCCAATCACCCATCACATCTTCTTATCATGCTCCCACAATCCCATCAAGTCCTACCATCTATTCTATTCTAATACACCCCCACCAACATTACAATCTAATCCAATACATAATTCATGTCACCTTCCCGAGTAACATTATCTCTTATAGGGGTGATAAAGACACCTAGTCTAGGTATCTAGAGAGATCACAATCAAGAATCACAAAAGGTCATATGGACCTCAATACATCCAATGGTGACAACATGGTCCCAGTAGCACATATCTCCAAAATAGGTGTTGGCTAAAGAACACACAAATATATACATCTTTCATCTCGCCCACATCCAATAAATCGAGATGCCCCAAAGTCAAAAGTCAAAAAAATAAAAATAAAAATAAAAAAGTAAAAAAAATAAAAATAAATAAGTCAATAAAATAAAATAAAAAAATCATTCATCCAATGGTGAAAACTAATCTTCTGGTGCCTTGGGCAAGTACCATGATGAAAACCAATTTTTGACGTCATGGTAAAATAATCTATTATCTACATTTTACCTCTACACTTGAGGGAAAAATCCATCCTACTTATCACATCCCTTATCCGTCTTGTCTATTTCACCCATCCTTATCCATATTATCCCTTAGTACATTGTACATACCCATCATCTACCGTCATCTTATGTATCCTATTGTTTCCCTCATTTCTTCCAATCTTGACCTTCATAAAGGAGTAGAAGATGTCTTGAAAATTTCTCTAGAATCATCTTAACATATCCTCCAATGGACACTCGGGTAACTAACCATATGGTTCCTTCACGATGTGGTCATTCATAATCCCTAATCCATTCTTCCTTGGTCCTTATCCCCTTTTCCACATCACCCTCATCTTTTTGTCATTCCATCTATTATTCCATCCATATTTATCCTAGTTGCTTAGCTTGGTTTTCCCTTTGTTAGGAACCTCATTTGTATAGTGTACATACATATTCCTAAAAGCCTTAAAAATTGAAATATGTCAAAAACCCTAAAAAACATAAAATCCAAAAAATCTAAAAAACATCTAAATTGTCTTATCACATGTTGTCTTATCCTATATCCTAAATGTCCCAATCCTCCTATCTAAGGTCTTATCCATCTTATCCTCTCATCATCTTGTCTTGTCCTAAAATCCCATTCATCTTGTTCTCTTATCTTCCATAGCCTTATCCTAATCTTAGTCCCTCGTCTAGTCTAAATCCATATCCTTATCCATTACTTATCTTAATCCCAGTTCCTAGTCTAATCCAAATCTATATCCTTATCCAAATCCTAATCCTAATATAAGTCCCTAGTTAAATATAAGTCCATACCTTGTCCAAATTCTTATCCTTAATCTAAATTCACATTATCCTAACCAACTTCATCTAGCCCATCGACCACTCACTCATCCCATCATTAGACAAAAGATACTTGTGTGTATTACTTGTCTATTCTATTTGACTTGTTTGCATCATGTATATATCTTGTTTGTCTTATGTTTTGTTTGCATTTTGTATCTTTTTGTCTATTAGGAAATGAATGAGGATGCTATGAGGTCACTGAAGCTACAATAATGCTTATAGGTGCCCTTGATGATGCATAGTTCACTATTTGCCCCTTTTTTCATACTTTGGCACCATGTCCTCTTGGTCATCCTTATATCATGGGACATTCTGCCAAGTGTTATATTTATCATACTTCTTAGACTATGATGAGCCTTATGACAGTTGTGATGGCTTGATCATCTACACTCTTGTCATTTCTCTAATCATCTAAATCCATTCATCTAACATCTAATCTCTAATCATCAACAATCTAAACTCTCATCATTCATCCTAGTCCATCCTCTATCTAATCACCAACATGTCTAATCATCCTCATCATTATTACTTTCTAATCAATCATTGTCATGTATCCTCTAGTCAGAACTACATCAACCTAAGGTCTTTTCAAACTATGTAGGCAACACTTGGCCACTTTTTAGTGCCCAAGGAGAGCTTAACCACTCTCACGTCTTTTCTCATCATCCCTCATCACATCTCTTATGTCCCTCATTATCACCACATCTTACATCAATCAAATCCTTGAGCTATAATCATTCATCAAATCAATCTAATGATCAAACACCATCCTTGCACTTATCTTCTTACTCTTTATGTCAATCACCTATACCTGTCGATTGGGCTCAACAAAATCACAACATCCATCCTTTCTTCCATATCACTGATTGGTCATAACTCCCTCCTTCAACTGGGGCATGACCAAGACTGTAACCTTCTCATCACATCATGGCTCATTGATTTGATGCATCACACTAACCAATTCTTCCCTTTTATATTTTGATCACTCAATCATATCATTTATTCTCTCTCTCATCTCTTTCATCATATTGTTCGATTGTAGCCTTAAGCTATAATCATCAATCTTATCAAATCCTTGCCTTATCTTGGCCAACAACTCTCCCTTGCATGTGTCCTTGCTTGGGATACGTCGAAAGCTTACGCCCTTTTATCCTATTGTTATCAACCATTGATCCCCCCTTGGGGATGTGTTGATAACCATAACACAGTCAATTCTCACTCCCTGTGTATATGTCTTTACTAAGGGCATCATCCATCTGTAGCTCATTGTTCAAGTCAAATTCATCTTCTTCGTCATCTATCTCAACATACTGAATCCCATCCCCTTATCTATTCATCACATCCCACCCATCGTTTCTTATTTTGAGTGGCCATCCGTCTCATTCTTTCCCGCATGTCCCCTTGAGGGAACATCATATCCACTAATATCTTCTACTAATATTCATCTATGAAATGGTTTTTCTTTGAAAGATCATTACTACTTCCACATTATCCACTCGCAATGCCCTTTCAAAGAGGGCTAAATGTATGCACCTAAATCTACTCCCCTTCATTAATCTAATTAATCCCACGAATTCATCTCCTTTATCATAATCGTAGTCATTTATTTAATATCTCCCTTCAATATTCTTCATTCACTAACCACAGTTCTACCCCACTTCATTAATTCTCTTAAAATCCCCATTATTTTATCCTAACCCTACTTATCCATTATTTGAAAATTTTAAATTTTCATGGCCCACTTACCCACCTACTCAGCCTATTCCTAGGCTTTCCTACACCCTAGTCCCTAATTGCCCACCTAATACCTATATAATCTCCTATCTAATCCTAATGAATCTGTAAAAGGATTATAGAATCCTCTAATTCTAGAATCCTCTCTAACTTAGCTTTTTCCCTCTAAAAGCCTCTATTCTAAAGGCTTCTAAGAAATTTAAAATTCCTTGAAAAATCTCCAACCATTGATCCCAATGGCCCAAGATTGAATTCTATCCGTTGATTCTTCCCTCCATATTCTATATAAACAAGCCACTCCTCCATGGCCAATCCATCTATGAAGCTCACGAAGTCTCTATGTTAAACTAGTAATCAAGAAGAAATCTATTAAGTCCATGCTAATCTAATCCTTGAATCCATCATCAACATCTTTGATCATGCTAACATACTATCAAAATTCTAAGTCTAAGGTAATCTCAATTCAAATCCTCTTATTATTTCTCTGATTAATCTTGGTTTGGAGCAATTAGCTTTAATAGAGTGCAGGTTTGAATAATTCATTCATCTATTTGCACTTGATTCTAATGACTCTAGATCTTACTTAGGTAGTTTGATGTTTTGGGTTTTTAAATTGCATGATTTAATTCAATAGCTCAAAATTTCTACTATAGAAACTATTCCTCGCTTATTTTGGTATTGCCCATTTGCTTCACAATTCTGGTCCTCTCTGCTCTCCTCTATTCTAGAACTCTTTCCTAGCAATTTCAATAAAAAACTGCCGTGTTAGTAATTTTCTACCCTGTCACCCACTCCGTCATATGGAACACTTGCTGGTTGGTAATCCTCTTTCATAATTAGAAAAATCGTTGCCAATAGTTGTACTCTGGAAAATGTTTGGTTTTAGTTATTCAACAAACTCAGATTATCTCCTCTCTTTTTTGGTAGCTAGAACAATTCAAATCCAGGAACCTTGAACTGCTCATTGTAACTGAGAACATTAAGGACAAGCTCATAGTGTTGCAAAGGAGATAAACTAACCACTCTTTTAGTTTCAGTTTTGGTTTAGAAATTCATTGTTTTGGTCTCACTTCCGGTTTCAGTTAACCCCTTATGAGATCTGTTTTATAAACTGCTTACCCCTTTCCCTCATAAAATTATGGTAACGTGTATTCTTTCTTTGATTAATTAATAGCAACATTTTCAATTTAAAAAACAAAAACCCAAAAAAACATTAGAATGTAAAAGCCAAACATAAAAATATCAAGTGAATAACAAAATGAATCTATAGAGTGATTTCATAAAATATGAATCCAACTCAGCTATCGTCTAACTCGAGCCCTGTGACGCTTCCAATTGATGTGTTATGTCCCTTTCCTCCCAAGATGTATGTCTGTTATTTTGTTCGACCCGAGACTTTTACACCAATGTCTTTTCGTGCGCAGACTCAGACATATCTTCCCCTCCCACATACAGCTCAAAAAAATACGAACAAGTTCAAATGGCATTATCACGCAGCAATGTGGACCGACTGTTTCAATGGGCTCTATGCACCAATTTTCTCTCTTGAATCTGAGTACCAACATAAAAACTGTGAAGCAGCTCCACGCCCTCATGCTCGTTACAGGATTCAAACTCAACATCTTTTTAGAAACCAAACTAGTAAGCAAATACGCCGTGTTGGGCAGTTTGGAGAATGCACAACTCATTTTTGACAGAGCGCACAAACGCGATGTTTTTCTATACAATGCCATGATTATAGGTTTATCGAGGAATGGAAAACCCAAAGAAGTCATTTCACTGTATTATCGAATGAGAAAGTCTGATGTAAAGGCAGACAATTTCACTTTTCCTGCTGTGCTGAAGGCCTGTGCGGAGATAAAATCTCTACAAGATGGTATGGATATACATTATCATGTTGTCAAAAGTGGGTTTGAATTGAATGTTTTTGTCGGTGCTGCGCTCATAGATATGTATGTGAAATGCCGAAGTGTAGAGAATGCACGCCAAGTGTTTGACAAAATGCCTACAAGAGATGTGGTGTTGTGGACTTCAATGATTGTTGGGTGCGTTCAGAATGGATTTGCGAATGAGGCGTTGAACCTTTTTCATCAAATGCAACTGGCAGGTGTGAAGCCGGATTCCCTAACGATGGCGAGTGGGATCTCAGCCTGTGCTCAATTGGGAGTTCTGGAAGAAGGCAAGCGGCTTCATGATTATGTAATTAGAAATGGATTTGAGTTGGATGTTTCTGTGGGGAATTCCCTTATAGCCATGTATGCAAAGTGTGGGATTCTTGAGATTGCGCGCCATGTGTTTGACAAAATGCCTGAAAGAGATGAGATCTCTTGGAATGCAATTATTGCTGGGTATGCTCAGAATGGGCATGCAAAGGAGGCCTTGAGAATATTTGATCAAATGCTGGTATCTCAGAATGTCAAGCCAGACTTAGCCACCATTGTAAGTGTGCTTCCGGCATGTTCACATTTAGGAGCTCTGCAACAAGGAAAATGGATCCATGATTATGTTATTAGAAGTGGTTTCATATCAAATGTTTATGCGGCAACTTCTCTGATTGACATGTATGCCAAATGTGGAAACGTAGGGGTTGCACGGAAAGTGTTTGATAAAATGCCCAATAGAGATGTTGCATCATGGAGTGCAATGATTTCAGGCTATGGAATGCACGGCCATGGTAAGGATGCTCTTGCACTCTTTTCCCAAATGCAACAGACAGGTACAAAGCCAAATGATGTCACCTTCATTTCTGTTTTGTCTGCCTGTAGTCATGCAGGCATGATGGAGGAGGGCTGGCGGTGTTTTAATTCTATGAGTCGAGTTTTTTGTATCAATCCCAGAGGGGAGCATTATTCCTGCATGGTTGATCTTCTTGGCCGTGCAGGTTTTCTGGACGAAGCACTTGAATTTATTAATAACATGCCAGTAAAACCGCATGTTGGTGTGTGGGGAGCTTTACTTAGTGCCTGTAGAATTTACTGCAATATTAAGTTGGGAGAACTTGCAGCACAGCGTCTTATAGAGTTAGACCCTGGACATTCTGGATATTATGTACTGCTATCAAACATCTATTCTGCAGCAGGCAGGTGGGATGATGTGGGAAAGGTAAGAACAATGATGAGAGACCGGGGTTTGGAAAAGTCACCAGGATGCAGCTTCATTGAAGTAAATAACAAGGTTCATGCATTTCTTGTAGGAGACAAATCACATACCCAATCCGAGAAAATTTATTCAATGTTGGAGGCCTTGTCTGGGCAGATGGCAGAGGCAGGTTATGTGCCTAGCACAAACTTTGTGTTACATGATGTGGAGGAGGAAGTGAAGGAACATATGCTTGGTACTCACAGTGAAAAACTGGCAATAGCTTTTGGGCTTATAAGCACAAGTCCCGGAACCCCTGTTCGCATCACAAAAAATCTCCGTGTATGTGGGGACTGCCACAATGCCTCTAAGTTCATCTCAAATATTGTCAAGCGAGAAATAATTGTGAGGGATTTAAACCGTTTCCATCATTTTAAGGATGGATTCTGTTCTTGCAATGATTATTGGTGATACTAGTCGAAACAAGGAACATCATTTCATCTATCTTGCCTTTAAGATTGGTTCAAATTGTTCCAGTTAGAGATTCAAAGTGTAATCATATGATAAGGCAAGATATAATGTTTATTTGTGTTATGTTCAAATCATGGAAGATAAAAAGAGCGAAATTCAGTAATTTTGTGTGTGCTCTCATGTGTGACTGAGTGGCCGTACGATGTTGATGCACTTTGTAGAACATTTCTTGTTAGGTAATGTGTCTGTTTAATTTGACTGGACCAGATCCCTGGATTAGATTACTCATATAATTTGTATTCGTATTGCACACTGATATCTGGAAACAGAATCTGCCGTTGCAAGGTTTGTGACTGCTATTCTACAACCTCTCTTTCAGGTGCTTCTGAACTTCATCAATCTGAAATTTCTAGGGCAGAGGTGGTTTTTGCCGGAAATGGCTCCCAATCAAATCTCCTTGGATAAATTCAGTATTTTGACAAATGGAAAGGTAAATTCATTTGCGATGAATGGAAACATTTCATTACAAACTCAGATCCAGCTGGCCGGGCTCTGCTTCTGTTTATGGGGTGGTTGTGAAGGACGAAGACTGCGGCTCTCTCCTTAGCAATAGAGCCCATTCCAGCAGCTTTTCGACAGGGAAAGAAAGAGACATCATTCTTGGTAGAGTTCTTCTGGGATCAACTGCGCAATTTTTTTATTGCCCGACATTTCGGATCTCATTAGTGGATCCATCTTTGGGGAAGAAAATGAAGAAACCAATGCAAGTCGATTCCCATGCCAGATTGAAGTAGTACTTCCAAACTCCACGCTGACTTGCAGAACTTGAAGTTTTTTGCCAGCAAGGGTGCTCTTTACGAATGGCTACTTATGAATGAAATTTCCATGAAGGTCTGGAAGATCTGAAGTTCCTTTTTATGTGCCAGGGGTTTCTTTGTTCTAATATTTCATTCTGAAGAAAGAAACGACAAAAGTGTGTGAAGCAAACCCTTGGTTGTGAGGTCCACAAAGTCTCTTGATGAAGCCTTGGCATACAGAATCCAATCTAACTGCCGAAAGGTTTGAGTTAGCTCCAGCCTTGGTAAGGCTCCCGAATCTCCATCCTTATCTGTAGAATGAAGAACCCTTGTGAAGTATTGGCAATCATTAAGGAATTTTCTGTCTAGAAGACAGCCTAGAAATGGGATGTTATCTTGCACTTGAATTCATGTAAATCCACTAGCTTAAACTTGTCTTCGTATAAATAATAATCACAAATTAAAGAATTTGCAGGGCATTTATCAGCTGGATTAATTATTGCGTGTGTTTGCAGTCAGTGGGCTGTTTGAAGCTCATGAAAAGATAACAACGCATGAGTTGTTACCTTGTTATCCCTTCAAAGGTAACTACATACTATTTTGTTATGCTTACAAGGTTGATCAACAGAAAATACTTAGTCAAGTCTTTGCCTTTAAATACGAGCGTGCATAATAGATAAAATCATCCACATTTATCATCTACTTCAATTTTTTGTGACAAGCTTGATGTTATATTACTTTCAATAGCATTGCTTGTCAAGTGAAATCGAATGTTGATAACGTGTTGTATACTTTTCATGATATATACTCTACACAATATTCACTTGTCTACGCTGTATATGCGGGAAGGAGGGGACCACCTTCTTGACGGCATGGGGTGATAGCCTTGCGATGGAACCTACAAAGGGCCATAGGCCTTTTGTTTGGATGTCTAGGGGGCAGGGAATCCCCAATAGCGTTTAGGGCAGTGCCTTCAGAAAAAATTTAAGACTTTATGGGTGTGTGTTTTTATGGTTTTAGCCCATGTTTTATATAGTCCATGGGTTTGGTACCTATGGTAATTGAATACTGCTTTAACTGTTTCCTATTGACATGCCAACAAATTTTTGCATATGTATTAAGTTAAAGTACAATTGAGAAGTATGTTATTGTGCTAGTTGAGTTAATACAATAAGGAAGAAGGTTACCATGCTAGAGTTTTCCCATAAAAGTTTCCTAGGTGAAATCTTGTGTAATGCGTAATAGTGTATGTGCCATTTCTCCTTTTCTATTTTCAACTTAAATGTTCTGTGAGTATTATTTCTCTTGTATTAATTTGATAGACGATTTTTCGTGAGAACACATTGAGAGTTTAAACTTTGAACCCCCTAAGTATTATTAGTTATATATTGTGTCACTTATAAGATTCCCATTTCCCATCTATAATAAGCAAGATATATTTGAAAATTTGTTTTTGAAATTATAAATTCTTTATTAAGTGGCAGTAACTTTTTATCACAAAACTGAATAATATAAAAGGATAATTTCAAATAATTTTAAATTAAATTTTTAAAAAATAATATAAACACAATTGTCAATGTGTATTTATAAATAATATAAAATTAATGTCACATAATTTAGGGAAGGCGAAAAAAAATCTTCAATTTTAAGATGGTAAGCAGATTACTAAAAATGTTTATAAAATAATATTTGAAAAATAATTAATTTAAAATTATTTTATAAATAAAATAGAAAACGCTGAAATTTTATTTCAATGACTCTATGTTCAAAACTTTGAATCTCAACAAATCAACTACAACTTATAAATATGAGCATATGAAGTTATAAATTAAACAATGAATACATAAATAATAATTGTAGGGGGCTTTGGTGGATTCTCTTATAAGTGTAGGCCAGTGTTCTAAAAAAATTGTCTGTGTATTTCAAATGTGTTTTTTTACTAATCTCTTGTAACATGGATAGTCGTTTCAAGGTGGAGGATGTTTTTGGGAATGTTTGAACAATACAAGATATTCCCCTTTTTTGGTTTGTTAGAGAAAATAAGAGGGGAATGTGTCCTCCCTATCCCTAAAACAACCACATCTAGGTCAATAAAAAGTGGAGAGACAAAATTCTAAATAATAATAATATAAATTATTATCATTTAATATATAATATATCGCAAATTTAAAGGTAATATTTCACCATTAAGCAAAGTATCAATTAATATATAAGTTTTTTTTATACAAATATTCTGCAAAAATATTATTTTTTATTTACTTTTCACATTATTCACTAAGATGAATTAATTATCATTATAATTACTTTATCTTTTATAATATAAACTCTATCTTTACATTCACTCGAAATGAATATCCCTCAATCCTCAAAAAACAATTCTACCTCCTATTATAAAATACATACTTTCCCTACCAAAGTAACTTAGGGTGTTCCATATTCACCTATTAAAAAAATACAGGCTATATTATTTCAGCTTTATACAATAAAATCGAACCCTATCCGTGAAGAAACATTACAACAATCCTCCTAAAATATAATTAGGAGTTTAAAAAAACGTTGAACAACCACCAAATACAGAGTGTGTTCATAAACAAAATCTTTTGGCTCAGATATCTTCCAAGAGTGTCGAATGAATGAAACGAGTTTTAGATGAATCGTTGATACTTACCTTCATCTTCTCATCTGTATTAGGACATATAATTGCCCATATTTTGTTCTGTTATGGTTTTTCCCAAGACACTGGCTTTGCCTCTACGCTCCCTTATTTACCTTCGCACACACAATCATACTTGTCTGTTTGTCAGTTGGGCTCTTAAACAAATAAATCAAAATCCAAAATGGGAATCGCAGGTCAGCACGATAGACTGTTTACATACATTGGCAGCTTTGGACTTCGAATCATATTCACGGTTGTTACGCAGCTGTTCCGGTATAAAAACACTGAAACAAATCCATGCCCGCATGCTCATCTATGGCCTCGATAAAAATATGTTTTTGGGTACCAAGCTCGTGAGACTGTATGCAATGTGGGGTAGTCTGAAGCATGCGCGTCATCTGTTTGACAAAATTCCCAAACAAGATGCTTTCTTATGGAATGTGATGATCAGAGGATACGCTACATTTGGTCACTGCGAGGAAACACTGATGGTTTACAACCAAATGCATCAGGCAGGCTTACAGCCAGATCGCTTTACTTTTCCCTTCGTACTCAAGGCATGCGGTGGTCTTTCAGCTTTGCGAAATGGCAAGGAGATTCATGAACAACTGGTTGAAATTGGGCTTGAATCAAATGTTTATGTGGGGGCGGGCCTTGTAGCTATGTATGCCAAATGCGGGAGCATGAAGAATGCACGTAGTGTGTTTGACAAAATGTGTAATAGAGATGCTGTCTTGTTTTCTGTAATGATTTTGGGATATGTCCAGAGTGAGAATGCTACCGAGGCCCTGACTCTTTTCAATCAAATGCTACTGACAAATTTGAAACCCACTTCAGTTACCATTGCAAGTGTTGTCTCCGCATGTGCTGATGTGGGAGCTCTGCGACAAGGTGAGTTGATTCATGATTATGCGATGAGAAATGGATTTAGTTCAGATGTCTCGGTGGTGAATTCCTTTATAGCTATGTATGCTAAATGCGGGAAATTGCAGGTTGCGCGTGACTTATTTGACAAAATGTCTGAACGAGATGTGGTCTCCTGGAATGGAATGATTGCGAGGTATGAACAAAGTGGAGATGCCAGTGAAGCCTTGACACTGTTCAATCACATGCAGCTGGCAGATGTTAAACCGGACTCGCTCACCATGGTGAGTGTTCTCTCAGCATGTGCCGAGTTGGGAGTTTTACATCAAGGCAAGAGGATCCACTCTAGTATTATTAAAAGTGGGCTAGAATCGCATGTTTCCGTTGGAAATTCTCTTGTAGCAATGTATGCTAAGAGTGGGAGTATAAGTACTGCACGCCTGGTTTTTGACAGGATGCCTAGGAGAGAATTGGTGTCATGGAATGCAATGATTGCTGGTTATTCTCAGAATGGACTTGCCAATGAAGCTTTAGAACTCTTTCATGAAATGCAGTTGGCAGGCGTTAAATCAAACACTTATACTTTTGGAGTTTTGCTATCAGCTTGTGCACATTCTGCAGCTTTGGAGCAAGGCAAGCGGATCCATGATTGCATAATTGCAAGCAGACTTGACTCGGATCTCTTTGTGGCGACTGCCCTAATAGACATGTATGCAAAATGTGGGAGTCTAAAAGTTGCACGTCAGTTGTTTGACAAAATGCACAATAGAGACGTGGTTTCATGGAATGCAATGATTGCAGGGTATGGAATGCATGGGCATGGAAGTGATGCCCTTGCAATTTTTATGCAAATGCAACAGGTAGGCATGAAGCCTAATCATGTCACATTTGTTTGCGTTTTGTCTGCATGCAGTCATGCAGGCCTAGTGGATGAAGGATGGCAATGCTTTGCTTGCATGAGTCAAGATTATTACATCACCCCCATGGCAAAGCATTATGCCTGCATGGTTGACCTTCTTGGTCGTGCAGGGCAGTTAGATGAGGCATGTAACTTCATCCAAAATATGCCATTAGAACCTGATGCCAGTGTGTGGGGTGCCTTACTTGGTGCCTGCAGAATTCATTGCAACACTGAGATCGGAGAACAAGTGGCAGAACGTCTTTTTTACATAGATCCAGAAAATGCTGGATATTATGTACTACTGTCGAACATTTATTCTGGAGCTGGGAGATTTGCTGATGCCGAAAAGCTGCGGGCGATGCTGAAAGATAGAGGAGTTAAAAAGAATCCAGGATGCAGCTTAATTGAAATAGATAACAGGGTTCACACATTCCTTGTAGGTGATACTTCGCACCCTCAGTCTCAAGAAATTTATGCAGCATTGCAGACCTTGGCTGCTCAGATGGAGGAAGCAGGGTATGTGCCTAATACAAACTTTGCACTCCATGACATTGAAGAGGAGACCAAGGAACACTTACTTTACAGTCATAGTGAGAAGTTGGCCATTGTTTTTGGGCTTATAAACACAAGCCCTGGTACTCCTATCCGTATTACAAAGAATCTTCGTGTCTGCGGTGACTGCCACACTGCGACTAAGTTCATCTGTAAGATTGTTAAACGAGAAATTATTGTGAGGGATGCAAATCGTTTCCATCATTTCAAGGATGGGTTGTGTTCTTGTGGGGATTACTGGTGATAGTAATGGAGACTGTCTACAAAAGCATTTGCTTACTAATTTCAGGCAATTTACATGCATATTCTAATTTGTGATTTTGTCTGACCTCTTGAAAGGAGTGTAAATTTAATGTACATTTTGTTACATCTTTTCTTTTATAAAAATACAAGTGAGGAGGTAGGAGACCAAAAAACAAAATATAATGAATGATTGGATATTTATTGCTGAATCTAGACATGTTTTTGTCCATTGTTGTTATAAACTTCAAGCAACATACCCCAAGAAGCTGCACCACAAAGCACACACTTTCTTTTCGCTTAAATGCCATGTCTCAGGGATATCTATTCTTCCAAAATCATAAAGCTGTCAAATTGATTTCCTTCACCAAAATAAGGATTGCATATAATGTATAAAGCTAGGTTCAATGTGTAATTCAGCAAGTATAGATAAACTAGACAAGTACAGTCTATTATCATGCCTGTTAGATCTAGGCTTAACATTTAATGTTTTCAATTTTCATCCTATCAATCAAGTACAATATTGATTTTTATATCCCATCTCTAACTCAATAGCTTGGTTTCGTGATTTATATCAAGTATCAATAAGCACGGTTTTCATAAATCAAATTCATAATTGAAATAGAAATTAAAGGTCCACAAACAATCCATATTCCATTTTCACATTCATACAAGTGCATTCATATTTCATTTCCATTATTAGTATAGTTGTCAGTAATACACTCTGAGTAAATCGTGTCGCCATTTGTGCTGAATTTTCACTGGAATTCGATGTTTGTGTGTTTTGTGGGGTGAAAATATGAGTTTTTTTGCTTCAAATTTGGTGACACAAAGTTGATGTGACTAAGCATTTTTTAGTCACTTCGATTGTGTGCCAAAAGTTGACACAAATTATGTAGTTTTTTTGCAAATTTCAGACGATTTTGTGATGCTAATTCTACACTATTTGTGTAACTATTTTTAAAAATATAAAAACATTAAAAATTAAAATTTCCGTCATTTTAGCGTTGCCAAATTAAAAAATAATTCTCAGCCATGGTAGACCAATCTCAATCTCAATCTCATTGCATTATGTAGACATTCTGTGTACTAGACACAACCCCTTAAAATATTTCACGTCTTCA
Organism: Torreya grandis; assembly: GCA_037957365.1. Taxonomy (NCBI): domain Eukaryota; kingdom Viridiplantae; phylum Streptophyta; class Pinopsida; order Cupressales; family Taxaceae; genus Torreya; species Torreya grandis. The sequence continues at coordinate 1,816,436 of JARHVA010003704.1, read as the reverse complement.
ACTATTGTACACTGATATTTCAAACAAAAAGTGTAGAGGTTTAGTCCATGGTTGAAGCTAGATGTAAAACTGTAGGTATTCGGCCGTCAATTTTGACATTGATAATTTGTTTGGTTTGTGGTGCATTGGCTCATGGTGGCGGTGGCCATAGCGACGACAATGGCAATAAGCACAATTTGAGATTCAAAGGATTGATTCTAGTCAAAATTTGGTGTTTATTAATTGTTTCTTTAGCCACTTTTAGAGGGGGGTTTTTGCATATTTTTACAAATGGAATGAGAGGTTTCTCATAACGGGCACTCACTTTGTAGGAGGGGTGTTTTTGGGTACCGCCTTGATGCATTTCTTGAGTGATTTGAATGAGACATTTGGAGGATTCAACAGAAAAAGAGTACCTCTTTGCGTTCATGCTTACCTGTGAAAGCCATCTACTGACCATGTGTGGAGACTATGTTATAATGTGGAAGGGGAATGGCCAAGAAATCACCAGTGATGATGTGGATAAGAGCAATGCAAAAGAAGAATAAATGAAAAGATTGCCATAGGGGACAATGTGGTGTCAATAGTGGCACTGTGATTCCACTTGGTGTTTGAAGGGTAGCCATGTACATAATAGAGACGGAGGTTGATGCATGGAGATAACTTTGGACGGTGTCATCACATAAAATATTTGTGGCCATAGCCATGGGAATACAACTGCTCAAAATGACACCCAACAAGCCATTTGTTGATGAGAAATCTAGACACATTGGGTTTCTCTTGGTGGCCTCCTCTCTAATTTTTCAAGATTTTTTAATGATTCTCAAACTAGAACTAAAAGCCTATTAGAGTTTCCCTATTATAAATGATTTAAAAGAAAACACTACACCGTAAAACAAGAACTTATCTTATTGATTGCTTACTTACTATGGGAGGATTCACATCCTTATATAATTATGGACAATAGTTTCCAGAGTGAGTTAGGACTCTATTGTCCTCTCAATTGTAGCAATGATGGTTGTCTACTATATCTATGACGGTTGCACTATTCCAATATTTAGCCAACTACCTATCCACCTACTAATAATCATTCAAAAATAGTCATCTACAGAGCATGCATTATTATAATATCACTAAAACTCATACCGTAACACCTCCTCTTGAGGATAGTGTTAGCTATTAAAAAAACTAAGTCTAGTTCTACAATCTTCAAACTTTGACTTAGGTAAGGCTTTTGTGAGTATGTCAACATTATCTTCTGTAGAAAAATACTGTGTATACCTCCTTTCTGTTGACTAGGTCGCAAATGAAATGATATGTCATTTCAATATGTTTTGACTTTTCATAAAACACATGATTTTCTACACACTTAACTTATAGTGTGTCTAGGGATATGTGTAGCTAATATGTGGCCTACATCACATTTTATCTTATCTTCTAGCATTTCTCTATGTTCTCATATTTTTAGTAGGGTCTATCTATCTAGTAATTTATAGCCTAAGTAGGGTATACATAGGTGGTAGTATTTAGTATTTGAGCATCATGTTACAAATTCTATTCTTATTGCATGGTTGTGGAGGTTACCTCCCGAAGTGGATCAATATTATTTATCAAGTATTCTACTCTACTTTCAATTATTGGTGTGGATTTGCTTATTTTATACTCATTGTTATGTTATATTGTTGTTAATATGATTGCGATATTTAATATTCATTGTTGTGAATTGATTTGGTATTTTTAAGTAATTTCATTACAAGTGGTATTAGAGCTTTGATTTAGGCAAGGTTCTATGACATAGTTTTTGTTTTCTAGATGTAACTAACACTTATTCTGTGAGTTGAAGGATTAAAAAATATAACTTGCAATCTGGGAAGAATTTATTTTTCCTGTCAGTGCAATATTTCTTTTTTTTTAAGAAGAAAAATTGAATTTTTTTTAGCACCCTTGTGCAAATTAATAATCATTAGATTCGTCTTGGAGAGATGATCACAATGGTATAAGTCTTTGGTTCACTTTTTTTGCCTCCCAAACTCTCCACCCTAAAATCTCAAACTCTAAATCCTAGGGTTCATGCATATATATCCTAAGCTCATATATATCCTCATCTCTTATCCGAGTTTAATGGTAAAAGAAATATTTCATATAATTTGGACTTAAACCCACTAAAGTGGAGCGGAGAAATTTTTTTCCAATTTTTTTTTTAATGTTCCAAATAAAATGGACTGTTTCAAACCATTCAGGTCATAGATCATTTTGAATGAATTAGACTATTTTGAATAATGTAGACTTATACCCTGTAAAGTGGAGTGAGAAAATTTTCTCAAAAAAATAAATTTCATATATTCTAAATAAATTGGAGTGTTTAAAACCATTTGGAAATAGATCATTTCGATTAAATTGGTCCATTTAAAAATAAAATAGGCTTATACCCACTAAAGTGGAGTGAATATAATTTTCTCCAAAAATAAAATTGTTATATTTGAAATAAATTAGATAGTGTCAAAGCATTTGGGCATAGATCATTTTGAGCAGATAGGGCTATTTTGAATAATTTAGACTTATACCTATAAAATGGTCAATGATTCAGAAGAAGATTTTCTCCAAAAATAAATTTTGCTTTTTCCAAATAAATCGGATTGTTTTAAACCATTTGAGTATAGATCATTTGGATTAAATTGGGTCATAGACAATAAATAATTTGAAATTATACCCACTAAAGTGGAGTGGAGAATATTTTCTCCATAAATATGCAACTTTTCTATATTCCAAATAAATTGAATTATTTCAAACCATTTGGGCGCAGATCATTTTGAATAGATTGGACTATTTCAAACTCGTGACACTCTTTTGTGCCTTCATACCAATCATTGATCCTTTGAAGTAGCTCCATAGCTGGGACACGTGGCACCGTTTGATTGGCCAAATTATGGATGAAAACATATTAAGCAATCTAGTTCATCTACATAATAAAATATCTCAATGACAATAATTTGTTTGTTATTCATTGGGAAAATCTTCTGAATGAGCAAGTGTCAATATACTAATTCAATAATTTAAGGGAATCTCCAACCATAAATCAAATTGCACTAATAACCAGAGCAAAGTAATTCTAAATTATAATCGATTATTTTGAAATTAATTCAAAACTATTTTTGAAATAATTTAGAATTGATTTGTATGAAATTGATGATAATGTTTATTACTAGAATTATAGTTTATATCAGAAATAAATTAGACTATATCAAAATTTAGTTGGACATATTACAAATAAATCACATATATCTAATATATTTTTAATAAGTTCAAATTATTTAAAAATATCACAAACAATTAGTAGTCCAATTTTTAAAAACCATGAGAAATAAATTGGGATTTATCAAGACTTAATTAGACTTTTCAAGAATTAGTTGAACTTATTACCAATAAATCACATTTATCTAAGTGTGAAAAATAGTCAGATCGCCCCATTAGAAGGCCCTTGGTCTTTCTATCTTCAATCAAATTTATACGACCATTCAAACTAGTTCACAGACTATGCATTTACATATAATAAGCCTAGGCAGTTTATTTCATAAGAAAAATAATTCATACATCAATTGGGTGCTCAGACAATATGTGATCAAGTCACTTGGGATGATTAGGATGTCACTTGTCAATAGTTGATTGGATTATGAACTATTTGTTTAATCTTCAGGTGACATCCTTATGATCATGAAAGTTTATCTCGTATTGTGCACAATCCACATGTCAATCACTTGGAAACTAGTTTACCCATGTTGACTTTGGTTTTTATGAGAGAGTCCCTGAGATTATGATAAGTAGCACGATCATGGGTGCTCAGGTTACTGGGCACCTCACAAATGTTTATATAGTCTCCCACACAACCAAGTTACCAATATTATGATGTGTGTCACAATATTAGATGATCATGCTCTTCAGGATGTTTATTTTGACTATTCATCCTTCTGCACAGTAGTTTTGCCAAGATTGTGCCATGTGGAATGATCTCAAGTGCTCTTACATTCACACTTTGAGTTTGCGGTAGACAGGATTTGTGAGTGCTGAGTTGCTGAAGACCATTTTTTGAGACTTGAACTATGAAGTGTAATTTGAAAAACTAAAATTTTGAAGACCATTTGTTGATACATAAATGTCAAAGAACAATTCTTGATGTATAAATGCCGAATTCCCAATTTTGATTTCAAACGCACATAATGCTAATGAAAAAAATCCAAAGACCTTCCACAAAACATTAACATTGAAGTGGAAAAAATAAGGACACAAATGCCAAAGTGGGACTTTTTGAGGAGCAAACCCTAGATACCATTTTATAAACATGAAAATATCGAAGTGTATTTTACAATGCATAAATTGCTAATAATAAATTCTGATGTGTAAATTTCGAAGACCATTTTCCAAAAACCATTTTGAAGGATGTAAAATTCAAAATGTAATTCGTAAAATTGAAAATATGAAGACCTTTTTACGATTCATGAAATGCAAACTTACTATTTGGAATACAAAAAAACTGAAGACCATTTTAAAATACTCAAAATGCAAAGTGCATGTTTCAACAGTCAAATGTTGAAGACCTTTTACAGATGCATAGTTGTTGAATACTGAATTGTCGTAGTAGAAAATATAAAAAAATAAATGCTGAAGTGTATTTTTCAAGACCCAAAATGTGAAGTACCATTATAAAAACTCTCAAAAATTAAATAAAACAATAAAGCAATAAGGCATCTCCTAAGTGAATCCAATAAAACATTTTACATTCTAAAAAATGCACTAAATTTAAAAAAAAACCATTCATATTTCTCATTCCAAAATTAAGGAAACACCATTTCAAATTTGCTAATGTCATAAAATAAAATAATAGCTACCAATCCTTTATCACTATTTTTGAAAGTACCTAATGTGATGATGCATTTAAATAGTCTATTAAAATGCCTTTCAAAAAATCAGTGAGAACAAGTGTATGACTTCTCCAATTTCTTGTGTTAGTTCTGGGTCAAAAATATCATGTACATTCAAATTTAGAAAGGAACATGTCTTCTTCCATTGTGTCATGGATATTTTGGAAGTAATATTCTAGATCCTTCCACTTACTATTTCCATTCAAACTGAATTCATTGAATTGTTATACATACTTAGTCATGTTATATTTAATTTTTTTTTCACTCTTTTTTCTAGTTCTATTTGAGACCTTTGAAATAATATAATCTTACAAATTTTCTCCATTTTTCAAGTCTTTGAAAAATATTTTTGTTGGATTACCTTCTAAAACATTTGGCTTACCCTTTTATTTTGTTCCCCATAATGTAATCGGGTGAGACGGGTGCGGGGTGGGGATGAATTTCTATCTCTTATAGAATTTTTGCAATGCATAATGGGCTAACTTCGCTCCATGCTTAGAAGAAAATATTGACCTTTTGTCAAGCCTACTATTTCATCTATTCCTTTCAAATAGTAACTATTAACATAGTATTTAAAATATACTACTACTTCAATCAAATACGGTGTGAAGTTTCTTGTATTTTCATACATCCTTTAACTATCCATCATCTCTGCCACATTTCATACATCTTTTCTCTTTATACTTTTATATAGGTTTCCAAATGTGTTGTCGATGTCCTCATGGGTATGTCTTATAGGGAGAAATGCAACCTCGACATCGAGCAAAATGCCTTTGTAGTTAAGGAGAGATATTATGTTAGACATCCAACTTAAGATATCATATTAGAATCCAACTTATGTTAGACATAAAATGCCTTTGTAAGTTGGATGATATTATGTTAGACATCCAACTTAAGATATCAAATGCCAGACTTCCTTACCATTGTAGAAGAATAAGATGTGAAAAATATGATGGTAATTCAGATTCCACTATGCAGTTTGCTTACCATGGTGCAACAACTACTTGATAATTAAAAAATGCTAAAGCATGATCTCTCATAGGTTAAACTAGCTATTTCACAAATCATAGAAGAAACTAATTTCATTCCATCATAGGAGCTCTAAGAAATTTTTTAGAAGAGAAAGATAAATACAAAGGCGCAGTCTGAGCATCCAAAATCTACACAGTGACCTGGCCAAACTTTGGCACCACCTCTACAGTAGGTAAATGCACAGTTCAAGTTTTCTAGTTTAATAAAATTTTATACTTTTGTAAGATATCCATAAGCATTAAAAACGGGGCCAAGTTGGTTGAAAACCCATAAAGTGTGGCCTCTTGGTTAAGCTAGTCTAGTGAAAACCCAAAGGGTAGTAGGTTAGTATGTTACTTATTTGAAAACCTGAAAGGGCAGCTAAGTGGTGTGCAAAGGCTATTATAATGTGCCACATGCAGTCATTTTTATTGGACTTCTTAGGTATATCGAACCAAATAATTTTTTATTAATCCTTTGATAACTATCACATAAATTATAGTGACAATGAAGCTATATACTTTGTAACCATTGGTATCTCCCACTGATACCTTGGTATTATCCCATGTATATTAAAAAATAAAATATTTTCCTAAAATAACACCTTTATTTTTTATTTATACTTATCTCTCAAATGATACACTACTTTTAATAAAAATGATTATGGTACTACTAAACCATTTTTGATGATATACAAGGATTACATTTTTTTTCTTAAGAGATACCTAGAAAAAATAAATGAAGTTGATGTGTTATGAATACATGTTGTTTTATGATATTCAAGGCATACTATGTATGTATGGCTTGAGAAAAACTTTGCTAGAGTAGTAGACTATATTTAGTATAATTATAGTTTATTCAATAATTTAGAAGGGGTAATATAAATGTATCACTTGAGAGACACATAAGAAGATAAAGGGGAGTGGTTGTACTAATTTTTAAAAAACAATCATAATCGATAAATAAATTATTATAGGAATGGAAGATGTAATAATGAAACATTATATATGTATTTTTTTAAAACATAATTTTCAAATAAATAATGTGAAGGACCTCTTCTTATTGTCCCTGTAATAGTTTTGCAGCTGAAGGTATAACTTGTAAGGAAATTTATTGAAGGCACTAATTGAGTGTGCTTCATCTATGTATTTTTTACATTTAGGGTAGTAGTTATTAGACAAAAGTGCAACATATAATGGATATTTTAAAGATCCAAGTTTATATAGTAAAGATCCATAAGTATCTAGAATTATTGTTTACATATCCTTCAAGCACTTATTCAATGAGGTGATAGTAAAGTTACACTCTCCAAGAACATATGGTAAAAATAATGTCCATATCCACCTACACCATAACCATGTGTAATAATCCATGCCATTGACAACTCTATTATTGCATCAGTAACTATTTTTCTTTTTGTCATTGTCCTTGGCACAAATGTTTTTTTGGCATTCTACCTTGTCATGAATGACATTGAGATATTATTTAGGGTACTGCTCAAACATTCATTTTAAAGTGTGTAATACATTTATCTTGAATAAAGTATTTGATTTGAGTGCATCACAAATTCTTGATTGATGTGCTTTCCTTGATCTCTAGATAGGGACCCAAAGCATTTTTGTTGAGACAACGAGATACATGTTTTTCACCTATCAAAGTCATCAAACTTGGCAATGGTCTCATCATGAAAATTAGTTCTCTATATTTTAATAAATTTTTGCTGGGATATTCGTTGCATATTCCATGTTTGCTAGTTGTGCATTGATATGGAACCTAATATATTATTGAGTGAAAGATGTTGAACATTTCCTCATGCACCATTTATATCTACTTGGCATGTAAATTTTGGAGGAACATATGCAAAATTATCCACTAAATGGTCAAATAAATATTTATGTGCAATTGACTTCTTTTGTGGCTTTTGTCAAAATTGCCTTGCATGGAATACAAATCGTTCATCATTTTTGTAGAAATTTTGAATGTCAAAAAAGCTAATTCTCTTCGGTCCATATATTTTAAGCCAAGATTAAAATCAGATCTTGGTACCTATAAAATCAATGGTAATTTTTTTATTTTGCTTAAACAAACCAGTAGAAAGGGCATCTAAGACATGTTGCCTCCTATTCGTTGTGGTAGAATAAAAAAAATTATCCTTCTTGATTTTAGAATTTACAATGAAAATCCTAACTAAAGACATATATTGTCACATATTTATTAGCATACACCTTTATAATATCACTATCTATACTTGCATCACATTCTACTTGGTTGAGTGAAGTGTTTAGCTCCAATCATTTTTTGCCAGAATAGTTGTATGCATGAATTAAATTTTTTTGGATGCATCTGCTCTAGGAATTTTATGCAAGGAATAACTTCAGTATTCAACAGTTCCCAAACATTTCTAATTTATTTATCCTTTGGTGTGATGTATGGTAAATTGATTGATCTACCTTCAATGTCCACTATCTTGTTGTAAGTCCATCTAATGATAGATGATATAGTTACTTCTATGCTACAAGTCTCATAATGTTGTAGAATGTACCTTATGTAAATTACCAATTCATTTTCCTCCATTAGGAATGGAATGCAACAAAAAATCTTTCCTAGATGTGCAAATTCAACATAACCATATGCAATTATCTTTTCATTTGCAAGAGTTATACATTTGTGTAACAAATGTACCCTTTTCCCAGTAAACTCATTTCTCAGGCTATGTAATGTGCTTGGATTGTCGATGTAAGAAACATGTGAATCCAATCAAGGGGTTTCTTGTTGCTTTGATTTTATATACATAACTGAACTGAAATTATTTTTTCCTTATTCCATGCAATCCTCTATATAAAAACTATCTATGACATGTTGCATCATTCTTGTGCTCTATATAATAAAACTATCAACCACATCCCCTGAAGTGTCTATAAAAGATCTTAGAATTGGAAGTGGTAGAGTTGGATCAAAATATTTTGTCAAATTAACACTTACACATCCAAAAGGTATTTTCTCATTATGGCATGCCAAAATGGGATTTGTGGATATAAAAAAGTTATCATCTACACCTATAATTTTGTGTATTCTTCCTTCACCAATGACCTTTCCATTATTTATGAGAGAAACATAGTCTCCACATTTGAAATCCATTTATGCATGATTTTTTGGCCCAGACATTTGCAAAAGATGTGAGAATCTTAATTAGGTTAATTATAAAATTAGTTTAGTGTATACCCATATGTAGGAGATGAAGCTTTATTTATACCATAACATAAGTGTGGAGATTCATCAAAACCTAAAAATATAAAAAAGGTAATGTATAACACATTTGTTTTAACGACACTACTTAAAAAACATTTTTGGATATATCACATAGGTTATATATGATGTGATGTGCATGTGTATGTCAATCCAAAAAATAATAACTTTGATTATCATATACTGCTTACTTCAATCCTCATTTCACCTAGGTGATAAATCCTCAAAATTTAAATATGATTCCCAATTTAGGTTCTCTATAAAAAATACACATTTTCGTGTGTGTGTGTGTGTGTGTGTGTATATGCCTATTTTTATTTATTTTGGATACCATTAAAATTAAATATCATGGAAATTTTAAATTCCTTGTCAAAAAATATACTTTTTTAATTAAAGATAATTGAAATAGATTTCTTATGATGAAGTTATCAATCTAAAAAATTATAGCTTTTATTATCATATACTACCTACTTCAATCCTCATTTCACCTAGGTGATAACTATTCCAAGCTTAAACATGATTACCAATTTAGGTTCCCTATAAAAACTACACACTTTCAAAAATGATCACTCAAAATATAATCCTTATGAGGTAGTTATGAAAATACCTTGGAAAATACCTTATGAGCTATGCACATTCCAAGGGGTTTATATATGGATAGGTTTTGGAAATGTAAATTAGGGATGTTATATTTCATAAGAGATACCTTGAGAGGTGTTAGGATCTATCACCACAATTGATTAGTTTTGTGTAAGCAACTAAATATGGAATTAAACCAGAAAGAATAAGTAACTAGAATCAGAAATAACAAAGAATATGAGATACAAGAAACGACCCAAAAACTTGTATTAAACTCTTTCAGAAGGAAATACAATGAAGAAATCACACTTTCTTCTCACACCTCTCAGATGTACAGATCTCTTTCTTTCAAGAGTTCTCTCTCTCAATTACAACCAACTCCAACACTTGGATTGATTCACATTTACATGTATTGTTCAATAAGCTATGAAGAAATAACCCTATTATATAATACTAGGATTCATGAGCTATGCAATCTCCACCGTTAGATACACCTCTTAATTAAAGGTTTAAATCAGTCTTGCCAAAAATAGAAATGCAGACTCAATACCAATAGTTATTCTTTTCATGCAAACAATCTGTTCTACCTCAAAAATAGACTTCTAGATGCACAGGTGACCGATGTCGGTCCCTGTCTGCCTGCATATGACCGACGTTGGCTGATCTTAACTGACATCGGTAGCCTCTGGTTGACTCCTGACCGATGTCAGTCGATCCTGACCGATGTCAATGACTGTGTAACTCTAGCAACCTTGCATTTGCTCATCTGGTGAAGCTTTTAGCTCCACAACTCAACAATATCCCACTTGGAGATAAACAGCTGCACCTGTACCTGTACAACAATATCTTCTAGCTTATCTATCTTCAAGCTCAATATTGAAGACCAACAAAAGTTGAATGAAGATTCAACTTCTCTTTTGTTATCAGCTTTGTTAACATATCAACAGGGTTCCTATTTGTATAGATCTTTTCCAGCTTCAACTCACCATCCTCCAATACCTGTCTAATGAAGTGGTACCTAAGCTGTATATATTTGGTTCTTGAATGAAAGGCTGAATTCTTTGCCAAATGAATTACACTTTAACTATCACTGTATAATCTGCAACTCTCTTGCTCCTTTCCCAACTCTTCCATGAACCATGTCATCCATATCATTTCCTTGCTAGCCTCTGTGACTGCAATGTATTCTGCCTTTGTAGTAGAAAGGCAATAACCTTCTGCAACTTTGAAATCCAGCTAACTGTTGTTTCACCAACAGTGAACACATATCCTGTGGTGCTTCCCCTGCCATCCAAGTCACCTGCCATATCTGAATCTACATATCCATGTAGAGAAGTGTTTGACCCTCCATAGCATAAATGCCTATTGTTGGTCCCTCTCAGATATCTGAGAATCCACTAAACTGCTTTCCAGTGCTCCTTCCCTAGATTGGCCATAAACCTGCTGACAACTCCCACTACTTGGGCTATATTAGGTCTAGTACATACCATTGCATACATTAAGCTTCCAATTGCTAAAGCATATGGAACTTTACTCATGTACTCAACCTCATCATGTGATTTAGGACACTATTATTTGCTCAACTTGAAGTGTCTAGCCATAGGTGTACTTACTAGTTTTACATCTTGGATATTGAACCTCTTCAACACCTTGTTCACATAATCCTCTTGAGACAAAATCAAACTGTGATTTTTCCTATCTCTCTTAATACTCATGCCAAAGATTTTCTTTGCTGCTCCTAAATCCTTCATGGAAAATGTGTGAGCTAATTTTACCTTAAGCTCATTAATATCTTGTATGTGTGAACCTGCAACAAGCATATCATCTACATACAGTAACAGGATAATATAACTACCATTATCCAATCTTTTGAAATAAACACAATGGTCAGATTGACATCTACAGAAGCCATGCTCTATCATAAACATGTCAAATCTCAAATACCATTGTCTAGGAGCTTGTTTAAGATCATATAAGCTTTTCTTCAACCTGCACACAAGTTTTTCCTTTCCTTTGACCTCAAATCCTTCCGGCTGATCCATATATATTTTTTCATCCAAATCTCTATGAAGAAACACTGTCTTAACATCAAGCTGCTCAAGATGCAAATCCTCAATAGCAACTAAAGACAATACAGTCCGAATAGAAGTCATTTTTACTACAGGAGAAAAAATTTCACCAAAATCAATTCTTGGTTTCTGTGCAAATCCCTTTACTACCAGCCTGGCCTTATGTCTCATCTTTCCATTCTCACCTTCCTTTACCCTATAAACCTATTTGTTTTTTAGTGCTTTCTTTCCCACTGGCAACTCAACTAAATCCCACGTTTGGTTCTCTTTCAAGGAATCAATTTCCTCATTCATGCCAAGCTCCCACTGTTTCTGGGTTTCTACCTGCATTGCCTCATCAAAACTTTTTGGTTCTCCACCATCAATGAGCAATAAGTAGAATTAAGAAGAGGAATATCAAATCAGAGGTTTACTTACCCTTTCTGACCTCCTCATGGGCGTTTGAGACTCATTCACAGCTTGCTGTCTGCTCACATTTTTCTCTGTCAGTGACCAATCTCGGTCATCTCTTGGTCTGTACCTGACTGACATTGATTCCACATGACCAACGTCAGTTTTTGTATGACCGACATTAGTTACAGACTGATTGATGTTAGTTACTACTTGACTGACATCGATTCCTTCATGACCGACATCAGTGTCTGTGTTTTTCTGTGTGTGATTATTTTTCCCCGCGAGCTCATTTTGGACCATAACCTCGTCCAAATCAACATTTCCCTGCTCAGTATTATTTAGCTTCTTGAGCTGATCACTGTACATCACCTTCTCATTGAAAACAACATCATGGATTTTAATAATTTTATTAGTTTCTAAATTCCACAACCAGAATTAAAAATCTCCAGAGCCATAACCAATAAAAGTGCACTACATAGATTTAGCATCCAGCTTCTTTCTATTTTCTTTATCAATGTGCACAAAAGCTTTAGAACCAAAAACTTTGAGAAATAAAAGATCTACCTTTTTACCTATCCATGGTTCTTCTAGAATTCCACCATCTAGAGCTGTAGAGGGTCCTCTGTTAATCAAGTAAACTGTAATATCTACAACTTTTGCCCAAAACTGTAAGGGCAAACCAGCATGCAACCTCATACTCTGTGCATGATCCATTATTGTTCTATTCATCCTTTCAACAACTCTATTTTGCTAAGGTGTCCTTGGAACCGTCCTTTCCTTGTGTATTCCATACATAGAATAGTAACTTTTGAACTTATTGCTGTAGTACTCACCACCATTATCAGATCTAAGGCACTTCAATCTCAAACCTATTTCATTCTCAACCAAAGCTTTCCAGTTCTTAAAAGTGTTAAAAACATCAAATTTATTCCTTATGCAATAAACCCATACTTTTCTTGTAGCATCATCAATGAAAGAAACATAATACTATGATCCTCTAATAGAAGCTACCTGAGCTGGTCCTCACACGTTTGTGTGAACAAGCTCTAACTTGTGCTTCCTTTTTGTTGACCCAATTTTGAGAAATCTCACTCTCTTCTGTTTCTCAAAAATATAGTGCTCACAAAAATCTAGATCTATGCATTTCAAATCTGAAAGCTTACCTTTTGACTTAAGAACAATTATTCCCTTCTCACTCATGTGGCCAAGCCTACAGTGCCACAACTTTGCATCTACATCTAAAGTAGATAATACAGAAGGAGAATTATCAATAATACAAGTAGATAAATAAAGTGTACCTACTCTTTTACCTCTTGCTATTACAAGTGCACCCTTGGAAACTTTCTAAAATTATGCTGTGAGAGTTACTGTGCAACCCTCATCACCCAACTTTCCTACAAAAATCAAATTCCACTTCAGGACGGGTACATGCATGACATCTTTCAACACCCATGTATTTCCATTCTGCAATTTCAGCTGCACTTTTCCTTTTCCAACAATTTTACAAGGCTCATCATCCCCTAAATAGACTATTCCAAAAATCTCCATGGACATAATCATTGAAAAATTCCCTATTTGGGGTAGCATGAAAAGAGGCACCAGAATCTAAAACCCAAGATTATATTTTATTATCCAAGAAAAATATAAGAGCATCTTGTGCAACAATACCTGCAACTTTTGCTTCTTCTTTACCTTCATGCTGATTTTCTTCTTTAACTTTCAACTAGCAATCTTTCCTTGCATGCCCTTTCTTTCCACAATTCTAGCAGATTATATTTCTACCATTTCTAGATTTGGATCTATTACTCATCTTTGACTTTGACCTTGATCTCCTTTGCTTGCCCTTCTCTCTTTGCCTTCCCCTGCTTTCAAAACTTAAAGCATTACCTGATGTTTCCTCTGTGCTTTTCCTGTGAATTTCTTCATTCAAGATTACACTAACAACATCATCTACTTTCAAGATATTTGAAGCAGATGTAGTATTACTAACTGCCACTACCAAACTTTGCCAACTTTTAGGTAAAGAGCATAAGATTAAGAGAGCCTTAATTTCATCATCAAAAACTATTTTGATTGAATTTAATTGATTTACAATTCCATGGAAATCATTAAGATGATTAGATACAGATCCACCTTCCTGCATTTGCAAATTAAATAATTGCTTCATAAGATATACCTTATTTGAAGCTGAGGGCTTTTCATATAAATTTGTTAAAGTATCTATTAACTCTACCGTTGTCTTTGCCTATGATAAGTTGGATATCACAGAAGATGCTAGACTCAATCTTATAGATCCAAGAGCCTTTCTATCAAGAACATCCCATTCTTCATCTTGCATATCTATGGGCTTCTTTGAAACCCCACCTAACGTTAAGTACAGATCTTTTTGATACAGATAATCTTCTATCTGCATCCTCCATAATTGATAATTCTTGCCATTAAACTTCTCCATTTTTAGTTTACTTTCTTCTGCCATTGCTTTACTCCCACTCAATCAGAAACCCCTGTGAGTGACATGTAATAAACAAACACTAACCCGATCTGATACAACCTGTTAGCCAACCCAATGCTTTGATACCACTTGTTAGTGGTATCACTAACCAAGCTCTGATACCACTTGTTAGGATCTATCACCACAATTGATTACTTTTGTGTAAGCAACTAAACACAGAATTAAACTAGAAAGAATAAGTAACTAGAATAAAAAACAACAAAGAATATGAGATACAAGTAACAACCCAAAAACTTGTATTAAACTCTTCCAGAAGGAAATACAATGAAGAAATCACTCTTTCTTCTCACACCTCTCAAATGTACAGATCTCTTTCCTTCAAGAGTTTTCTCTCTCAATTACAACCAACTCCAACACTTGGATTGATTCACATTTATATGTATTGTTCAATAAGCTATGAAGAAATAACCCTATTATATAATACTAGGATTCATGAGCTATGCAATCTCCACCGTTAGATACACCTCTTAATCAAAGGTTCAAATCAGTCTTGCCAAAAATAGAAATGCGGACTCAATACCAATAGTTATTCTTTTCATGCAAACAATCTGTTCTACCTCAAAAATAGACTTCTGGATGCACAGGTGATCGATGTCAGTCCCTGTCTGCCTGCATATGACCGACGTCGGCTGATCTTAACTGATGTCAACAACCTCTGGTCGATTCTTGACTGATGTCGGTGACTATGTAACTCCAACAACCTTGCATTTGCTCATCTGGTGAAGCTTTTAGCTCCACAACTCAACAAGAGGTATCTCTTGAGTGAGACCTTGAGAGGTTTTTATATGGAGATAAATTAATAGTCTTGTTATTTATTCGTTGATGGTGTTGGATTTGAGGTCCAAGTTATATATTTAAGGATACCTTAAGATATTTCTCTTGGATAATACTTTAAGTGTTTTTTTTTAAAAATAAAAATAAAAATGGGATATAAGATGTTAGATTTAAAATCATATCAATTTAGTAAGGAGACAAATTAATAAATTGTTATTTTATTGTTGATAGTAATTGATATGAGGCCAAGGTATCTTTCAAGAGATATTTTGAGGTATATTTTAAGAGATACCTTGAGAGATATATCTTTGGTGGAATAGGTACCTTTTGATAGATACTTGTAGAGGTATACTTTGATGTATAGGTGTATTTTGAAAACATATAATTTAGATACAAGAGGTATTTCCTAAGGAGATATTTGGAATTAATTATTTTTTATTATTAGTGGTAATCTATTTGAGTGCCAAAGTATCTCTTGTATTATACCTTGAGAGTTGGATCTTGAGTGATACCTTGAGAGGTGTTTCTTAGAGAAACCTTTCAAGGTATCACACAAGAGACACCTAGGCCTTAAAATCCATTACCATTAGCTAATAAAATCAAATACATTACCATCAGGAAGGGAAATTTAGTACCTTAAAGTATCATCCAAGAGACACCTCTCAAGGTACCACACAAGAGATACATTGGACCTCAAATCAAATATCATCAACAATTTAAAAAAAAAAAACATTCTAAGTTATCTCCAAGAAGATATCTTGAAGGTATTACTAGGAATTTTAATGTATCTCTTAGGATATACCTTGAAGGTATTACAAAGATATTAAATATATCTCATATAAGATACCTTGAAGGTGTTTCAAAGACCTTATATTTATCTCCAAAGACCCTCAAGGTATCTCATAGGAGGTACCTTGTAGTGTTACAATTCAAGGTATTATAAAGAGGTCCTTATAATACCTTCAAAGTATCTTCTAAGAGATACCTATCCTTATAATACCTTCAAGATATCTTCTAGGAGATACCTTGAAGTTATTACAATGACCTATTTATAATACCTTAAATTGTAACACCTTCAAGTTACCTCCTATGAGATACCTTGAAGGTATTACAAGGACGTATGTGTATTTCAAGGTATCTCTTAGGAGATACCCTAGAGATATTACTATGACCTTCGAAGAGCTACCTTAAAGATATTACAAGCACCTTCAAGGTATCTCCTACATATTTTTAATATCTTCAAAGTATCTCCTAGATTCATTTTAATATCTTATAGGTGTCTCCTATGATATAAATTGATGGTATCTCCTAGTATATACCTTGAAGTTACTTAGAATACCTTCAATATATTTCTTAGGAGATACCTTGAAGGTGTTATAATGAACCTTCAAGATATATCCTAAGAGATAAATTAAAGGTATTAAAAAAACCTAAGAGATACCTTGAAGGTATTACAAAAACCTTAAAGGTATCTCTTAGTCCTTGTAATACTAGTAATTTGGCAAGTGTGGAAGTAGTAACTAGTTTTGATGGTCGACCCTGCCAGTCACAATAAAATTTGATGATGGTTATTTATTAAATATTAACCTTCTAATGATAGTATAGTTCAAAGTGATAGACTAAAATGTTATAGATGCTATATATATTTATTATAATTTTTAATAGTTTTTGATAATGATTTCAAGTGAGCAACACATATTGCACAGGTTTAGCTTGTTAATACTAGCCATCAAAGCTTTACTTCCAACATCATGAACTTTTCCCATGGATAAAGAGATAAAAAATAGAAATATTCATTTGACCTGTTACCTCAATCTACATCAGCTACCCCTACCCCCAAATTAATATAAGGAATGTTATAACTCACTATCACCATCAAACCTATTTGTTTTAATATTACAGGACCAAGGTTTAGAGAATTCTAAAAAAAGTTTTTTCTCTCCATATTTATGAATAAATTTTGATGTCAAAGAGAATAAGAGTCAATTATATTCCATAAGTGGCCCTGAAGTGTTTCCTTGTTAATATCAAATTACTAGACTCAAGTTCACAATGCCATGAAATTTTAGTGTTTGGAAACATACCCTACACTAAAAAATTCACAAAACATTCCATCGGAGACTAAAAAAAAATGACACAAAAATAACATTCCATTAGAGACCCTCTCAAAACAATTAAAGAGAGAACCAAACCCAAACTGTACCCTTCTTCACAATTATAACAATACATCCTAATTTTAAAATATTTTTTGTTTGTTTCCCTTCATTATTTTAATGCCATTTATATTTCTAAATGGATAAAAAAATGGTAATAGAATTTATATTAATGGTTAAAACTTATATTATTTTGAAAATATCCTGCCTATCATGTTAGAATATATTAATAAGATATAAGGTATCTTAATTCTTTTTTATAGTTTGGGTGTCAAAAGTTTTTAAATTTAAATTTAATTTATTTATAATTACACAAGCCTTATAGTTTAGTTTAATATATGCCATACACATTCAATTTATACATCATTCAAAGGAATATATTTATAATATGATAATAACATGCCAATAAAAATGTTTAACAACCACAAGGCATCAAGCATTGCATATCCAAACAGACAAGCCATGGGACTATACTCTAGTTTATGGAATGGGGACAATTGGCAAACTCAAGAGGGTTGTTAATATTGATTGGTTAGATTATCCATTTCTTTTGATGTACCAAATTTATAATGTAAGACAAAATCATCACCAATAAAATAAATTAATGTAGCGAGCACTGAGCAGTAGAATAAACTCCGTGGGTGAATAAAAACTAAATGATATATGATTATTAAAATAAATACAAAGATAGTTGATGCCATTACTAGAATATATCATGGCCATATAATTTCATGAGTATAATCTTTTTATGTTTCTAATAACTAAGGATTTCATGTGTCCCTCCATCATACTTGTAATAAAGAGTTTTATTATTTGTAATTTATAAAAGGGAAGTCCAAAATTTTTTGATAGTAAACAAATTATTGCAACCTAAGGCTTTTTGAGGAGAACAAATTATTTAAGAAAAATCGTACACAATACAACCTACTAGGTCATGAAACATTATTTTATCCTAATATATAATTGAATCTCCTTGATGTATGTTGCAATCTCTTCTAAATTTTGATATAACCCAATTACATCTACCTAAGTTTCTACTGTAATAAATTTCACAACATATCCATTGTAGGTGCAAATTGAATGGATAATGCCCTAAGTTTGCATAGAGAGAGTGAAATCAAGGTGATAGGGATTTATATTGGATGGAATAGTTAGCTTTTGAGAGATACATTTTGAGAGGTATCTTTTGATGTGATAGGTGCATATTTAAATCATATGATTTAGATACAAGAGGTATATCATAGGAGATACCTTGAATGAATTAATTTTTAACTATTTATGATCATCTATTTTAGGGTT
The DNA here is from genome assembly GCA_037957365.1 of Torreya grandis. Taxonomy (NCBI): domain Eukaryota; kingdom Viridiplantae; phylum Streptophyta; class Pinopsida; order Cupressales; family Taxaceae; genus Torreya; species Torreya grandis. The sequence goes on along the minus strand of JARHVA010003704.1, from coordinate 1,797,505 downwards.
AAAGTATATCTTATATCATACTTTGAGAGGTGTTATTTGGAGAAACCTATCAAGGTGTCACACTTTGGCACTCAAATTCATTACCATCAACTAATAAAATCAAATTCATTACCATCATGAAGGAAAATGTAGTACATTTGTGGTACTTCAAGGTAACTCCTAGGTGTGAAAGAGATACTTTGAATGTCCTTGTAATACCATCAAGGTATCTCCTAGGTATGAAGGTATTTATATTACAATCAAGGTATCTCATAGAAGATATTTCCTTCACACCTAGGAAATATGTTGAAATTATTACAAGGATGTTCATTGTACTTCAAGGTATCTCCTTCATACTTAGGATGTACCTTGAAGTACCATGATTGTCGTTGTAATACCTTTAAGGTATATCTTTTTTATGAATTTCATTGTAATACATTCAATATATATCCTAAGAGATAACTTGAAGGTAGTACACAAACCTTTATATCTAGGAGATACCTTGAAGGTATTACTAAAACCTTCATACATAAAAAATACTTTGAAGGTATTACAATGACCTTTGAAGAGAGAACTTGAAGGTATTAAATGACCTTCAAGGAGATACCTTGAAGTTACTTATAATACCTTATATTAGATACCTTCAAGGCATTAAAATTAATTTCATATGTAGGAGATGGCTTGAGGGTATTTCATGGACCTTTTTACATATGAGATATTTTAGAGGTATTAAAAGGACCTTGAAAGATACATTGAAGGCATTACAGGTATATTTAAGTCTAGGTACCTTAAATGTCCATGAAATACCTTCAAGGTATCTAATAGGAGATACCTTAAAGGTACTTGAAATAATTTCAAGGTATCTTCTAAGAGATACCTTGAAACTAGTTCCTTATAATACTTTCAAGGTATCTCCTACAAGACACCTTGATGGTTCCTTGGTATACCTTCAAGGTATCTCCTAGGTGTCTATATAAATTAAAGGCATTGCAAGGAACATTTAAGGTGTCTCATAGAAAATAAATTGAAGGTATTACAAGGACATAAGAGATACCTTGAAGGCTGTTGTATTACTTTCAATGCATCTCCTAGGTATACCTTAGAAGTATTTCTTAGGATATACCTTGAAGGGATTATAAGGACCTTCAAGGTATCTACAAACAGATACCTTGATGATATTATAAGGACTTACTGTCAAAGTATATTTTATGTATGAATTTATTTATAATACCTTGAAGGTATGTAATGAAATTACTTCAAGAATTAAGTATAACAACAGAATTATATCCGAATATGACTTAAATATATCCAAATATATGATAATAGATAAGCCACTTCGAGGGGGCAACCTCCATAAGCTTGAATAAGAGCATAATTCACAATATGATGATAAATGATTACCCACTACCTCTTATATATAGTTTATCTAGGCCATGGTTACTCCATAGGCTGACCTACTAATCAAAAGAAAGCATAGATAAATGTAATATAATGTCAACGAGGGATAATTAAGCCACAATTCAGCTAATACTATCCTCATACATGTGATAGGTTAGGGGCGTAGCATGCCCTTCCCCTTCAAAACAATGTTGTCCTCAATGTTGAACAACTTTGGATGTTGTTGTAGAAAATTTTCACCTTCCCAAGTTGCATCTTCACTGCTTTGGTTTTTCCACTTGATCAAATATTCCCTAATCTCTCTGGTTCCCAACCTCTTAGTACGTGTTTGGAGGATCTTCTCTGGTTCCAAAATGACTCGTCCTTCTTCATCTAGTTCTGGGAGCTCTGTTTGGGCAGAATTTTTTTGTCCAATGACCTTCTTCAAACAAGAAACATGAAATACAGGGTGTATGTGAGATGAATGAGGTAACTTGAGCTTGTAAGCCACACTTCCAATTTTTTGTAGAACCTGATAAGGGCCATAATACTTAGGAGCAAGTTTATTGTCCTTTTTTTGTTGCTTCAAGGACATCTACTTGTAAGGCTGCAAACAAACAAATACCCAATCACCCACCTCAAAATTTTGCTCACTTCGGTGTTGATCTAATTGTTGCTTCATCATATTTTGTGCCAAAGCTAAATTCTCTCTCAAACTAGCCAAAACCTCTTGTTGATGTTGAATGTGCTCTTCCACATCTCAAACCTTAGTGTGCACCTTTAATGAAGAAGTGATGGAAGGTGGATGGTAACCATATAGTGCTAGAAATGGAGACATTTTAGAAGAGGTATGGAAATATGTGTTATACCACCATTCTGCAAGTGGTAGCCATTTAACCCAATGTTCTTGTTTATCTGATACAAAACAACAGAGATACCCCTCTAAACATTTGTTAACCACTTCAGTTTGTCCATCAGATTGGGGGTGGTAAGATGAGCTATGAGCTAGTTGAGTACCCAAACAAGAAAATAGTTCAGTCTAAAAATTACTAGTGAAAATAGGATCATGATCACTTACAATTATTTTTGGGGTTCCATGTAATTTGAGAACTACTTCCATAAAAATAGCCACTACTGTACTTGCTGAAAATGGGTGTGAGAGAGCACAAAAATGGGAATATTTTGTAAGCCTATCCACAATGACCAAAATAACATTCTTACCTTCAGAGCAAGGCAACCCAGTGATGAAATCCATGGAAACCTCCTCCCACCTTTGACTAGGAATTGCTAATGGTTGTAACAAAACTAGGGTCTTAACTGTTTCACCTTTATTCTATTGGCATATGAAGCATTCTTCCACAAAATTTTGTACATCTCCCTTGAGTCCTTCCCAAAATAATTATTTATTAATTCTATTATAAGTTTTCAAGAACCTTGAGTGTCCCCCAATTGGAGATGCATGCAACTCTGCAAGAATCTTATGCTTAAGCTCTAAATTTTTACACAAGTATAACCTACCCTTATACCATAGGACATTACCTTTCCATTCAAATTTGTCAGAGGACAAATTACCTTGCTGGAGATTTTGAATCAGAACCTGTGTATCCTTGTCTTGCTCCCATTCTAACCTAGCTTCATCCACCCAATCTGCTTGCAATATGGACATTGCACAAAGTAATGCTTCTGTGGATGCATCTCGTCTGGATAGTGCATCTACTACTACATTATCTTTACCCTTCTTGTAGATGATTTCAAAATCATAACCCAACATTTTGGTTACCCATTTTTGTTTTTCCTTGAAGTTATTTTTAATGAATGACACAAGATACCTTGAAGTTATTTTTAATGAATTGAAGGTCTCTCCTCGAGGATACATTGAATGTCCTTGTAATACCCTCTTTGAATGTCCTTGTAATAATTAAAAATAAATAGTACAAAGGGGAGAAGTAAGAGAGATCCAAGGAATTGAGGCCTATTTGGAAAGGTCAAATGATGAGAGGAAAGTGCCCACATAGTTACCAAATAAAGACTTGCATCCAATATCGAGATCAAAATATTGAATGTGTGGATCAAAGATATATAGATCTATTATTTCATTTGATAAATAAATAAGAAAATATCCAATCCACATAGACGTAGTAGAAAGAAGAAGAAAATTAGGGGTAGAATCATGTAAGGGAGACCCTAAAAAACTTAAACGCATAAACCATATTAAGAATAATAATATTAGAAATTGTAGATAACATAGTTTTGTATAAATACCAAAACTCATGGAATGTGTTTCTAACATTATTAAATTTGACATAAACCCAATTCTTCTTTGAGGATCTCACTTAAGTACTACCCATATGGGGAGATACATACAACCACTGATTTACAATCTTTCACTTCACAAAACCCCACTTTTACAAAATAAAAAGTTACACAATACCTTATGACGTAACTTTCACCTTTAGGCAAGTGTTATCTATAATATATCTCAAATATGTATATTTAAATTAAATGTGCCACACATCATCGTGCACAAAATTGTGGCACCAAATTTCTCCATTTATTACCCTCTTATTATTAATATATACATGTTATTAATAAGCCTAGAATTTTGTATCTAATTGATACATGATGAGCATCACATATTTGTATGGTTGCCTCATAAGGATTGAGTGTGGATAAGGGGATGCATTAACTCCCTCATGATGAAATTATAGATATAGAAGGTAAGTGGACATTAAATTTAATCAATGATGTGGATACCAATTTTTGTTTCATTTCTACTAGTCATTAGACACCAATTTTTTAGTGGTATAGTTAAATATTTATTCAATTTTATTTTATTAGTCCCAAAGGACTATCTAATGCTTTCGTAGAGCTTTAAACCATGATTTTTATCTTTTTATCCTTTCAATTACATGTTCATGATTTGCATCCATGGAGAATGCCTAAAGATTATAGAAAGCTATTAACATGGTTTTCAACACAGAGAGTAAAAAATAGTATTTGTAGTATTGTGATTCATCTAAAGAATTAGAATTATGAAACATCTCACGTCTCCCCAAGCATAGTAACCATTCTCTACCAGCACCACACACAAATGTTTTTTTTTTGGTTAATGGGTATCCCATGTAGCAAATGCCAAACTTGTGTGGATGGAAAGGGTGGTGGTATTTCAGTGCATTCCAAATGGTAGTGTTGGGATGTTACTTCTAGATATATGTAGAGAGGAGGGAATGACAAGTCTACTATGATTACAATGTCTGTGCCATGTAGGGTTTATTGGATCAAATATAGTATGGGTTCCTTAAATACCAAGTTGTTTAACATCTCTATTTTGATTAACCATCATCTACGCTATTTTCATACCTCAGTTATTTTGGGGTTGGTTCTGCATTAGGGTTTATTATGATCTTACCTTGTATTCATTATTTATTTCAAGAGATTTTTGTTAGACTTGTTGCTTAATGCTATGGACATGTTTACAAAATATTTACATTTGTATCAGCTCTTTTTGAAGATTTCTCTCCCAATATTCTAATCACAAGTTGAAGATATCTATCCTGCCATATATGGATAAAGCATTTTTCATACCATTATCAGAGAATATATCTCTAGGCTTCCCACCATATCTCACATCTTAGTACATTGGCTCTCCTCTAAATATGGGTTTTCAACTATATATACTGCTATCCTACATTTTACTTCTCTCCACATGTATGTGTAATGTCCTTACCTTAGAAGTCATATAAATTGAATTTTCATGGTAATTTTGAACATAATCCTGCCAAAGCAAGAACCTGTGGCATCGTCAGACACAATCGCGGCTAGATGCATAATTCTTGCTTTTCCTAGTTGCCTTTGGGTTTGTTCTCTTAATGTAACTATTTTTATAGCAATTTTGTAGGGACTCCATCTAACAATTACAAATGAGGTACATCTTTAAATGATTTAAGATTAATTTTTTGACTTTAACATCTCCTAAATACTTCATTATGCTAATTATGTTTAAAACATGTTGGTAGCATACACCATTTTTCTAACAACATTGAAGACATGTTTGAAAATATTGGAACAATAATGGAGGTAGGAAATATAATCTGTTTACTAGTAAAACCCTGTCAATTATTCTATCCAATAAGCATTTTCTAACTCTCCTCAAGTGAGATCTCACTTCATACAATCTCTCATGTAAAACATTTATTTAAAATTTATGCTAATGGTGAACATTGAAGATGCTATTGACATTTAACAACATTTTTTGACACTCTGTTGAATATTTCTAGGAACTACACAACTTAACCCATATAATTTGCTAGCGTTCCCAGATGAACAACTAGTTTTGTAGTCATGAATTTTTAATTGTTACTTCCAATTAATAGAAATATTTTTACCCACTAATGTAAATTTGTAATAAAATAATAGACATGTTGTTACAGATCGAGAAGGTTTCAAACTAAAACCTACATAAGAGGATCTAATATAATAATACTAATATTTTAGACATCATAGTTGAACATTGAATGAATGCTGAAGGAAATTTGATAGTGGGGATAAATCCTTAGAAAGCACTGATATCACCTTAATTTATGGTAATATTGTTTTTATTTGAAGCAATATTGAAACCGTGTTTTCTTTTTTTCCATTTGTTCAAAGTTTATCAAAGGCCCTAATTGGTGTGTAATATTTGGTGTGTTGCTACCCAATTTTAGAGAAATGAGCTCTACAAATTAGGTAAGATTTTTCACTCTCCACCTCCTGCAATGATTCCCATTCCTTTCAGATAATAAAATATCCCTAATAAACATTTTTTATTTTTACCATAAATGTTTTGAAATGGGGACTTACGAATAGATATGTCAATGTTGTAGTTATATGCAGATTCAACTTGTGTGAATGGTAAGTCTCATAGTTTAGGATTAACAAATTGTTAGTCCCAACATTTAGGACTCACAATAGTAAGAATTCTCAATAGATTTGAGCTCAAAAATCATTACTAAATATACTAATCAAAGATCCATAACCAATGAGTTTCGACATCAAATTTATGATAAAACATTTGTAGGAAAAGTTAGTTCTCAGGAAATTGTATATTTTGGGGTAAGGTTAACACAAATACCAAAAGATATTCAATAGTATTTCAATTTCACTTTTTATTATATAAAATAGAGATTCATAAAAAAAGTTTCATCGACAAATTTATATTAAATATTAGCAGGAAAAGATGGCTATGAAGAAATAGTGATTATTATGCCATAGAAAGATGAAATGAGCAAAAAACAATTTAATAGGGAAATATACTAATTTTAGAAAAAATCACTTTTAAGCATACCAAAGAGAGATCTATCAAAAAAACATCTTGGCACCAAAGTTAATGTATAACTATCATATTATCCTCTATAAAAATAAGACAATTCAATATGAAAAACCAAACTAATAATAGATCACTAACTCGAGAGGGCACACATAGGGATAGTCAACAAAGCAAGTAGAGATAACTTCAACAATTTCTATAGACCAGTTTTTGTCTAGAGGGTATTAAAAGTTATCTCATATTATCTCATTTCATATGTACACTTATGCCATGATCTATTCAGACAATTAGTTTCAATGCCTTTGGTAGACCATATCTTTGATCTTATGAACTGAGCCTTAGTTGCTTTGCAAACATGGCTTTGCAATGGATCTTTTTATTCTATATAACATTGTATAACATAAAAATGGAACTAACTGACATACTCTGCCATTGAAATTTTTAAATTGGGTGGTTGGTGATAAAAAGTCTAGTTGTTTTACCATGTTTCCCTTTCAAACTGGGTAGCCAAACACAAAAAAGTCTAGTTATTTTAGCTCGTTTCCCTTTTGTTTCTAGTAGAGTCAGTGGTATTGTGAATAAATGAAATGGAATGGAAGGAATCTCAAATTATATATGAATAAATGAATATATTATATAATTTATAATTTATTCAGTGGTATTGTAAATACATGAATATAAATATTAGATTATATAATATATATTTTAAAATTATATCAGTTTTTATAACATATATTAATGAAGAAAGTGTTGAAGCTATAAAATATATTTTATATAACAATAATTACAATTATTTCTCTTTTTTTTAATTGTATATAACATTAATTATACAGCTAAAGTTCTTATAAATGATGTGGAAGAGGTAATTCTCTCCATCTTTTAAAAATGTTCTATATAATAGTTGTGATGTAAAAAAAACTTTCATATCTACAACAACAACAACAAAAACATACCAAATAAATAGTAAATAACATATAACTTATATATATTAATATATAATATAAATAATTATATAATATTTTATTATATTATAATTTAATATAATATTTTATTATATTATAATTTAATATAATAATATGATTCTTATAATATATTATAATATTATATAATACAGTAGAATATTACTATATTATATATAATAATAATTATATTATTATTATTATTTTGCATTTAATAATATAAAATTTAGATATTAAAAAAATGTATTTCCTATTCTTAATTCTAAATATTTTATAAATAAAAATATATATTTTTAAATAAAAATAAAAAATAAAATCAAAATCCTACTATTTTTTAGGGCTTAAAGATTATTTTAGTAATGTTGAATTATGAAGTAATTTAAAAAAAGAAAAACAATACAGTACATATCTATTATATTTGTGCGAAATGCATAAACAAAACATAACCAAACAACTAAAACTATTATGCATACCCTTGCAACCAGAACACTTTGAAGAAAAGGCTCATAAGGAGATCGCTTTGCAAGGGATGGCCGTCATAAGCATAAATATTATGTGACATTAAGCCCTTAAAATTGCTGTCCTCCTCAAAATGATTATTATTAGTATTACTATTACTACTAACCCCTCTAGCGGCCATGGAAGGCAGATGATCCTTCATGTTGTAAAATCAGTATTTCTAAAGTAGCGAAGCATAAGAAGGCACTAATTGAGCCACAAGTTCAGTGCTTAAATGCTTCTCCCATGATTTTAACAAGTGACTTACTACAAACCAAACATATTTTTATTGGATGAACATGCATACAACTATTTAGATTGATGATGATGATGCTGCATGAGAAAATAATATGTCCCAGGTGGCCTTCTGTATCCACAAGGTTTGAACCTCCTGAAGTAGCCATATTAAAATTAATGGTGTTGCTATATCAATTTATATTCTTTTCTTTTGTTTAACACAACCCAAGAGAAACACTGCCACCATTCTTTTTATCTTAGCTATTTCAACTCAACTAGAATTGCATTCCATTTCATTCAAGGATTTCAATGGGATCAAAAAGCACCTCTGTGCTTTCAATAGACTACAAATATGCATTTATCTCCATGTCTAAACATGACATATATAATGTGTGTGTACTATGGTCATGTTTTTTCTAGGAGTGATGAGACAATCCAGATTAGATCTGGGTGGGTGCCATAGTGAACTATAGGGTGTCATATATAGATAAGGCACTCTCCCCCAAAATTTTAGATTAGCCATTATAATCTTGATTGTATTGGGAATCCCTCTTGCCACAAACTTCTCCCACCGATTATCTCATGTCCCAAAAACTCCTTTATTTATCATTATATTTTATAAAATAGATATTTAATTTGTTGTATAAATATTTTAACTCATATTTCAATGCTCACATCATTCGAACAATTCCAATTCATAAAGATTTTAATTCTTATTCTTGTTTGTATTATAATATTTTTATATATTAAAATAATGATTATTCCAATGATTTTGTGAAGTAATCAAAGAAGTTGGGACAAGATATATCTATGATAACCATATATTAACACCAAGAGAAATTATATTATGCTTAAAAACATACAAAAATAATATACTTAGACCCCATGAAGAAAGGGCAAGGCCATACAAAACATGCAAATGGTGAAATATTCCAAGGTAAAATAATCAACAATGATGAGGGGTGATAACAAGATTTTACAATGATATTATACACTATGGGGTCCATATCAAACATCAGATCTAGATTCAAGGCAACTTTATGAATTATATGACTATCACTCATTACAAAGGGGTATGTAACTTGAAAGGTAGTAAAATATTTAGGTAGGGGAAACAACATTAGTGTATTATGTGTTGGTTATAAAGTTTTAGGGTGGTCATGACATTTAGTTAAAGAGGATTATGATTCTAATTCGATGTGGTGCAGTTTGTACACCACATAAATTGGGATGAAAATTTGATTATAATTGAAGGTAGAAAGGTATGATGAACAATAAACCAAAGAGGATGTAACTTTCATTAAAGGGGTGTTGTTGACTGGAGAGCTTCAAGATATTTGTTACACCCTTCCCTATAGTTCCATTCCCCTTATTTCATGGGAATCCATAGAATAAAACCTATTGCCTATCATTTGTTTCCTCCCTATCATTTATTAAAATCTCTACTATTCCACATATCCTTATCCCAACAATACAAACCAATTTCTGATATGTGGGATATGGATCCTTATCACAATCAAATCAATGTCATGTTGTCCTCATCAAACCTTCACAATAGCAAATGTCCAATCAAATAACCTACCACCTTAAAATCTGTGTACCCCTTCTAATGGATGCAATTCATGTAAGTAATTATGGGGGTAGACCGATTGGAATCTCAATCACCCTGCAATGATAAATTATTCTATGATGTCTTGTATTCTTCTTCGAAAGAGATACCATTTTTGTAGGCTTCACTTTTGTTTTATCAACATGTAGCTACAATTGATCATTATGTGTGCATGAATAACATTCTAATACAGTAACTTCTAATGCTATAAAACACTTCTAAGCATACTAATGACTCAAAAAGTGCAATAAACACTCCCATATAGATGTGGACATGGATATAGATGAGCATACTAATCCAAAAAGTCAAACAAGTCGATGGTATCATTGAGTATGGGGTTTGATGATATGGAGGCAAACTCGTTTACAACATAAATGCACATAATTTCAAACCAATTACACATCATCCTACTTTTTCCTTATCTTGATCAAAGTGTGAAGATTTGATAGTTAATTTTAGAACTCCTCAATGTATTCATTTAGTAATTTCTCATTGTTCTAATATGTTTTGAATTTATTTTGATAGAATCAGAATATAGTCTAATGGCATAAATTTACCATTTAGATTATCTCTAATTTTACACCCCTAGTAATATTTTCTATTCCTCTTATCCTTCTTTCCATCTACATTCTATCCATTATAAATGTGCATGACCTTAGAGATTTATTTGAGATAAGTTCAATCTTTTGGGCTATTCAACCTCATCCTTTAAAAAAATCAATTTCATTTAACCAATCAGTAAGGTAATCTAGGTTTAGATAACTACTAAAACTAGGCACTTCCATTTATACTCCATTGGCTATTCTTCATATAGCTTCCATCAACCTATCTCCATCTTCTTTGTATGTCAGGATCCAACTCCTCAATAATAGTATATATGATTACCTTGTATTAGCAACTAAACACAAAATTATACCAGAATGAACAAGTAACTAGAATTCACAAATGACACAAAATATGAGAGACAATACACAATCTTGTATTAATACTCATCCAAAAAGAAAATACAATAAAGAAGATGCCACTTCTTCTCACACCTCTCAGAGGCTTCCCACACCTCAAGGGCTCCTAGTAATTCTCAATCAAGAGTTCACTCTCCTAACAAAAATGGTCCCAACACACAACTCAAACACAGAGTTGGTGTTCACCTCCAACCAGTCAGTAATAACACTGCCAGTACACAAGAACTCAAAGTACTTCAAGTAGATCTCCCATAAGCTTGCAACAACCTGCAACTCAAATGATCTTACTTACCATGTAGATCTTCTTCCTGATCTTGCACAACCTGCAGATCAACCTGATCTTACAATTGGAAGGATATACCTTGCCTTCCTCTTTGCTCTACTTACAATACATGCCAATGGGTCTATAAATAGATCCCAGACTAAACAATAACTTAGACTTCTAATTTACAATAATTAGACACATAACTCAAGACTAAAATTAGCCTTTACATGCAAATAATAGGTTCAATGAACTAACTGTTCATGCAATGAATAGTTCTAGAACCGCATAGGCGACTGACGTCGATCCCTATCTGTCTGGAGGTGACCGATGTCGCCGACTCCTACCGATGTTAGTTTCCATTTTGCACTATAGATGACCGACATCGGTTACATTGCCGACACCGATATCCTTAGAACTCAGCAACCTCCTCCATGTCTGCATCAGTTAAAGCTTTTAGCTCCACAACCTAACAATCTCCCACTTGGAGATGAATAGCTACAATTGTACCTATACTTGTACATCATCTAGTTTGTTTCCTAGCTTGTATCCCTCTTCAATATCACTCTTGAAGACCAACCACCACAAATCCTATGGTGCACCTCCTATCATCCAAATCACCTGCCACATCCACATCTACAAACCCATGTAGAAGAGAACTTGACCTTGCATAGCATGTGCACCTGCTGCTGGTCCCTATGAGAATCCACTGAACTGCCCTCCAGTGCTTCTTTCTTGGATTGGCTCCAAACTTTCTGACAACTCCCACTGCTTGGGAAATCTTAGGCCTAATACACATGTACTTAACCTCATCATGTGAATCAAGACACTATTCATAAAATTGTCCAACCATCAACGTGCTAACCGGTTTCACACAATCATATGGAGACAAAATCAACCTGTGACCTTCCATGTCTCTAGAACACACTCATGACAAAGAATCTTGTTGCTCCCAGATTCCTTATGACACACCTCTGAACTAACTTTACCTTTAGTTCAACAACTCCCTGCATATGTGACTCTACAACAAGCACACAATACAGTAACAAGATAATGTAGCTAATATTATCCAACCTAGTAAAGAGAAACACAATGGTCAAACCTCCATTGTCCTACAGCTTACTCAAGACCATATACCATGGCCTTTCATCTCACGTGTCCATTCCCACTCTTCTTTATCCTAAAAATCCATTCGTCTCTCAGTGCTTCCTTCTAGCTGGCAACTCCACCAAAAAACTCCCATTTGGTTCTTCTCTAAGGATTCACATTCCTCATCCATGCCAAGCTCCCATTGTTTCCTAGATCTACCTGCTCTACTTCTTTAATAACTTCCTAGTTCTTGACCATTAGTGAGAAAAAAGTAGTGTAAAGAAGGGAAATGATGAATTTGAGGCTTACTTACCCTTTCAGTCCTCCATATGGGTGCTTGAGACTCCTTGACAGCTCGCTGTTTGCCCAAAATCTATCTCAGTGATCGATGCCGATCACATCTCAGTTTGCACCTGATCATCATCAGTTCCATGTGACTGCCTCATCACCGACGTCAGTTCCCCCTGACCGATGCTGGTGTTTATCTATCCAGAGTCATCGACATTGGGCTGCACATAGCTAACGTTGGTCCTGGATGCTGATGTTAGTTTTCTAACCGATGTCGGTCTTTGTGTTTTACTTGTGAGTGATGACTTTTACCTGTGAGCTCCTTTTGGATCAAAACCCTGTCTAAATCAACCTTGCTCTGCTCAAAATTCTTCAGCCCCTTGTGCTGATCTCTATCTATCATCTTCTCCTTGAAAACCAAGGCTTTCCTATTCTTGTCACAAACATCAGATTTCTCAAGAAACATCACTTTCTTCTTTTGCTTACAGAAATCTTGATCCATGCTTTTCAAATCTGAAAGCATACCCTTTGACTCAAGAACATGCATCTCCTTCTAATTCATGTGACCAAGCCTATTAAGCCACATCTTCGAATCTACAACTGAAGTAGATAAACCAGAAGAAAAATCAGTAATACAAGTAGATAGATAAAGCATACCTACTTTCTTACCTCTTGCTACAACAAGTGCACCCTTGGAAACTTTCCAAGAGTCTGCTATGAGAGTTACTGTGCAACCCTCATCACCCAACTTTCCAACAAAAATCAAATTCCACTTTAGGATTGGGATATGCATTACCTCCTTCAACACCCATGTGTTTCCCGTCTGCAATTTCAGCTTCACTTTCCCTTTGCCAACCATTTGACAAGGCTTACCATCCCCTAAATAAATTTCTCCAAAGTTTCCTTGGACATATTCATGGAAAAATTCCCTATTTGGGGATGCATGGAAAGAGGCACCAAGAATCTAAAACCCAAGATTCTACTTTATCCAAGGAACATACCAGAGCATCCTGTGCAAGAAAATCTACATCTACTTCTTCATGTCCTTCATGCTGATCTTCATTCACCCAACAATCTCTCTTTAAGTGCCCTTGCTTTCCACATTTCTAGTAGGTTATTCTGCCATACCTAGATTTGGATCTCCTGCCTATCTCTGACCTTGATCTCCCATGCTCGATCTTCTCTCTTTGCCTTCCCCTGCTTTCAACACTCAAAGCATTCCCTGATGATTCACATGTGCTTTTCCTATGAATCTCTTCATTCAAGATTACACTCACAACATCATCAAATTTTAAGATCTTAGAAGCATATGCAGTATTACTAACTGCCATTACCAAACTCTCCCAGCTTTTAGGTAATGAGCACAAGATTAAGAGAGCCTTAATTTCATCATCAAAAACAATATTGATTGAATTTAACTAGTTTACCAAACCATGGAAATCACTAAGATGACTATGTACAGATCCACCATCCAACATTTACAAATTAAATAATTGCTTCATAAAAAATACCTTATTCGAAGCTGAGGGTTTTTCATATAAATTTGCCAAAGATTCCATCAACTATACCATTGTTTTAGCCTATGATAAGTTAGAAATCGCAGATGATGCAAGGCTCAACCTTATAGATCCCAGAGCCTTCCCATCAAGAACCTCCCATTCTTCATCCTTCATATCTATGGGCTTGCATGCAACCCCACCCAATGGTAAGTACAAATCTTTCTGATACAGATAATCTTCTATCTGCATCCTCCATAATTGATAGTTCTTGCCATTAAACTTCTCCATTCATAGCTTACTTTCTTCTACCATTGCTATACTCCCACTCAAATAGAAACCCCTGTGAGTGACCTGTAATCAACAAACACTAACCAGATTTGAAACAACCTGTTAGTAATCCAACCAAAATCTCTGATACCAACTCTCAGGATCCAACTCCTCAATAAGAGTATATATGATTACCTTGTATTATCAACTAAACACAGAATTATACCAGAATGAACAAGTAACTAGAATTCACAAATGACACAAAATATGAGAGACAATACACGATCTTGTATTAATACTCATCTAGAAAGAAAATACAATAAAGAAGATGCCACTTCTTCTCACACCTCTCAGAGGCTTCCCACACCTCAAGGGCTCCCAATAATTCTCAATCAAGAGTTCACTCTCCTACCAAAAATGGTCCCAACACACAACTCAAACACAGAGTTGGTGTTCACCTCCAACCAATCAGTAATAACACTACCAGTACACAAGTACTCAAAGTACTTCAAGTAGATCTCTCATAAGCTTGCAACAACCTGCAACTCAAATGATCTTACTTACCATGTAGATCTTTTCCCTGATCTTTCACAACCTGTAGATTAACTTGATCTTACAATTGGAAGGATCTACCTTGCCTTCCTCTTTGCTCTACTTACAATACATGCCAATGGGTCTATAAATAGATCCCAGACTAAACAATAACTTAGACTTCTAATTTATAATAATTAGACACGCAAATCAAGACTAAAATTAGCCTTTACATGCAAAAAATCAATTCAACGAACTAACTGTTCATGCAATGAATAGTTCTGGAACCACACAAGCGACTGACGTCAGTACCTATCTATCTAGAGGTGATCGACGTTGGCCGACTCCTACCGATGTCAGTTTCCCTTCTGCACTGTAGATGATCAACGCTGATTACACTATCGATGCTGATATCCCTAGAACTCAACAACCTCCTCCATGTCTGCATCAGTTGAAGCTTTTAGCTCCACAACCTAACATTGTATTCATTAGTTAGTACATATCTTCTTGATTCAACTCTTGATTTTGTGGAATCCCTTGTGACATCTCTAACTTCCATTTGAGATCAATCACAGTTAGTTGAACCCATAAACAAATTGTTTCCTCAAATAAAATTTTCACCATTATCTAATTTCATGTCTTTTATTTACTAGTTTGCTTCACTACAATGTAATCATTATACAAATTACATGCCAACCCATTGACAATTAGTTATCTACTATTGTTCCCCTGTCTAGCTATTCATGAGTCCACATTACATTCAATCATTTTGTTAAATGTTTTGTGAGCAGCCTCTGATTACCCAAATTGGAACTCACACCCATTGAATATTTTTTTCTATGTCATTATGTCAAATAGATTCCATGCATCCATGTTTCTAGGAAATTCATTGAATCATATTTGAGTGGATCTAAAACCATAGTCACTGCCCACTCCTCTTTTCGTGATCACTAAAAGTGTAAAACTGATATCCCTTGACTCTGTAAATATATACAAACACTTTTCAATTTTTTTAGGTGGTTCTTTGACTTTGAATGGTCACCCAACCAATATCCATTTTATTTTTTTATCTTTTTATCCAAATTTCTAATTTTCATTCAGACATACTGTCTAAAAATATATGTGCATCCTCTTTATATTTGGGATTGAAAGACAAATTCCATGAATTAGAAGAACCCCATGACATTTTTTCAAAAAAATTTCTAAGTAGTCTCCATGCTAGGTGTCTCCAGTGATAACGATGAAGAGAGTTCATAGCATAGTTACCATATTCATCAGAATATGGGCTTTATACGATTCAAAATGATTTTTTTGAGAAAACAAATTTGTTTGGTCAAATTCATTTTATTTAATAATATTATTTTTCTTGGAATATTTGTTTTAATTGTTTTAATTAAAAAATAATGTAAATAGTAAAAATGAAATTGAAAAATTAAAAGGAAAAGTGGTGAAGTGCATTTTTAACTTAGTCATGGATCCTATAGGGGACATAAGTAAATAAAAAACCCTAAAATTTAAAACACTTACCATTTGATTTTCAAAAATGATGGACTATTACATTCTAGTAGAGCAATTACAATTACAGTGAAGTGCGACAAAGTGGAAAATAAAAAAAAGACTATAATTACAATCTAGTAGAGTAAAATTGAATGATGATGGGGATACTACATGATATAGAGGAAAATCAAATGAAAATATGGTAGGCTTGATCCTTGTAGGGTTCTAGGCTACAACATGGATTGTCATAGTGATGGGCATCAAGTGAAGTCTTAATTAAGCTACAACATTGGATGGAAATAATTGTTGGTATACCTATTGGAAGTAGTTACTGAGAGTGGGGGTGTAAATCAATTTCATTACAATGTATATTAAATTCCATTTATCATTCCATGAAGCATACATTCACATAAGAGATCAATGCATAAGCAAATAACTACACAAGCATACAAGAGAACATAAGAGATATGTGGGAAACCCTCTTGGGGGATAAAACCCATTGAACCAAGTACATGAACTACTATCCTGTAATGTCAAGATCCAAATTTTATTGAAGCACCAAATTCAAAAGGATCTCTAACCCCTACCTAGTTGAGCACTTACCCAACTAGTCTTCTGCAATCTCCAACTTGCAAGGAGGCTCCAACCTCGTAGGCAACCAAGCACCAACTTAACTACCTTGAACTTTGATCATCTTAGAACTCTTATTGTTAATATTCAACTGATGTTCATAAATACTTGTACCTAAACCACTTCTAAATTCTTGGAAAACCTTCTTAAGGACATGTTCCATCTCTCCTAAAAGGCTCAGGTCATCATTCAAACTCTACACATTCTAAAGAACATCTCAACTTCTTTCTCAGGCTTGGAAACCTTTAATTTGCATGCACAAGGGACCTTCCAACAAGGTTTCTTGCCTTCACCTTCAATCCATGACATTAGACTTAGTAATAATGCTTGAATCAACCTATCAACCCTAATTCCATGCTCACATGGACTCTATCAACTTGGGAACTCAACTTGACCCTCTTTTTGGACCTCACTAGGTCCTATGCATGTGAGGTCTAGAACCACCAATCATACTTGAATATTGAAAGTACTTGGAAACTTGTTGTATTGTTCTCAATACATCATCAACATATCAAATACCTCTATACTATGATCACAAGCTATCAAACTTGTTCATAGAAGTCATACACTGCTCATCTTAATAAGCTACCAAGCTTGTTTCTTCATACTAGGTCTCTCATGCAAGGACTAGACCTCAACCTTGATCTTTATACCTCTATAGATGCTATTTGAACCTTATTCCTATGTTAAGAGTATGTTTATCATCCTCTAGTCATGTTTAAACCACCGATTTTCTCATACATATCTATATTTCCATTATCATGCCTCTAGTCTAATCACATAGACCTACTAGGTGCTCTACCTCTTGGATTCTTACTATGAAACATACCTGAGTAGTTCAATGTATTAAATACCTTTTTGATTGACCTCATTCATCCTATTATACTTTTTTAGATTCACCTCCTAGAGCCATCATGATCTTTCTTGCACCAAAGTAAACATTCCATGCTAAAAGCCTTCCTGTTAGTTGATGACATCATCCTTCATCAATCATCTAGAGACTCATATATACCATGGCCACCTTATTGTGATTCCTTTGACATTAATGATAGTGTATAGACACATGACATCAGTGACAACTTTGAAACAATACCAACACATATTTTATGGTGTTTGTTGAATACAAAGAGTAGGAATGCAAATACAGAGGAATTATTTGAATTATTTTATCTCATATTTGTAGTAGGACTTAGCTTGACTCACCATAGACACATGAGTCCAAGGTAAGTGATTATGGGTTGAGTCTAGACTTTGTGAGCTAGACTAGGCAGTGACTTGTTGAAACACGGTGGGTCTTTTCCTATCATGTTGTCTTGGTACTTACATGATAAAACTCAATATAAAAGGAATGTCTATCATAACTCATTATTTTGTTGTTTTTATTCCTATTGGTCTATTTCATAGGGAAAAGAAACTTTGATGGCAAAAGATAAATTTAACAATTTTTTTTAAGATGAACTAATCTTACCTTCTCTATTTCCATTTTTTTTAATTTCAAATATGAATATAACCAACTAGAAACTAAATGACTAACAGTCTTAATCAAATCCTATCTAAGGTCATATAATACCATAACATTCTCACATATTATATAGTTGATTGATAACATGATAATATTGAGAATCTGATCTATATAAACATAATTTATACCCAAGAACCAAAATATCATCTTTTATAATCCATAACATGTATTTTATTTATGTCTTGATCAATAGTTATAATATTAGGCTTAATAAAATTAAACATATCAGTTTGTCTTTCCAAGAAGGTATTTCATTAAATTTTTTATATCATCTTTCCTATACTTAAAGGAACATCCCTAAATAACCAGATCTAGGTAGATTAAATTGCATTTTTCATGATAATTGAAAGATATTTTAAGTTGATTAATACATTATTCATGGATCTAACTTGGACATAATAAAATTTCATAAAATATGTGCCAAACTTCAAATTATCTAGTGATTTCTTCCTCACTCCATTGTAACAATAAAATAACAAGGAAGGACTTGCCTCCCAACCTGTTGCCATCATCAATCATTTGCTATAGGCACCCTAAGCTCATGACCCAAAACTTTGGGCATACACACATCTAGGTCCAATATGTACATGGGAATGATCAATGGGGTTTTTATACGTCAAAATATATTAAACACATAGGAAATCCAACATCGTTCATTATTTTCAAAGGATCACAAAACTTTCTTTAAGTTAAAAGGCAATAAAAGAAACCATGTCATGGCTCCCTGAAGTTTTAGGAAAAAAGGGGGAAAATTAAAAAATGTAGGTATAGTTATGCTGTCAATAGTAATGGGACTTTTATGGCCAACCAAGTGGCCCAATTAGATTTTGACATGTGGGTTTATTTTCACCTTTTTTATTTGATAAGCATACTTGTATGTGAGGCTTATGCTATTTACCAACTGGGGGGCCTTCATTTGATGGGGTCCTCTTTTTGTGAGGAGGGGGACCTTGCTGCCTTTCTTCCCTACACCAAACAAGTAAAATTATATATTAAATCTTGAAATAAATTCCCACCATCCATGTGGGACTAAATCCCTATATGTTTATAAAAGCCAATCATTTAAACCAAATAGAGGGCCTACAAATTACCAAATAACAAACATCTAAACATCACATATGATTAAATTACTCACCTCATGTACCAATAAGCTTGGATAATGCATATGCTCAAGGCCAAGTCGAAGATGGTCTCATGTTTAGTTATTAAGACATATACGAAGTTACTTAAAGCCTAGGTTTGTTTGCATTCCCATCAATGTGGTATTATTTACTCAAAGAAGGCATTGAAAATTGTCAAAAGGAGAAATGTGGGAAATAAAGGAATATAAGGTTCTTAAGCTTATCCAAAAGGAAACATGGTAATGGATACTTGAATGAAGGACCTCATGCATCCCATTGTAAGATTATACCAACTTAGCCACACTATATTTGGAGACTCAGTTACACTTTTTATTTATCTCGTATGTTTTGGGATTCAAAGTCTAAAATAGGCCATAAAAACACTATAAAAAAGAGTTTTTGGGATATCAAGAAAATAATAAAACTTAAAAAGCTTATTTATCCCTTTTGTAACAAAGGAGAATCAATTTTAAGTGAAGAACAGATCAAGTTTTTACATCAGAATAACAATTATAATCCAAGAGCCATTGACCTCATTTTTTAGAGATAATACTAAAACTTATATAGCCCCAAAATTGGGAGAGAACACAAGCAACAATTATGAATCTAGTGCTCGATCCAGTGTTAGAAACACACTCATTATTATATATTTTCTTTTCAAACTTGTCTTTTTCTGATAATATAAAAATTAAAGTTACAAATTAATTAAATATTAATAAGTAAATAATTAAACTAACATACCTTTATAAAATTAGCTTGAAAGGTGAGATAATTAGTATACAAATAATCTTACTTAACACTTCATGAATGAAAGGTGAGATATTGTCATCAATCATGAGTTTTGAGTGAGTTATCATATCAATTCAAATAATGTGATGAGTAGCTAAGTTAACTTTGTTTGTTACATTCTTAATTCTCTTTTCCCCCCTTCATTATATTATAGAGATGGGGTGAAACAAGAAAAGAAGCACATGAATTATATGGCATAACAATGATGAACATTCACATGCCACATGAAAAATAGGCTATCATCCTATCATTTGATTTATTCTTTCTTCCCATTTTTCACGCATTAGACTTCCATTATCATTGGCACCTCCACCATCAAATCACATATAGAACCCAACCCTCATTTCTAAAAACAAAATTCTATTCAATGCCCATAGTCTATACTCTAGTTCATATTACATAAACACAGATATACTATATGTGTGTTATATTGTCTAGTGCTAACATGTATAACCTGTAATAAGCTATATGAATGTATGATATAATATATGAGTATAAGAAGTTTGTTTCAGTTTGTGTTGTGTGTGAGGTTAAAGCATAATTTTAGAGTTCTTAAAATTATCAAAATGGATACAAGGAGATTTGAAATAGTGGTTTGTACAATAATGAATAAATTTGCAAGTGTGGTTGAGAAGATTAGTGAAGTGTTAGACGCAGTGAAGAATATGAAAATAAGTCTGAATGCAAATGAGATTGATAGAAGAATAGGTTTTGCACATGTTTGTGATGAGAGTGAAGAGGAAGAACAATAAAGAGTTGAATCAATAAGATATGTACTAGCTAATGAAGACATAGAAGATGGAGATAGGTTAATGGAAGCTATGTGAAGAATAGCCAAGGGAGTATAAATGGAAGTGCCTAGTTTTAGTAGCTATCTAAACCTAGAGTACCTTATTTATTGGTTAAATGAAATGGATTTTTATGAAAAGGATAAGGTTAAAGATCCCAGAAGAGTGAACGTATCTCAGATAAATATCTAAGGGCATACACATTGATAGTGGATAGAATGTAAATGGAAAGATGCAAAAGAGGAAAAGAATCTACTAAGAAGGGGTGTAAAATTAGAGATAATCTAAATGGTAAATTTATGCCATTAGACTATGTTCTGGTTCTATCAAAATAAATTTAAAACATATTAGAAAAAAGAGAAATTCCAAATGAA
Organism: Torreya grandis; assembly: GCA_037957365.1. Taxonomy (NCBI): domain Eukaryota; kingdom Viridiplantae; phylum Streptophyta; class Pinopsida; order Cupressales; family Taxaceae; genus Torreya; species Torreya grandis. The sequence goes on along the minus strand of JARHVA010003704.1, from coordinate 1,775,922 downwards.
TTAATTGAGGAGTTCTAAAATTAACTATCAAATCTGCACACTTTGATTTTGACAATGAAAAAGTAAGAAGGTGTGTAATTACTTTGCAATTATGTGCATTTATTTGTAAATGAGTTTGCCTCCATGTCGTCAAATGCCATATTCAATGATACCATCGCATTATTTGTATCTTTAGATTAGTATGCTCAATTATGTCATATTCAATGATACCATCGAATTATTTGTATCTTTAGATTAGTATGCTCAATTATGTCCATGTCCACATCCAATGTGGGAGGGGTCATTGCACCTTTTGAGTCATCAGTATGCTTAAAAGTGTTTTATAGCATTAGAAGTTACTATCTAAGAATGTTAACCATATACACATAATGATAAATTGTAACTACATGTTGATAAAACACAAGTGAAGCTTACAAAAATGGTATCTCTGTCCAAGAAGAATGTATGACATAATAGAATAATTTATCATTACAAGGTGATTGAGATTTAAATTGGTCTACCCCCATAATTACTTACATGACTTGCATCCATTAGAAAGAGGTACACATATTTTAAGGTGGTAGGTTATTTGATTAGACACTTGTTATTATGAAGGGTTGATGAGGATAACATGACATTGAATTGATTGTGATAAGGCTCCATATCCCACATATCAAAAATTGGTTTGTATTGTTGGGATAAGGATTTGTGGAAAAATAGATATTTTAATAAATGATGGGGAGGAAGCAAATAATAGGCAGTAGGTTCTATTCTATGGATGTCCATGAAATAAGGGGAATGGATCTAGAGGGAAGGGTGCAAGGAATATCTTGAAGCTCTTTGATCAACAACACCCCTTTAATAAAATTTAAATCCTCTTTGGTTTGTTATTCATCATACCTTTCTACCTTCAATTTTAATCAAATTTCCAACCCAATTTGTGTGGTGTGCAAAATGCACCACATCAAATTAGAATCATAATCCTCTTCACCTAAATGCCATGAAAACCCTATAACTTTATAACCAACACATACACTAATGTTGTTCCCCTACCTAAATATTTTTCTACCTTGCAAGTTACACACCCCTTTATAATGAGTGATAGTCATATAATTCATAAAGATTCCTTGAATATAGATTTGATGTTTGATATGGACCCCATAATGTATAATATCAATGGAAAATATTGTTATCACCCCTCATCATTGTTAATTATTTTACCTTGGAATATTTCACTATTTTCATGTTTGTATGGCCTTGCCCTTTCTTCATGGGGTCTGAGTATATTATTTTGTATGTTCTTAAGCATAATGTAATTTCTCTTGGTGTTAATATATTATTATCATAGATATATCTTGTCCCAATTTATTTGATTACTTCACAGAATCATTGGAATAATCATTATTTTAATATATAAAAATATTATAATACAAACAAGAATAAGAATTAAAATCTTTATGAATTAGAATTATTTAAATGATGTGAGCATTGAAATATGAATTAAAATATTTATACAACAAATTAAATATCTATTTTATAAAATATAATGATAAACAAAGGAGTTTTTGGGACATGGGATAATTGGTGGGAGAAGTTTACAACATGAGGGATTCCCAATACCATTGAGATTATAATGGCTAGTCTAAAATACTGGGGGAGAGGGCCCTATCTATATATGGCACCCTATAGTTCTCTATGGTGCCCACCTAGATATGATCTAGATTGTCTCATCACTTCTAGAAAAAAAATGACCATAACACATACACATTATATATGTCTTATCCAGATATGGAGATAAACACATATTTGTAGTCTATTGAAAGAATGGAGGGCCTTTTTGAGCCCATTGAAATCCTTGAATGAAATAGAATGTGGTTCTAGTTGAGTTGAAATAGCTGAGATAAAAATAATGGTGGTAGTGTTTCTCTCACACTGAGTTAAAGAAAATAAAAGAATATAACTTGATATAGCAACATCGTTAATGTTAATATGGCTGCTTTGGGAGGTTCAAACCCTATGGATATGGAAGGCCACCTCGGGCGTATTCTTTTCTCATGCAACATCATCATCTTCAATCTAAATAGTTGTCTGCATGTTCATCCAATAGAAATATGTTTGGTTTGCAACAGGTCGCTTGTTTGAATCATGGGAGAAGAATTTTAAGCACTAAACATGTGGCTCAATTAATGCTTTCTTATGCTTCGCTACTTCAAAAATATTTATTTTACAACATAGAGGATCATCCACATTTCATAGCCACTAGAGGGGTTAGTAGTAACATTAATACTAATAATAATAATTTTGAGGAGGATGATAGGTTTAGGGGCTTACCATCGCATATTATTTATTCCTATGGTAACCATCCCTTGCAAAGTGATCTCCTTGCGGGCCTTTTCTTCAAAGTGTTTCAGTTGTAAAGCTATGCATACTAGTTTTAGCTATTTGGTTCTATTTTGTTTATGCATTTTGCACATATATAATGAATTTGTACTGCATTATTATTTTTTAATTACTTCAATAATTTGGCGTTACTAAAATAATCTTAAGTTCTAAAAAATAGTAGGATTTTGATTTTATTTTTTGTTTTTATTGAAAAAAATATATTTTTATTTATAAAGTATTTAGAATTAAAAATAGGAAATACATTTATTTTAATATCTAAATTTTATATTATTAAATGCAAAATAATAATTAATTATATATAATATAGTAATATTTTATTGTAATATATATTACTATAATATATTATAAGAATCATATTATTATATTATAATATATTATATTGTATTACATTATAATGTAATTAAAATATTATATAATTATTTATATTATATATTTATATATATATATATATATATATATATATATATATATATATATATATATATATATATATATATATATAAGTTATATGTTGTTTACTATTTATTTGGTATGCTTTTGTTGTTGTAGTAGATATGAAAGTTTTTTTATTCACAACTATTATATAGAACATTTTTAAAAGATGAAGAGAATTACCTCTTCCACATCATTTATAAGAACTTTAGCTTTATAATTAATGTTATATACAATTAACAAAATATAAATATTTATAATTATTGTTATATAAAATATATTTTATAGCTTCAACACTTTCATCATTAATATATATTATAAAAACTAACATAATTTCTAAATATATATTATATAATCTAATATTTGTATAAATTATATATATATATATATATATATATATATATATATATATATATATATATATATATATATATTTAATGTATATAAAAATTATAATAAATATTACATAATATTTTTACAAAAATAATTAAAAAAATTGATAATTTAATTATGCAACTTAAAACCAAAAAGATTTATAAGGTAGTGAAGAACAAATATAAACATTTAGTTTAAAAAAATACAAATTAAAGTATTTTATTATTACAATAAATTGAACATGAACTACTTCTATCTAACCTCTAGCCTTTTTTGCACTAGGGGGGCAACTGCTAGTCTAGATGGGGATGAGATTGGGGATAACATATATATTGGTTGTTAGGATTGAACTCAATCTCTCGCATGATTTAAATTTAGGGGACACCATTTATGCTAGGTGGTAAATTGGAATTTTAAATCTACATGGCATTTTGGGGAAAAGTAAAATCATATTTTATTTTCTTTTAAGAGGCAATAGGCTTAGTTTAATCACTGAATATTTGAGAGAAGTACTATCATGGTGGGGTAGATAGAAAGGTCAAGAAATATGTGCAACAATCCATCTATCATTATTAGATTGGGACAATATCATAACTTTTAGCAAGGGTGGCATTGACATATCTATTGGTAAGTCCTCGTTTAAAAACATTTTATGGTCAAAATACAAAATGTGTATTGGGTATATTTTATTATCCTAAAGTACTGGGAATCATTGTAGGAGGTAGAGGGCAAAAAATCTTACCTAATTTGTAATTCTCATTTGTCTAAAATTGGGCAGCAACATGCCAAATGTTACACACCAATTAGAGCCTTTTGATAAAATCTGAACAAATGGAAAAAAAGAAAAAAAGAATAGAGGGTTTCAATATTACTTCAAATCAAAATACTATTACCATAAATGAAGGTGATATTATCTCTTTATGAGGATTTCTCCCCATTATCAAATTTCCCTTAGCATTCATTCAATGTTCAACTATGATTTCTAAAATATCAGTATTATTCTATTGGATCCTCTTATGTAGGTTTTAGTGTGAAACCCTCTCAAATTGTAGAAACATATGTCTATTATTTTATTACAAATTTATAGTTGTGGGTAAAAATATTTCTATTAATTGGAAGTAACAATTGAAAATTCATGACTGCAAAACTAGCTGTTCATCTGGGAATGCTAATAAATTATTTGGGTTAAGTTGTGTAGTTCTTGGAAATATTTAGTTGTGTGTATAAAAATGTTGTTAAATGTTAGTAGCATCTTCAATGTTCACCATTAGCATAAATTTGAAACAAATATTTTGCATGAGATTTTTTATGAAGTGAGATCTCACTTGAGGAGAGTTAGAAAATGCTTATTGGCTAGAATAGTTGATAGGGTTTTACCAATAAATAGATTATATTTCTTGCCTCCATTGTTGTTCCAATATTTGCAAACATGTCTTCAATGTTTTTAGCAGAATGATATATGCTTCCAACATGTTCTAAACATAGTTAGAATAATTATGTATTTAGGAGATGGAAAAGTCATAAAATTCATCTTAAATCTTTAAAGATTTAACTCATTTATAATTGTTAGTTGGAGTCCCTGTAAAATTGCTATAAAAATAGTTACATTAAGAGAAAAAACCCAAAGGCAACTAGGACAAGCAATAATTATGCATCCAACCATGATTGTGTTTGATGATTCCATAGGTTCTTGCCTTACCAGGATTATTTTAACAACTACCATGAAAATTCAATTTATACGATTGTTGAGGTAAGGACATTACACATACATGTGGAGAGAAGCAAAATGTAGGATAGCAGTAAATATAGTGGAAAACCCATATTTAGAGGAGATTCAATTCATCAAGATGTGAGATATGGTGGGAAGCCCGAAGATATATTATCTGATAATAGTATGTAAAATGCTTTATCCATAAATGGCAGGATAAATATCTTTAGCTTGTGATCAGAAGATTGAGAGAGAAATCTTCATAAAGAGCTAATATAAATGTAATTTTTTTTAAAACACATCCATAACATTAAGCAACATGCTAACAAAAATTGCTAAAAATAAATCATGAACACAAGGCAAAAGTAGAATAAACCCTAATGCAAAATTAACCCCAAAATAATTATGAGGTAAGAAAATAAAGCTGATGATGGTCAATAAAAATAGAGATGTTAAAAAACTTTGTATTTAAGGAACCCATACCATATTTGATCCAATAAGCCCTATATGGCATGGACATTATAATCACATCAGACCTATCATTCCCTCCTCTCTACATATATCTAGAAGTAACATCCCAACACTACCATTTGGAATGAACTAAAATGCCACCACCCTTTCCATCCACACAAGTCTGGAATTTGATGTATGGGACACCCATTAACAAAAAACAAATAGCTGTGTGTGGTGTTGGTAGAGAATGGTTACTGTGATTGGGGAAATGTGAGATGTTTCATAATACGTAATTCTTCAAATGAATCATAGTACTACAAATACTATTTTTTACTCTCTATACTAAAAACCCTATTAATAACTTTCTATAAACTTTAGGAATTCTCTATGGATGCAAATAAATAACATGTAATTGTAAGGATAAAAAAATAAAAATCATGGTATAAAGCTCTGCAAATCAATAACATGTATTAAATAGCTCTTCAAGACTAATAAAATAGAACTGAATAAATATTTAACTATACCACTAAAAATTGGTGTCCAACGACTGATAAAATTGAAACAAAAATTGGTATCCACATCATTTATTTAATTTAATGACCAATTATGCCTCATTTTTTAGGGCATACAACTTGAGGATCATTATCCTTTAATGAGTTATACAATTGGCAAAAATTCCACTCTCTATTTGATGCTTAGACTACATGAAAGAATGATTGATTCAAGAGTGTCTTCTTCAACCAAACCCATATCATTTAATAAAGTGATAAAAAATACATCATTCAACAAACTAAGTGTATTGAATCCCTCTTCCATACCCAAATCCTATGTAGTGGATCATGTTGAAGAGGGGCCAATAGTTCATATGATTGATGAATATGTGTTATAATATTAGGCATAGTTAGAAAAACTTTCAATTATCTACAGAGTCAATGATTTTTGGATATCTATGATGGCACTGTATCAATGGGTACAATCTACATGGACAAATTAGTGTGAGATCATGCTATGCTCCAAAGGTTTTTTCATTAGACAATTTGCTAAAGAGGAAGACTATCAAACAATCTTAACAGAAAGTCCTTAGTTTTGGGGAATTATAGGGCTCTTCACCACTCCATGGTTTCCAAAATTCGATCCAAATTCTCTCTCAGTCAGCAAAGTCATAGTTTGAATATATCTACCTAATCTACCAATACACTTTTCTTGTGATTTTTCAATGATAGGCAATTTATTGGGCACATATATCAAAAGTGATACTAAAAGAATATTTGTTGGGTTATTTACTTATTCTTGCATTTTTGTAGAGATAGATATTAGCAAGGTCTTAATGGATAATATCACTATCATTTATGGAAAATAATAATACATTCAGCTATTGGATTATGAAAATATAGATTTTTAATGTAGAAATTGTAAACTTCTAGGACATCTACAAGCTATCTGCCCCCAGACACGATCCCATCCTCTTCTGAAAAAAGGGGCAAACATAACTTCCAAAAAATGGAGTTTTCTGGTGCAATAGGAAGGGGATAAAGAGGATGTTCAAGGTGAGGTAGGTCAACATACAATAGAACCAAAAAGGAATGAATATTAAGACATGGATACCCAGATTGAGGCATTTGTCCCTACTGAGATAAAAAGAGGACCAGAACCAAATCCATCGATGGCAACTAGCCTAAATGGGAACAATTTACGAGGGTTGAAGTGAGATTATGAATTTGAGAGTTATAACTCTAATAAGGATTTAGTGATCAATTCAAGTCTAAAACAACTAATGTTACTTTCTCCTTTCGATAGTCAGAAATCAACTTAATAGATAGTCATGATGCAACCCTCTCAAGGGACGTGGTAGGAGGTTAAAAATAAGAAAGGAAAAAAGGGTAGAATAGAAGAATACATGGCATATATTTCTAATTAATTTAGTCTATATTTTTGTAGGTTATTGTTTCTACTTCTCTTTTTGTGTATTGTTTGCTACTTTTATTCTTATTCCCTCGTTGCTTTTGAGGGTTGTTGTTCACTTTTTGTAGGTGAGGTTTGTTCTATTTCACCCTTTGGGGTGCTTTGTATTTGGGTAGTTTTCCCTCATTTATTTGAAATTTTTTCCTTTGGAATGCTTTTGCATCTACAAAATGTGATTTCTAATTGTTAACATATTAGTGTATTTACCTTAGGTTATTTACTAAGGTAATTTATGTTGGTTAGTTGCCTTAACCACTTTGGTTAAGAGGTTAGTTGTTTGTTCAGTCTTTGCTATTTCATGCAAGCCGACGTAGGTTAGTTTTCTTATACCCATCTCATGCTTCATGGGTATTTCATTTGTTTGCCTATTTAATAGGCCTTCATGCTTGGTTGAATAAGTTGAATAAGTGCTCTGCTATTCTCAATCTCATTTTCTCTCTGTGTTTTGTTTAATCTAATATGGTATCAGAGCCTATGGTTTGTAGAACCTGAGTGGAGATTTGTGGAAGCCAGAGAGAGGTCAGTGTCTTGCCAGGGAGGAGCTTCAGGGCCCAGTGGAGAGTCGAGGAGAGAGAAAGCATCATGGAATTTGGAAAACTCAACCAAAAGGTTTGAAAATTGCCAAGAAGCATCAAAAGGCTAAATAAGACCAAAAGGAAGCAAAAACAAGTTGTTTTAGAGGCTCAAAAGCCTCTGTTGAATTTATTGTGTGCATGGGCATCGTACGGATTTGGTAAAATCAAAAAAATTCATTTCTTCATCTTTTTCAGTGAAACAAAAGTCTAAATTGTGAGTTAAATCAAAACTAAGACACTGGTGAAAATGGTTTGCAATTTGGTTGAGAAACGGGCTCAAAATCTTCGCCTGAAGTTTTAGAGGTAGGCCAATTTTCTGATTGGCTAAATTTTTTAGCCTAAAGTTTTAATATTTCAATTATTTTTGATTTTTTTAATTGAAATAAATCAAAACTTTAGCCAATAAGGGTTATTGGGGACCTACCACTGACTAATAATCACATAAGCATTTGGAAAGCTAAAAATGTTACCGTTTTTTGGGTTTTTTATCTGGATGTCAACGGAGAAAGAATTTTTTAAATCAGAATTGTAGTTTTCCCAATTTAATTGTTTCAGTGGTATAATTTTTGTGATCTTGCAAATTGTATTGAGTTTGTTGCTGAAAATGGATAGGGTTGTTCAGTGTCAATATAGAATTAGTGAGTAAAAGGAATTTAAAAAAAAAGAAGTCATTATAGTTTTTCCAATTTTATCATTTTCATGAAAAACTAGGTAAAATGGCTAGTATTCAACACCTGTTACTACCAGATTCTCAGAAATTGACTGGCAAGAACTTTAATTTGTGGAGTCATAAGGTTTTGACAATATGTGAATATCTGAATATTGATCAAATAGTGCTCGATAAAGAGCAAAGGCCTACCACTACTACCAATGACTATGATAAACGTCATCATGAGGCTCTCATGTTGTTGAAATTGTCAATAGCAAATAATGTAATCTCAGAGATCAGAAATGCGACTATAGCATCAGATTTATGGAAAACTTTATTTTCAAAATATCTGGCTTTTGAAGCTGGTAGAGTGTTGTATTTGAAGAATTTGTTATTTTCCACTAAGATGTAGGAAGGTGGCTCCATTTCTAAGTTTTTATTGCAGATCAAGGACATCAGTGACCAGTTGAAAGCAGTGCAGAAACCTATTGATGAGTAAGATTTGATTACTCTTGTTATGCAAAATCTTCCACCATCATTTGAGTCATTTATGGAGTCCTTGCACATGATTGCTGAGATGCAAACTTTGGATTTTGAAACATTATCTACATTTCTATTGCAAAAGGAGAGACGACAGGAGCAGGCAGTGTTGTCTACATTCACTTCCACAGAGAGTGCATTCTTTATCAAGGATAATGGTAAGTAGTCTGGTAAAAATAGCTATCCATCAGAATCTTCACAAGTGGTAATAAGAGATCTAAATGGAAATGTTTTTACTGTAAGAAACCTGGTCACCTTAAGAAAGATTGCAGGAAAAGACAACAGGATATGGCTAACCCCAGAAAGAAAGCTCATCATGTGAATGTAGCTAAAGGTGAAGGTGAGGAATCACCAAATTTTGCTTTCATGGCTTCCAGTGGCAATTTTGCGGTGGATCGAGCTTGGTACTTTGATTCAGGGGCATCTCGCCATTATACATGCCATAAGGACTGGTATGTGGATTTTATTAAAGATAACAGTAGTAATGAATCTGTATCTTTGGGAGATGGTACAACATATTTTGTGAAAGGATTTGGTAATATTCATATAAGTTTTGATGGTACAATAAATTATACATTCAAGAATGTTAGGTATGTACCCGATATGAACAAAAATCTTCTTTCAATCAATGAGATCACCTCAAAGTCTAATTTTGCTGTAAAATTTCAAGAACAACAATGTTTAGTCACCACTAAAGATAACAAGATTATTGCTATTGGGATCGGTGAGAAAGGCTTGTATAAGCTTGCAGATCCAATCAAAGCAAAGGAAAGTGCACTTGCAACAGTTGATAGAACAAGTTCACTATGGCATGAAAGGTATGGGCATTTGAATTTTCAGTATTTGACTACATTGAGTAAGACTAAGATGGTTAAGGGGATTCCTTTCATTTGACATAGTCATCATGTATGTACTAGATGTCAGTTGGGGAAGCAAGTTAGACATTCATTTGATGTTGGTAAAGCTTCGAGAGCAAAGGGAGTATTGGATCTGGGACATGCAGATTTGCATGGTCCAATGTAGACACCTACCCCTTCTGGTGCCCATTATTTCCTGTTACTGGTTGATGATTTCTCTAGGAAAAAGTGGGTATACTTTCTAGTAAAGAAATCTGATTATTTTTCTAACTTTCTTACTTGGAAAGCTATGGTTGAAAAATAGGCAGGACAACCAGTGAAATCTCTTAGAACAGATAATGGGGGTGAGTTCATCTCAAAATAGTTCAAGGAGTTTTGTGCCACTAAAGACATACACAGAAAATACACTACACCTTACACTCCATTGCAAAATGGAGTTATGGAAAGGCATAATAGGACGGTGATGGACATGGCTCGCTGTATGGTCCAAAGTAGAAATGTCCCATACAGGTATTGGGTAGAAGTAGTAAATACATCAGTATACATCCTCAATAGAAGTCCTACAAAGGCTTTAGAGAATATGACTCCAGAGGAGGCTTGGTCAGGTCAAACTCCAGATGTAAGTGATTTTAGAATTTTTGGTTGTGCAGCTTTTACCGTTATTCCTAGTCAAAAGAGAAAAAAAATTAGATGTAAAAAGCAAAACATACATGTTTGTTGGATACAGTGATCAGTCAAAGGCCTAAAGATTACTTGATGTTTCTACTAACAAAGTTGTGGTAAATAGAGATGTCATAGTAAATGAATAAATGCCATACTTCACAACAACTGGTCAAGTTTCAGATATTGAGTCATTGTTATCTAATGATTCAATTATTAGTTATAATGTGAAAAGTTAGCAGGATTCTTGTTCATCAGTTGAATCACATTCCAGGGATGGAATTGATACAGGTCATTGTGAGGTTCCAATAGAACAACCAAAGCAACCAAAGTGGTATACTACCACAATTGAAGCACTAAAATAAGGAGACTTGCCACAAGGTGTGGAAGGTAGAAGACTGAGATTGAGAAAGTAGTTTGGTAATAAAGGTGAGCATGTCGATCTTGCTCTAAAAACTATTGTTTCACAAGTATTTGAGCCTAATTCTTTCAGAGGCCAAAGGGAAGTCTGAGTGGGAATCAACTATGCAATTGGAATATGATTCCTTGATTAAAAATGAGACTTGGAAGTTGATGGAACTACCACCAGGAAAGAAATCCATTGGTTGTAAGTGGATTTCTAAGGTAAAATACAAAGCAGATGGTTCCTTGGACAAATACAAAGCTAGACTTGTTGTAAAAGGTTATGCACAAGAAGAAGGGGTTGATTATGAGGAGACTTTTACTCCAACCACCAAGATGGTAAATTTTCATTTGATTATTGCTATTGCTGCTCAGTTTGGATGGCAGGTGCACCAAATGGATGTAAAGAGTGCTTTCTTGATGGAGATCTGGAGGAGGAAGTCTACATGGTTCAGCCATAGGGTTTTCAAGTTCCTAGTAAGGAACATCTTGTTTGCAAGTTGATCAAGTCCTTGTATGGACTTAAGCAGGCTCCTCGAGCCTGGTATACAAAAATAGACTCATATCTTAGGGAGTCAGGTTTTAAAAAGTGTAACTCGAAACCAACTCTCTATGTAAAGGTGTCTAGTGATGATATCTTGATTCTCATTATTTATGTTGATGATATAGCCATCACTGGGAGTAGTACTAGTCTCATTCAATAAATGAAAGATGATGTTTGTTGTACTTTTGACATGACAGACTTAGGACTACTGAAATATTATTTAGGTGTTGAGTTTTGGCAAAGTGGTAATACTGTATTCATGTCACAGAATAAGTATGCCAATTCATTGCTAGAAAGGTTCAGAATGATGGATTGTAATCCAACTCACACACCTATGGAAGTAGGAGCTAAAATTTCAATAGACACTGATTCACCTTCGGTCAATGAAATAGTGTATCGACAACTAGTGGGTAGTCTCATTTACCTCACTACCACCAGACTGGATATTTGTTTTACAGTGAGTTTTCTATCTCGCTTCATCTCTAAACCATAGGAAGTCCATTGGTTAGCTACAAAATGAGTATTAAGATATGTCAAAGGTACTCTTGACGTTGGTATACTGTATAAGAAGTATGTAGATTTTAAACTTTTAGGATATTTAGATTTTGATTGGACAGGTTTAGTTGATTCAAGAAAATCTACAACAGGGTATGTTTTCACTTTTGGTTCAGGAGTTTTCTCATGGTAGAGCGAACTACAAACTACAGTAGCATTATCTTCAATAGAAGCATAGTATAAATCTATGGTCAGTGCAGGTTGTGAAACCACGTGGATAAAGAAAATTTTGGAGGATCTTCAGTTTGAGTCATCAAAACCTACTCCAATTTTTTGTGACAACCAAAGTGTTTTGAAGATGGTGAAGAATCCAGTATTTCATGCTAGGACCAAACACATTGAGGTCCACCATCATTATATCTGACAGTTGGTTACAAATGAAGACATTAGTCTCTTCTACTTCCCCATTGTAGAGCAGCCAGCTGATATAATGACCAAACTGCTTGGTAAAAACAAGTTCATAAAATTCAGAGATAAACTTGGTCTTGTTTCTGGTTTAGTCATTAAGGGAGGGTGTTAGCATATTATTGTACTTACCTTAGGTTATTTACTAAGGTAATTTATGCTGGTTAGTTGCCTTAACCACTTTGGTTAAGAGGTTAGTTGTTTGTTCGGTCTTTGCTATTTCATGCAAGCCGACATAGGTTAGTTTTCTCATACTCGTCTCATACTTCATGGGTATTTCATTTATTTGCCTATTTAATAGGCCTTCATGCTTGGTTGAATAAGTTGAATAAGTGCTCTGCTATTCTCAATCTCATTTTCTCTCTATATTTTGTTTAATCTAATACTAATTTTAATTAATATAAACTTGTGAATTTTTTCTAAGGAAAAAATAATGATGCTTCAGTATTGGGAAAATAATACTCCTCATTAGCTATAAATAGTTAGTGTAGATATGACTATTTTGGGAGGTGTAATTTAAATGTGGAGGTATTTGAAAGCCTTATAATTGTGAGATTTAGTCAGACCCAATAACCTAGGTGCTATGTGGGTAGTTCCCTTCATTTTAACTTCCACGCTGGTTCCTAGAAAGTAATAATTTTTACATTAGCATAATAATAATAGACTTGATTAACATGTCCAAAAACTATTTGACCAAATGCCTCTTTAAGAGTCATCAAAATAGAATGCTATGGAGGAAAGGATCCATTTGCATTGTGTATTTTGGCATCAACATCACAAACAAAAATGGAAAAAAATAGAAATTTCTAGAGTAAAGCTTAAAAACATACATAATAGTGATGGTAAGGAATTAGGTTGTCTATTTGTAAATAATCTATTGGGTCTAATAGTTTTTTTGTGATGAGGCCTACCATCATGTCATTTAACCAATTTCTATTTATTTACTTCTAATTCAAAATCCAATAAGTCTATATCTGAATCATCACAGTGGTTAGTCAATTATTTCAATAATGACAAAATAATCCATTATTCCTCCTCTCCCAGCCATAAAGATATTTTTAAATAGAAGTAAGAAATATTAAAATTCTTTTGATGATATCATAGGTGAAATCCACCACCAAAATTTTAGATAGGAAGTTCATGATTTCAAGACTAGAAGTGACTTCACACTTACCATTTACATTTGATTTATCCATTTTATACAAAGTAAATAAAAATTTGAGTCAAAAACACATATGATGTTTGACTGAGATCATAGGAAAGAGATTAACAAGACTAACTTTTATTGGTAAAAACATTCATAACCCTGATGCATTGCCTAAAAAAAGAAAAAAGCTTGCATGGTCACACCATTGGACCTCACAACACAAGATAATGAAAAAATAAGAGTTTCTTTCCAATTTATTCTAGAGAGAAGAGAATATATGATAGAAAATAATAATAGAGAGAATAAGCTTTCTCAATATCTGTCAAATCATAATAGAGACCTATCATAGATTGTAAATTTAAACAAATTAAAATTTAGATCTTTTTTTCCCATCACAATAGAAAAAAACCTTTACTCCTATGTGTATGATAATACACATTTGAGTTATACAAAAATGCAATTACAATGAAGTAATAGGTAGGAAGCTTACATTGAAGAATAGAAAATGGAAGCAAGGTTGAAACAAAAAAGAGTTGTTATGCATAGGGCCACCTTGGAATCTTTGAAAATAAGTAATTTTAGCTTGGAAGAGATAATATTTGGGTGGGAGTTAATAAATATCTTGAATATGTATATAATAATATTTGGGTGAGAATTAATAAATATGGGAATTAATACCTTCAACGGTACCTTGAAGGTATCTCCTAGGAGATACCTTGTAATAACCTTGAAGGTATTACAAGATATCTCCTAGGAGATACCTTCATGGTACCCTTGAAGGTATTAGAAGGTATCTCCTAAGAGGTATCTTGAAGGTAATATAAGGCCCTTCAATATATATCCTATGAGATACCTTGAATGGCCTTAGACTACCTTCAAGGGTGCCTTGAGGGTATATCTTAGGAGATATTTTGTAATACCTTCAAGGTTATTACGAGCTATCTCCTAGGAGATACCTTAAAGGTATCTTCTAGGGGATACCTTATAATAACCTTGAAGGTATTATAAGATATCTCCTAGGAGATACCTTCATGGTACCCTTGAAAGTATTACAAGGTATCTCCTAGGAAATACCTCCAAGGTACCCTTGAAGGTAGTATAAGGACATTCTCCTAAGAGATATCTTGAAGGGCCTTATATTACCTTCAAGATATCTCATAGGAGATACCATGAATTTAATATGAGTACCTTAAGGGTATATCCTACATGATATATTGAAGGTATTACAAGGGCTTTTAAGGAGATACCTTCAATATATCTTCTAGGATATACTTTGAAGTTATTAGAAGGACCTTCAAGGAGATATCTTAGAGGTATTACATGGACTTAAAGTATATCTAGGTGATATTTTTAATTTATTACAAGGGAATTCAAAGAGATACTTTCAAGGGCTTTGTCACATAGTGTCATTGGAAACATAAGAATTCTTTTGCCCAGGGTGACCAATCTATCAATGGCCAGCAGTGAAATTATAGTAGAAGATTGTTGCACTAGCTACATAGAGGGATTGGCCTAAAACATTAAAATTATGACTTGTTCCTATAGGCTAGGGGACACTCAAGTCTCTATTATAGTTCTCCTTCATCTAATAAGTTCTTCCAGTGGGCTTTTGACTAATGGTACAAAAGGGTTTGGAATAGTGGAAGTTTTAGATGGTCATTCTTTAATCAGCTTGGCAGTAATCTTCATGTGCTCAACCTCTAGTCTCATGATATCTACTATGATCAAGGAAGTTTAAGGTGGTATTTAAACCCACATATTTTTTTGTACCTTATTTTACACTTGAATTATGTGCACAAATTTATATAAAAATAATTATTTTTCATCTATTTTTTCATATATGTCACCAGCCATGTCTTCCATCATGACCTAGTAAAGTTCTTTTTCATTGGTTTTCATTTGGGGAAAGTCATAGCTACTCACTATCTAAAACACCTTTGGATCATTGAGCCAAGTTGTATTACTATGTGTCTTCCATCTTTGTGGAGGAGAGGGTTGTCACTTAGTCAAGGCCTTTCACTTTACCTTATGTAGCTATGATGTAGAGGCCTTAGTTTAGTTTTCTTTTAGAACTGTTGCACCAGGGGTATTGTCTATAGTGGTGTGGCTCTCCTAGATGAGTAAGATTTTTGTTTCTCTATCTTTGCTTTTTCCATAACCATGTCAATAAAATGTGACAAAGATCCAAATGGCTATTTTAGTAACTCATGAATCTAAATTATGATTGCCTTTGCTAGCTTGGTAACAACTTCATGTTGTCCCAAGTATTGCATGATTTTAGGTGAGACTCAGGGATGTGTTACAATAAACTCTATGTTATCCTCCCACCATCAACATAACTTAGATTGATGATCAAGGGTTCCCATTTATTGTATCCAAATTAGATTATGGAACTACTATGTAGGCCAATAGTCAATGTTTGGATGTACTTCTCCTTATGGGGACTTTCATTGTGTGAAGCAAAGTATAAAAATGAGAAAATGGTACTAGAAATTTTGGTTGGTAGTCATGTAAACTTTTTTAGTGTTGGTTATGATATCTTTCACAAATAACTTGGGTTAGTTGAATTTCTCATTGTGATGAATCATCCTATGTGTGATGTCAATGAAATCCTTAGTGGCTTTATTCATGGACTAAGTCATGTTCCATAACTAATGGTTTATGCATTCAGTCAGAATGCACACAGGTTCATCTGGAATGTATTTGATGGGTATGTCATGGGATCCACATGCATATGTGTGTCAAGACTTCCTAAAACAACATAGGTTCCTTTGATTTGTAAAAGGCTAGAGAGCCTCAACATATATGAATCTAGATTTATCTGGCCATTATTAGTGTATTAATCATAATAGTCACATATGGGGAATATAGATGTTATCATCATTGTATCATGAAAGGAATGGATAAATAAGTGCACACATATCATTGACATTTATAAGGTGTATTAGTTGATTGACATCTCAATTATGAAACTAGTGAGGCAATGTGAGAGCTAGAGGTTATGCTTCTTGTAAAGAGTCCATAAAGAAAAGCTTCTTCTTAATAGCTCAGACAAACTCAAAAAGTTGAGGATTATGAAATTTTGTTTATCAGAACATAAGACTAATGCCCACTTCTTCTTTCTATGTATTAGAAAAAGGCATGATAAGATGAGATTGGTCCATTTGATCATGTGCACTAGATAATTCATCGAGCAGTATACAAAGTGAAAATCATTGACTCTTTGTACTTAGGAAAATCTAGCACCTAACTTGAAGCTTGGCTATTTGAATTTATGTAAATGTGAAATGAAGAATTGGTGATCAATGATTTACCTTTATAGTTTTCATGTAGAATGATTTAATTTTGAATGCTTTGCTCAGATGTCTTTGGTGTTGATGTGTGTTTAATTTAAGCATGATGCACGCTAATGTGGTAGATTTTGTAATCTGGCACTACAGATCAATGGCCATTAACACATGTGATAAGATACATTATTATATGTATTTCTAGTTGTGCTTGAGTAGCTGGCTTATGATAGTGATCGATTACCCATTTGAAAGATACTTTATCCTTAAAACCTAATATTTGGTATTAAATACCCTTTATGACTATTAATTTTATTTTTATCTTCCTAATTTATCTATATTAATGGAGAATCGATGTTTGAACAAGTCTTAAAATAATTATTCACCATTAATGAATATAAATTGCATTTCCACTCAAGGTGTTTTGTTTATTATTTCTAAATATCTCTGTAAATTCACTCATATAGCCATAACTTGACTGATCCCCACACACCATGGTTATAAGAAATCCCTCACAATAACCTTTGTAATAAACATTGAGGATATTACAAGGCCCTTCAAGGTATCTCCTTGAAAGAAAATTCTAATCATGTGTATGTTCAAGGTATCCCCTAGAAGATACCTTAATGGAAATTATAATACTTTCAAGAGTACCTTGAAGGTATATCCTATGAGATACCTTTCAAACATGCATAAGTGTACCCTTGAACTAGTATTACAAGGCCCTTCAAGGCATCTCCTAAGAGATACCTTGAAATAAAATTCTAATCATGTGCATGTTCAAAGTATCTACTAGGAGAGCCTTTGAAGGTAATACAAGGTCCTTCAAGGTATCTCTTAGGAGATACCTTGAAATAAAATTCTAATCGTCTGGACGTTTAAGGTATGTAGTAAGATAACATGTTGATGTGGGTTTTATACACACTCTAAAATTTAACAAGGTGACATCTAATGTTTTAGGATATCAATAGAGATAAGCTCCACTTTAGGGCATGAATTATCCTCTTAGATTTTAGATTATAACTCAAATCAAGAAGGTGTCTACTACAACTATAATTTCTACCTAGATGACTATACTAGAAAGAAAACACTCCTATGCACCTTAAAATATTAACATAATTTTAAATAATTACTTAAATCAATGAAAATTTATAAATTTTAATAGATTTTTCACATATATAATTAGCATGTATCAATTACAATAATTATAATTATCTATAACTTATGCACACTTCAAATTATAGTTTTTATAACACATCCAAAAAACTAAAACCTTAATAGCGCATAGATAGGAGGAAATAACATCGACATAGTTGCAATATCATCAAAATAATTTCTTCTTGTATTTATAAAAACTATTCCAACCATTTGGAATGAAGGTTATACATGTATAAATAGACCTAGGGAGGGGTTACCTCATCCTCCAAGTTCATGCAAAGTCATCATTACATTACAATTAAAACCTCAGTTTTAATTTTAGTCTCAAAACTACATGTATGCATGCATATAGTTTATTACCACTATGTCTAAACATAAGTGAATTTGTAAAAATAAATGCAACATGTGCATACTCACAAACATTCCAAGTAACTTTTACATTTCAATGCTAAATACAAGTAAACTATGAGTAAAAGATTTAGTTCTTTTTACATGTATGCCTATTAAATTAACCTTCAACTCAAGTAGAGATGGATGTGGGCATGGTAATAATGACTATTGGAGGCATTTAGGTGGACAATGGGATTTAACTAGAAGTTAAAGCACCAACTTTCTTCTTCACTTCCAAAACATGAAAGTGATTATCCCCAAGGTCATGCTAAATACTGAATAATATCCATGTTCAATAATGGAGGTCTGTGCACCCTTTTTACTTGTTCTAATATCTTTATATGATCATTTTTTGTATTTTTAAATTTTACTCCAAAAATTTCCACCTCTGTCACCTTATTCCTTAGAAAACTCAGATCAACCACAATCTCCTCCAATGAAAGTACTTTAAGACTTTGCTTGAAGTTGGCAAAACTCTACTGAAGAAGTTGATCAAAATTGATTCTATTCATAAGGCTAACTACTAAGTGTTAAGGTATGGAGCTAAAAGCTTCACCCCATGAGCAAAATATAGAAGTTGCTGGAAACACAGTCACCGTCGACGGTCACGAGCAGACCAGAAGCTACTGGCATCGGTAGCAGGTCAGCTGATGTCAGTCACAGGTAGGCATACAGGAACCGACGTCAGTCACCTATGTGTGCATAATCTATTTTCGTGCGAGAACAGAATGTTTACATGTTAAAGATCAACTGTTGGTTGTAAGCCCACGTTTCTAATTTGAGTAAAATTGATTAGAGCCCTTGATTAGGAGGTGCATCTAATGGCTGTAAGTGCATGCTCATGAATCTCTAATGTTATATATTAGGGATAGATCTTCATAGTTTATTGGACAATACTGTAGAGTGAAAGACACTACTGTAGAAGTAGAATACAGATTGTATATGTGTATCAATCCAGGTTGTTGGAGTTGATTGTAATTGAGAGAGAGGACTCTTGAGGGAAAGAGATCTGTACATCTGAGAGAGGTGTGGAAGAAAAGAAGTTTCTTCAATTGTAATTCCTTCTGTAAAGAGTTGAATATAAGTTTTTAGGGTGGTTTCTTGTATCTCTTGTTCTTTGCTATTTTTGATTCTAGTTACTTATCTATCTAGCTTATTTCCACATTTTATTGCTTTCATATAGTAATCAATTTTGTTGATTGATCCCCAACAAGTGGTATCAGAGCTTTGGTTCACTAACAGGTGGTTCAGATCTGTGTAGTGTGTATTGATTACAGGTTACTCACAGAGGTTTTTGTTTGAGTGGGAGAAGTAATGGCAGAAGAAAGTAAACTTAGAATGGAGAAGTTTAATGGCAAGAACTATCAATTATGGAGAATGCAGATAGAAGATTATCTGTATCAAAAAGATTTATACTTATCGTTAGGAGGGACTGCAAAGCAGCCCAAAGACATGGATGATGAAGAATGGGAAGTTCTTGATAGAAAGGCTCTTGGATCTATAAGATTGAGTCTAACATCTACTGTGATATCTAATTTATCACAGGCAAAGTCTACGATAGAGTTAATGACTACTTTAGCAAATTTATATGAAAAACCCTCAGCTTCAAATAAGGTATATCTTATGAAGCAATTATTTAATTTGCAAATGCAGGAAGGTGGATATGTATCTAATCATCTAAATGATTTCCATGGAATTGTAAATCAATTAAATTCAGTCAAAATAGTGTTTGATGATGAAATTAAGGCTCTATTAATCTTATGCTCTTTACCAGAAAGTTGGCATAGCTTGGTAATGGCAGTTAGTGATACTGCATCTACTTCAAATATTTTAAAAGTAGATGATGTTGTTAGTGTAATCTTGAATGAAGAAATTCGTAGGAAAAGCACATAGGAGACATCAGGGAACACTTTAAGGTTTGAGAGCAGGGGAAGGTAGAAAGAGAAGGGCAAGAAAGGGAGATCAAGATCTAAGTCAAAGATGAGAGGAAGATCTAAATCCAGAAATGGCAGGAAGCCACAATGCTGGAATTGTGGAAGGATAGGGCACATAAGCAAAGATTATTGGTCAAAGCCTAAAGAGGACAGACATCATGATGATAAAGAAGAAGCAAAGGTGGCAGGTATTGTTGTACAAGATGCTCTTATATTCTCTTTGCATAATAATATAGAATCTTGGGTTTTAGATTTTGGTGCATCTTTCCATGCAACCCCCAATAGAGAATATTTCAGTGACTATGTCCATGGATATTTTGGAATAGTTTACTTAGGGATGATGAGCCTTGTAAAATTGTTGGCAAAGGAAAGGTGCAACTGAAGATGCAGAATGGCAACACATGGGTGTTGAGAGATGTGATGCATGTTCCCATCCTGAAGAGGAATTTGATTTTTGCAAGAAAGTTAGGGGATGAGGGTTGTACAGTAACTCTCACAGCTGAATCTTGGAAGGTTTCCAAAGGTGCACTTGTATTGGCCAGAGGTAAGAGAGTAGGTACTCTCTATTTATGTAATTTTATTACTGGTAATTCTCCTTCTGTATTATCTACTTCAGATGTAGATGCAAAATTGTGGCATCAAAGGCTTGGCCACATGAGTGAGAAGGGAATGACAATTCTTAAGTCAAAAGGTATGTTTCCAGATTTGAAAAGCATAGATCTAGATTTCTGTGAAGACTATATTTTTAGAAAATAGAAGAGAGTGAGTTTTCTCAAGACTGGGTCAACAAAGAAGAAGCACAAATTGTAGCTTGTTCACACAGATGTGTGGGGACCAGCCCAAGTTGCTTCTATTGGAGGATCACAGTACTATGTTTCCTTCATAGATGATGCTACAAGAAAGGTATGGATATATTGTATTAAGAAGAAATCTGATGTTTTTGACACGTTTAAGATTTGGAAAGCTATGGTTGAGAATGAAACAGGCAAGAGATTGAAGTGCCTAAGATCTGACAATGGTGGTGAGTTCTGCAGCCACAAGTTCAACTGGTATTGTTATATGCATGGGATCCACAGGCAAAGGACTATTCCAAGAACACCTGAGCAAAATGGAGTTGCTGAAAGGATGAATAGAACAATCATGGAGCGTGTAAGGTGTATGAGATTGCATGCTGGATTGCCCTTAGAGTTTTGGGTAGAAGTTATGGATACTATAGTGTACCTGATTAATAGAGGACCCTCTACAACGTTAGATGGTGGAATTCTAGAAGAGGCTTGGATAGGTAAAAAGGTAGATCTATCATTTCTTAAAGTTTTTGGTTGTGAAGCCTTTGTGCACATTGATAAGGAAAATAGAAAGAAGCTGGATGTTAAATCTATGAGGTGCACATTTATTGGCTATGGCTCTGATGATTTCAGATTCAGGTTTTGGAATCTAAGAACTAATAAGATAATTAGGAGCCGTGACATTGTTTTCAATGAAAAAGTGATGCATAGTGATCAGCTCAAGAAGTTGAATCAATCTGAGCAGAGCAATGCAAAATTGGATGAGGTGAAGGTCCAAAAAGAGCTCATGGGAAAGAATAATCACAGAAAGGAAAACACAGAGACCGGCATCGGACAGGTAGGAACCGACGGTGGCAGTACAGGAACCGATGTCGGCTGTATAGGAACTGATGTCTGCCAGGCAGGAATTGACGTCGGTCAGGTAGAATCGATGTCAGCCAGTTACAGGCTTGGAAGTGACCAAGGTCGGTCACTGTCAGAGAATTTGGGTGGACAACGTGTTGTGAATGAGTCTCAAATGCCCAATAAGAGGTCAAAAGGGTAAGTAAACCTCCAATTCGATATTCCCCTTTGTTATTCTATTTATTACTTATTGATGGTGGAGAACCAGAGAGTTTTGATGAAGCAATATAGGTGGATTCCAAGAATTAGTGGGAGCTAGGCATGAATGAGGAAATTGATTCCTTGAGAGAGAACCAAACATGGGATTTGGTTGAGTTGCCAGTAGGAAAGAAGACACTGAAGAACAAATGGATCTACAGATTGAAAGAAGGTGAGAATGGACAGATGAGATATAAGGCTAGGTTGGTAGTGAAAGGATTTGCATAAAAACCAGGTATTGATTTTGGTGAGATTTTTTCTCCTGTTGTTAAAATGACTTCTATACGGACTGTATTGTCTTTAGTTGCTATTGAGGATTTGCATCTTGAGCAGCTTGATGTTAAGACAACATTTTTTCATGGAGATTTGGATGAAGAAATATATATGGATCAGCCGGAAGGATATGAGGTCAAAGGTAAGGAGAAGCTAGTGTGCAGATTGAAGAAAAGCTTGTATGGCCTCAAGCAAGCTCCAAGACAATGGTATCTGAGATTTGACAGGTTTATGACTGAGCATGGCTACAGTAGATGTCAATCTGACCATTGTGTGTATTTTAAGAGATTGGATAATGGAAGGTATATTATTTTGTTGTTGTATGTAGATGATATGCTAGTTGCAGGATCACACATGCAGGATATCTCTGAGTTTAAGGTGAAATTAGCTCACACATTTGCCATGAAGGATTTGGGAGCAGCAAAGAAAATCCTTGGCATGAATATTAAGAAAGATAGGAAAAATCACAGGATGATTTTGTCTCAAGAGGATTATGTGAACAAGGTGTTGAAATGGTTCAATATGCAGGATGCAAAACCGGTAAGCACACCTATGGCTGGACACTTCAAGTTGAGTAAAGAACAGTGTCCTAATTCACATGATGAGTTAGAGTACATGAGAAAAGTTCCATATGCTTCTGCAGTAGGAAGTTTAATGTATGTAATGGTTTGTACTAGGCCTAATATTGCCCAAGCAGTGGGAGTTGTAAGTAAGTATATGGCCAATCCAGGGAAGGAACACTGGAAAGTAGTTCAATGGATCCTTAGATATCTAAAAGGAACTAGCAGTAGGCATTTATGCTATGGAGGTTCAAATACTTCTCTACATGGTTATGTAGATTCAGATATGGCAAGTGATTTGGATGGCAGGAGAAGCACCACAGGTTATGTTTTCACTGTAGGTGGAATGGCGGTTAGCTGGATATCAAAGTTGTAGAAGGTTGTTGCCTTGTCAACTACAGAAGCAGAATATATTGCAATCACAGAGGCTAGCAAAGAGATGATATGGATGACATGGTTCATGGAAGAGCTTGGAAAGGAGCAAGAGAGTTGCAGACTATACAGTGATAGTCAGAGTGTAATTCATTTGGCTAAGAATTCAGCCTTTCATTCAAGAACAAAGCATATACAGCTTAGGTACCACTTCATTAGATAGGTATTGGAGGATGGTGAGTTGAAGCTGGAGAAGATCCATACAGATAAGAATCCTGTGGATATGTTAACCAAGCCAGTTACAAAGGAGAAGTTGAATCTTCATTCAAATTTTGTTGGTCTTCATGATTGAGTTGAAGATGGAGGAGCTAGAAGATGTTGCTGTACAGGTACTAGTGCAGCTGTTTATCTCCAAGTGGGAGATTGTTAAGGTATGGAGCTAAAAGCTTCACCCTATGAGTAGAATACAGAAGTTGCTGGAAACACAGTCACCGTCGATGGTCATGAGCAGACCAGAAGCTACCAGCATCGATAGCAGGTCAGCCGACGTCGGTCATAGGTAGGCATACAGGAACCGACGTCGGTCACCTATGTGTGTAAAATCTATTTCCGTGTGAGAACAGAATGTTTGCATGTTAAAGATCAACTATTGGTTGTAAGCCCGCATTTCTAATTTGAGTAGAACTGATTAGAGCCCTTGATTAGGAGGTGCATCTAATGGCTATAAGTGCATGCTCATGAATCTCTAATGTTATATATTAGGGATATATCTTCATAGTTTATTGGAAAATACTGTAGAGTGAAAGACACTAATGTAGAAGTAGAATACAGATTGTATATGTGTATCAATCCAGGTTGTTGGAGTTGATTGTAATTGAGAGGGAGGACTCTTGAGGGAAAGAGATCTGTACATCTAAGAGAGGTGTGGAAGAAAAGAAGTTTCTTCAATTGTAATTCCTTTTGTAAAGAGTTGAATACAAGTTTTTAGGGTGGTTTCTTGTATCTCTTGTTCTTTGCTATTTTTGATTCTAGTTACTTATCTATCTGGCTTATTTTTGCATTTTATTGCTTTCATATAGTAATCAATTTTGTTGATTGATCCCCAACACTAAGTATATTTCTTGTGAGATCTTTATCTCTCCTAGGATTTACAAAATTAGAGATTCATGTTTGGCATACTTAGGCATTACTACCTCAATAACAATGATCCAATCCCAAGCTTCTTGAGTCCTGATGACTACCAAGTTGAGAGTATTTGAAGCCTCTAGTGGTGCCATCAGGTCAAGGTGGTTTTATGGCTTATTAGTTGTATAAAAAATAAGAATTTTCAACTTATAATCATCCTACTTCAAATAATTGTCCCTCATTGCAATAATGGCTTCAAGAATACTTTACAATTTGGAAGTAACATTCTAGACTTCAGTTTTAATTTTAGGAGGAACATGAACTATCCATTGTTGTTACTTTATTTACTCTAAAGCTTGAAAATGTTGTTTATTTAATTACTCTAATTCATGCTAGAGATCTTGATGAGACATTTTTTTTTGTCATGCAATTTTAACAAGGCATCCTTATGTGTCTCGAGATAGGAATTGTATTCCTCCATGTATGGGGACTACCCCCATTTCCTATTCTTTATTTTAGATAAGGTAAAAACCCCTTATCTATCTTATAGGATAATCCCTCTCCCATTATTATCTTCCAATTTTCTCTTTCTTACCCTCTGGACAATCCCTGTATATTTATCAAATATATAACTCATAGTAGGTATCTTTATGATTATGAGATTTGGATTCTTAGAATCTTTTGA
Source organism: Torreya grandis (assembly GCA_037957365.1). Lineage (NCBI taxonomy): Eukaryota > Viridiplantae > Streptophyta > Pinopsida > Cupressales > Taxaceae > Torreya > Torreya grandis. The sequence continues at coordinate 1,750,606 of JARHVA010003704.1, read as the reverse complement.
CCCTAAATCATCTACCCAATGAGGGATGACCGATTGGGATGGGTTGATTGGTTGAGTTTCCTCGAATGTAGTCTCAACCAATGTTTCTTTAGATAGTTGCTTTAAAGATTTTTGAATTACCTAGTCAAGAATGGAAGGCCAAATGATTTTAGACTAGTCCACTCCCCCATGTTGAGGCAATGGGTTGATGGTGTATACTAGTTTCTTCTTTCTAGCTTTCCTTGAATATTTCACAATGGTGCATTGAGAAGAGATGAAAGAAAGCATTGGAAAGTCTATTTGAGTGGAAGATATATGAAGTTGGGAACTTTCCAATGCTCTACCAAATTTTTTGGAGGTCTTCTTTTTGGCTTGAGGGGGTGTTGGGGTAGTGGCATATATAACTACATAAGTATTGGAGGTCACTGAAGATGTGAATATAACTGATGGAGTGGAAATAGTTAGAAAAATGGAGACAATAGGGGTAGAGGAGATATCCTCTACCATGAGAGTGACTAGAGGTGGTTAGGAAATGAGATCAATAAGAAGAGAATCAATTGCAGGAAGGGAAACAAAAGAGGAAATTGGAGTAGTAGAGATAAGATGTGTTTTCTCCTTACTTGATTGATTGATATATATAGGTTCCTTTCCTTTAATTTCTTGGAGGCTAAGGAATTTTACTATTTTTAAGTCCTCCTCTTCATATGGCTCTCTTTCTTCATTGATAGGTTTTCCTTCTATACCCTGTTGATGAGCCGAGGGGATCTTGCTAGTTGTTCCTCAATAATTGGGTCCTTTAGAAGAGGATGAGACCTTGGTTTCCTCTTATAACAAATTGTAGTCTTGTCAACTATAAGAGAGGCATTTTGAGTTATTTTATATGAAACATCCACACTTTTAAGTTCTTACATAGGTAGAAGAGTTAGATGCTCTAGGCCCTTTAAATCATATGAGTCAAGGCAAATTGGATCTTTTTTGACCTCCTCTAATTATAGATTCAATTATTATGGGATCCTTCTTGATGGCCTTCAATGTCTAGGGAAATTATTGAGAAAGATTTGCTTGTTTTGATAATGGCTATAGATGCCTAATGATCTAAAAATCTAAGGTAACCCATCCACCTATAGACAATGACATGGAATAAAGTCAAAATAATTTTCTATAGACAATGACATGGAACATAATCAAAATAATTTGCATCCAATTCTGTATATACAACCATTGTAACAATAAATCCCTTGCTTGGATTCATTTGTTTGATATATCAATGATCCTACCACATTTCAAAGCCTAAAAAAAACTTTTGTTGGGAAAAGGGTACATTTGTTTCACAAATGTACATCTCTTGCAAATGATGAAAAAATTGATTTTGGTTATGTTGAATTTGCACAACCAGGGGATATTTTTGGATGCATTTCTATCCTAATGTTAGAAAATTAATTGGGAATTTACATAAGGCATGCTATACAACATTTTGAGACTTGTAGTACAAAGGAAATTGAAACATCTATAATTAGATGGCCTTCCAACAAAATAGTGAACATTGAGACTTGTAGAGTAATCAATTTACCATACATGACACTAAAGGAGAAACAAATTGGAAATGTTTGGGATGTAGTGGATAATGAAGTCACTCCTTGCCTAACATTCCTAGTGTAAAGACATCTAAAAAAATTAGCTCATTCCTACAAATACTTGAGCTAAAAATGAAGTTAGCCAAATAATTCACTCAACGAAGTGGAGTTTGATGAAAGCATAGATAGTGAGATTACAACAATGTATGTAGATGAATGTTGCAATAAAAAATGTTTTAAATTAGGATTATCATTTGAGATTCTAAAATCTACAAAGATGAATTTGCTTGACTCCACCAAACATATAGGAGGCAACATGTCTTGGATACCCTTTCTACTGGATTATTTAAGAAAAAAAAAACTAGCATTGATTTTCAGGGTACATAGATCTGTTTAGAAGCTTAGATTAAAATATATGGATTAAAAAGAAGTGACTTTTTTGACATTCAAAATTGTCACAAAAATGGGGAATAAAATGCATTCCATGTAAGGAGATTTTTACAAAAGCCACAAAAGAAGACAATGGCGGCTAAAGATTTATTGGACCAATTGGTGGATGGTTTTACAAATGTTTCTCCATAGATAACATGCTATGTATATATAGGTGGCTCATGAGAAAATGTTTGACATCTTCCAGCATATTTCACTCAAGAATTTATGAGGTTAAACATCAATGCACAACTAGAAGATATGGAATATGAGACAATATCCCAACCAAAATTCAATAACATGTGGAGAACTAATTTTCGTAATGTGACCATTACCACATCTGATGACTTTGCTAGGTATAAAACATGCATCTTGTTGACTCAATAGAAATGATTTGGGTCCTTCTCTAGAGATTAGGGAGAGAACATCGATCAATAATTTATGATGCACTCAAATCAAATATTTTTTGTAAGACAAATATATTACACACATAAATAAATGTCAGAAAAATACCTTGAATAATTCCTACACATGGTCATGGTACACGTGGATATGGGTATTTTTTTACCATACATTCTTGGAGGGTCTAAATTTACTATCACCTCATTTAACAAGTACTTTAAGGATATGGAAACAACAGTGCCAGATACTTATGGATCTTTACTATATAAACTTGGATCTTAAAAATATCCATTATATGATGTACTTTTGTCTAATAACTACTACTCTGAATGCAAAAAATACAGAGAAAAAACACAATCAATTGGTACCTTTAAGAAATTTCCTTCTAGGATATACTTTCAACTAGACAAATGTTGTGGGGATAATAAGAATAGGTACTTCCATCTATAATAATATTTAAAAAATGTCAAACCTTAAATGGAAGTAATGTTAGATTTAAAAATTTATAAAATCATGTCTTTTTGTAGAGGTGTGTGTTGCAATATTTATCTCTCTTTCTCTACAACGGTGTTTTCTTTGATGTCAAGGTTGGATTTATACCTGTAGGACATACCCATGAGGACATCGATGGCACATTTGGAAACCTATCTGAATGTATAAAGAGGAAAGATATATGAAGTGTGGCAAAGATGATGGACACTTATAAGACATGTGAAAATACATGAAACTTCATGCCATATTTGATTAAAGAGGTAGTGGATTTAGAAGAGTATATTAATAGTTACCAGCTAAAGGGAAGAAATGAAATAGTAGGCTTGATAAAAGGTCAATACTTTATTCTATGCATGGATCAAGGTCAGCCCATTATGTGTTGCAAAAACTCTATAAGAGATAGATTGGTCCCCCTTCAATTACATTATGGGGAACAAAAGAAAATGGTGAGCCAAATTTTCTAGAAGGTAATCTGACAAAATATATTTCAAAGACTTGAAAAATAGGGAAATGTCTCAAGATTCCATTATTGCTAAACACTCATATAGAAGTAGAAAAGAGTGAAAAATAAATTAAATATAACTTGAATAAGTATGAATAAAAATTCAATGAATTTGGTTTGCCTAGAAATAGTAAGTGGAAGGATCTAGTATATTACTTCTAAAACATCCATGACATAATGAAATAAGACATGTTCCCTTCTAAAGTTGAGTGCATAGGAGAGTTTTGGCCTAGAACTCATCATGACATACCCCTACATAGAGATCTACACAAAATGGTTCATGATAACACCCTTAATTTTGGAGTGGCATCTATAGATACATATGTTGGTCCAAGAAGCAAAATAACAAGAATTGTATTTGATCCAGCTCAAGATGTGGAAATCAAAGATATGTTATTTGTTAGATCTATTGATTCTATAGGAGTGGACTACACAATATGGGTTGATAGATCTAAAATTAATATTGAGATAATGGGGATATAGAATGAAGGGTCAATGTAGCTTGGTTCATCCTAGTTCATGTAGGAAAAAAAATGTAGAAGAAGTAGAAATTTATTTAGGCTACTTGGACAAGAAATGGAAACCAAACCCAACTGGCACATCTTTACCATCTATAATCATAGATATTATCATCTATGCTTAGAAACCAAATAAAAATTAGAAAGGTCATACACTTATTCTCACTGATTTTTTGAAAGGCATTGTAACAAACTATTTGAATGCATTGTCCCACTAGGTATTAACAAAAATAGTGATAAAAGGATTGGGTAATTTTAAATGGTGTTTCCTTAATTTTAGAATGAGAAATAAGTTTTTTTAAAAAAATTTAGTCCATTTTTTTAAATTGTATAATTTTTTATTGTTTTATTTATTTATATTTATTTCTACTGGCACTTCACATTTTGGTTCTTGGGAAATACACTTTAGCATTTGAGTTTTATATTTTCTACTATGATAATTTAGTATTACAGTAATTGTGCATCTATTTAATTGCATTTGACTATTGGAACATCCACTTCACATTTTTGCATCCTTAAAAATGGTCTTCGGCAAAAGGTATTCATAATTTACACATTTGAGTATTTAGTACAATGTGGCTTTTATGTTTTATAAAATACAATTCTGCATGCCCATGTATGTGAAAAGGTCTTTGGGGTTTACACCTCAGAATGTACCACTTGCACATCAAGATTTTTTATTTAGAATTTTCATATCAACAAATTTTATTTGAATTTTTATGTGACACCAAATATTATGTGAGATAATATGATATAAACTTTGACGGTCCAAGGATGTCACTCAAATCAAATTAAACAGATAGTTCATGATCCAATTAATTGATGACATGTGACATCCCAATCATCTTAGGTGTTCTTAATCACATATCGGTCTATCACACAATTGATGTATGAATTGTTTTTCCTTAAGAAATATACCACCAAGTCTTATAATATCTTTAAATGCATGGTCTATGAACCAGTTTGAATGGTCACATAATTTGGACTTATTGCAAATATATAATATAGATGTGATTTATTTATTATAAGTCCAAGTAATTCTTGATAAAATCCAATTTAATTATGATAGTTTTCAACTAATAATAAATAAATTATTTATGATCTTTTTAAATAGTTTGGACTTATCACAAATACATTAAATAGATATGAGTTATTTGTAATAAGTCCAGCTTAATCTTGATACAGTCCAATTTAATTTGGATACGGTCTAATTTATTTTTGATAGTTTTTAAAAATTTAGACTATCGATAATCCAAATTATACGGAATAGTCCTTGTAACTTGAATGAATACCACATATATCCTCATATCTTATCCAAGTTTAATGGTAACTTGAATGAATATCTAGTTTTATAATGTATAAAGCACCATGCAATTCATCTAGAAAATCATCAATTACAAAAAAAAGAACTTATATATGACAAATTTCAAAACTCATGAAAGCCATTATGAGTTTTTGTAATGTATTTTGGTCTCACAAATATGCCATTTACATTCTAGAGTTTGATGAACATTGTATTTAGGACCTTTTGCAGAAAATTGTCTTGGTATTTTTTGATGACATACTAATATATAGTAAGACATGGGAAGAACACTTCCAACATGTGAATTGGGCATTAATAATTTTGGGACAACATCAAATTTACACCAAGCCTTTCAAGTTTACTTCTAGAGTAAAGGAGGTGGATTACTTGGGTCAAATTATGTTGTATGAAGGCATCAAAGTAATCCCTCACAAGATCAAATCCATAATAGAATGAAAAGTTCTGAAAACCCTTAATAACCTTTGATGTTTTTTAAGGTTGATAAGTTACCATCATCTATTTTTGAAAAATTATGGAAGAATAAAAACACCATTCAAAATTTTGTTGAAGGATTCCTTCCATTAGAATGAAGTTGTCACAAAGGAATTTGAGAAATCAAAGGAGGCCATGTGCTCCATTCCAGTTTTGGCTACCCTAAAATTTTCATAGGCAATGTGATGCATAAGGATATGGAATGGAAGAAGTACTCATGTAGGAAAGATGACCCATTAAATTTGAGAGTATTCAAATTAAGGGTAAGAATCTTTACATCCATTCTATGATAAGGAGATGATGGCTATTATTCATGTAGTTAAATAATGAAGACCTTATTTGATGGGTAGGAACTTTAAGGTGAAAATTGGCCATGATAGTCTAAAATAATTTCTGGAGTAGAGGTTGTTATCTGAATAAAAATGATAATGGGTGATTAAAATTTTGGGTTATGGATTTGAAATAATATATAAGAAATGAAAGGATAATGTATTCACATATTCAATATCCATGAGGGATGAATCCACATATATACATTGTTATGCACAATGTCCATATGGAAGGTAGATTGGGTGCATGAGGAAATATCAATATGGGCAAATAACATTGATATATAGATTATGATTCAAAACTTTAGCAAGATTTTAGTGTCCTAGAAAAATTTGAGTGGAAAAGGAGTGCCTTATGGTATAAAGATAACTTGTACCCATGAAATAATTTTTCCTTTAAACACAAGATCATTAAAAAACTCCATGTATATCTAGTAGGAGGCATGCGATATTTTTGAAAACCTATCATAAAATAAAGTAAGACTTATTTTGGGAAGAAATCAAGGGGGATATCTATTTTTTTTATAGAGTGCATGGTGTGTCAAAAAAATAAGGCTAAGATAATTAAGACCCCAAATATTTTCCAACCTATATTTATTCCTAGACAAAGGTGGGAGGAGGTTTCCATGGATTTCATAATAGGTTGCATAAGTATAAGGGTAAAAATTCTATCATGGTAATTATGGACAAGCTAAAAAAAGTCCCCTTTTTGTGCCTTGTCTCAGCCATTTGTAGCTAGTAGAAATCATATGCTTTTTGAGATAAATTTCAAACAATACATAGTATCCCCAAGACATAGTAAGTGATCGTGATCCTATATTTAATAATAATTTTTGGATTGATTAATTCTCATGTTTGGGTACTTAGTTGGTTCATAACTCATCATACCATCATCAATCTGATGGGAAAATAAAGGTGGTAAACAAATTTCTAGAGGGTTATCTCTCTCTTTATAAATTAGATAGACAAGAAATATAGGTTTATTAGCTATGCCTAGTAGAATGGTGGTATAACACTTCCATACCTCATCTAAAATGTCTCCGTTTGTGGCCCTATATGGGTATCATACCTCATCAATCAAATCATCCTTATGGGTACAACCAAAGGTTCAAACTATTGAGGAACCCCTTCAACACTAGCTAGTCTAAGAGAGAATTTGACAATCACACAAAACTAAATGAAGCAATGATCATATCAACACCATAGAGAGAGGAATTTTGAAGTGGGATATTGCATCTTTGTGCACCTAACATCCTATTAAAAAAAATGTACTTGAAGAAAAATAAAATAGGATAACAAACTGTCTTAAGTATTACGATCTTTATTAGATCTTGTAGGAAATTGACATTGTCATATATAAGTTGGATATACTTCTGTATACATGCATAAATACAACATTTCATGTCTCTTACTTAAATAAGGTAATTGGACAAAATATATCCATCTAGATTGAGTTATTAGATCTATATGAGGAATGTAGAGTCATTTTATAACCTAAGCAGATCCTTTAGACATGCACTAAAAGGCTATGAACAAGGGAGATTAAGGAGTATTTCATCAAGTGGAAGACTTTGAATAGCAAGGATGCAACATGGGAGGATGAAAAATTCTTGCAATAAAATCCGTAGTAATTCAACATTGAGGAAAATGTTGTTTTGAAAAAGAGAGACATGTTACACCTTTAACCTACAACATGTATAGAGATATGTGTGGCTAATATTTGGCCTATATCACTTTTTATCTTATCTAGTCACATTTCTCTATGTTCTCATATTGTTAGTGGGATCGGCCTATGGAGTAACCATAGCTTAAGTAGGGTATATATGAGGTATTAGTTATTACTTGAACATCATATTATGAATTTTGTTCTTATCATATATTTGTGGATGTTTCCATGTCGAAGTGGCTTAGTTTTATTGATAAAGTATTTTTCTCTCGTGTCAATTTTTGGTGTAGATATACTTATCCTATTCTCATTATTATCATTATTGTCATATATTGTTATTAATTTTCTTATGATATTTACATTTATATTCATTATTTTAAACTTACTTGATATATATAAGTAATTTCATTAAATGATTGTTTGCTAGCTTCATACAAGATTGCTTATCATAATAAAAAAATGGGATTCTTCTCCATCACTCCCAACTCAAGAAGAAATTTTATAAACCTTATTGTTTTGAAACTCCCAATAGTTGCAACAACATTTATAGACTTTGTCAATGACATGGAAACATAAGCTTTTTGGTTATTACTTCAGGAAACCACACTAGAAACTTAAGAGACACAATAACCTATTTTGGGTTTCTTTGAATTTACATCACTTACCAATTCAACAATACCCATGAAAAAACAAATTTTTACCATTCTTATAACCAAGACCATATGAAATTGTACTATTCAAATATCAAAATACTCAATTATAATGTACCTCCTTAGGTTTCAGCATAAATTGACATAAGGTATTCACTGCATGTGATAAGTCATGATGAATATTACACAAGTAAAGATAGATACCAATCAACTAATGATATAAGGAAACATCCTCATATTTACTGGGGTTAACAACTCTCAAGTTGACACAAGGATCCATGGATATTTAAATATATTTTTAACCCTCCATTTTGGATTTTTTCTAGAGAATTTACATAATATACTTGGATTGAGTCAGAATAAGTTGATATATATCATGCCACACCTCTAAACCAAGAAAATACTGAAGAAGACCTAAAACCTTAATCTCAAATTTATGAAATAGGTCACTCTATAGTGAATTATAATTTATAGTCAAAATGAGATCATCTACATATAAAACAACCATCAAAATGCTATTTCCATATTAGCACAAACATGGGATTTATTTATTCCTTTTCCATAGAACCACTCATCAATTTAAGTGTACCATACGCAAATATCTTGTTTAATACCTGTTGATGATTTAAAATTGTGCTTGATTCTAATAAACAACAATGAGAAGTTTCAAGATATGGGACTTGCATCTTGAAACAACCTCTAGTTTTTAGAGAAGCTGGTTCTTCTTTAAATTGAGTATATACTAGGAAAAGGGATAGGAATTTAAATCAGAAACACAATGTAAGAAAGAAAATCTAATCTATGGTGATGCGCTTGAATGCAATTTGATCTTAATCCTGAGCACAGTGAGACTATATGTAGGATTCATTTACATTTAAGAGAAAACAAGTGCATGATCAATGTAAAAGATGGAAACAATAGAAATAGAGGCTCGCAGCATAGACTACTTTTGTAGTAGTACAAAAAATGTCAACAAAGGCATAGGGTTCAATCTTATTATTTGAATTTTCCAGTCATATAAGAGGCACATAGACACATATAGTTATATAAACCTTCCAAATCAAGAAAATGAGACAAAAGCAAATGATATTCCTAATCACAGCTCTAGAAAGTCTACAACCTAGACTACTTTTGCAAATGACACATATAATATCAACCAAGGCATAGGGTTCAATCTTCTTATTTGAATTTCCAATCACATAAAAGGCACATAAACACGTACAGTTATGTAAACCTTCCAACTCAAGAAAATGAGACAAAATCAAATGATATTACTTAGCCACAGCTCTAGAAACTATTGATGATTTAAAATTGCACTTGATTCTAATCAACAACAATGGGAAGTTTCAAGATATGGGACTTGCATCTTGAAACAACCTCCAGATTTTAGAGAAGTTGGTTCTTCTTTAAATTGAGTATATACTGGGAAAAGGGATAGGAATTTAAATCAGAAACGCAATGCAAGAAAGAAAATCTAATCCATGGCAATGCGCTTGAATGTAATTCAACCTTAATCCTAAGCACAATGATACTATATGTAGGATTCATTTACATTTAAGAGCAAATAAGTGCATGATCAATGTAAAAGATGGAAACAATAGAAACAGAGGCTCGCAACATAGACTACTTTTGCAATAATACATAAAATGTCAACAAAGGCATAGGGTTCAATCTTCTTATTTGAATTTTCTAGTCATATAAGAGGCATAGAGACACGTACAGTTATATAAACCTTCCAACTCAAGAAAATGAAACAAAAGACAATGACATTCCTAATCACAGCTCTAGAAAGTCTACAGCCTAGACTACTTTTGCAAATGACACAGATAATATCAACCAAGACATAGGGTTCAATATTCTTATTTGAATTTTCCAATCACATAAAAGGCACAAAAACATGTACATTTATGTAAACCTTCCAACTCAAGAAAATGAGACAAAAGCAAATGATATTACTTAGCCACAGCTCTAGAAAGTTTAAACTTGTTACAATAATTCTCTCTCCAAAATTCTCTCTGATAATGGATGATAATTTTTTATGATTTCTCCTCTATTTATAGCCTCAAATTCACTCCAAATTGTCTGCTTGTTCCCAATCTAATGGCCCAAATGTAATCTATCCCTCACTGAAAGTGTCTAACAAAAGATATCTTATAGATTCTGAAATGCTTCATCTTCTGGAAGTTTATTGGCTGAAACAGATTGCAAGACACTCCCTTTTCTTGAATGCTAGATGACACTTAGCCAATTTCTTCTTATTACTTTAACAAACATTAGAGGATGATACTTGTCATGTTCTATAGCAACTATCGAAGACATGCGACACTTTTCACATAACTTATACTCTTTTATGTCTTTGCTCAGGAGTGTTCCACCTTTGCCACTTGTCACAATCCACCTTCTCAAAATTTCAATAGCTTAACAGAAATAAGACTCACTGCGTCTCTTACCTGAGCAACTTTGAAAAGGGGCATAGGGACAGGTGGCAATCTCTGTTGCTTCAACTTAGGACATGTGGCAATCTCTGCTCTCTTTAGCTATACTATGGAAATGTTTGGGACACATGTTAGGCTCCTACAAATGGTGACACTTGGCAACTTCTGTAGACTTTTAGAAATAAAACTTGGGACCCACCACAATCTTTATTAAGCAATGAAACATGAAGAAGATCTTTTAGATGGTGACACGTGGTGGCTTTCGCTACTTCTAGGAAGATACGTGGCATCTTCCACTGCTTCTAAGAATGGATTAGAAAGGGCTCAGTAGATGACACTTGGCAGCCTCCGCTTGAATGGTTTGGTTGTGCCTTACTACCTTCCAAAAGGGCACTTGACCCTTTGGTTTTTTAGGATGCTCCTTTGAACTGCATGATTGTACTAAGCCATTGAATTGACTGATTGAACCAAAAATGGTTCAATGGTTCAATATTGTGTGCCATTTACACATGAATCGAGACATTGAACTAAAAATATTTTAGATGATGACACGTGGTGACTTCTGCTACTTCTGGGAAGATACGTGGCAGCTTTCATTACTTTTAGAAAAGAAACACTGAGACCTTCCATGACTTCCACTTGGTGCTTTCCACCTGATCTCAATACTTAGCTTTTTGAAACCTTTCACTACAAAGAGATAAAATATGGGTGCTGATATGTAACTGTAGATGCTGACACTTGATGCATTTTGCTGAGTCGCTATGAGACATGTGGCACATTTTGACTAACTCAAAGAACATATAAAAGGTGCCTCAAATGATGACACTTGGTAGTTTCCACTGAGAAGGATGCCTTAGATGATGACACTTGTTAGCTTCTGCTTTACTCCAACACTTAGACAAAAATAAATCAAAAGGAAAATAGAGCCCGTGCTTAATTTATAAACCTCACTGTCTCGAACCAAATTATGTGGAGACAGTGATCTATATCATGCATTGCTAAAAATCAAAATGAAACGTAGAGTATTTTTACTCTAAAATTATTGGTGACCCCAAGGACTTTTGAGCCTGCTCAAAAATAATCTACAACTCTTGCATGATCTAAAATTACTAGAAGACATAGTTTTAACTAAAATGCTTCAAATATATTCCATTTATAGGAATATCTTTAGGTTCACCTTCCATCATTTCTATCTCAAATGAATTTTGTTGTTTACATGCCCAAATTCTATAAGGGCCAGTCCATAATGCTTCAAAATTAGTGTGTTGACCTAGTTTGGTAGTTCTTGCATCCCATTTTAAAACAATTGAGCCTGTTTTGAAATGGGGATTTTAAGTTCTTTTATCAAAATAGTCTTTAACTATTTTGTGATGCTTTATCAATGAATCATGTGCTGAATTTATCTTTTCTTGAACTTCTAGAAGTTTTGCTAATCTGACCTGCATGGGGCCATTTTCTTCAATTTCAATTTATTTGATTAGCTAGAGAGCAAGAATCTCCAAGCTCAGGGTAATTACAACAAGTTTTCCATATACCAATTCATATGGAGACATTTTGATCACCTATTTAGGCATAATTCTATTATCCCATAGTGCTAAATTAAGCACTTTATGCCATTCCTTGTGATGATCAGCCCCTATTCTTTTGATGAGTCTAATCAGAGTCTTATTAGTTGATTCTGCCAAACCATTACCCTGAGGGTAATAATTAGAAGAAGTTTTTAGATATATTCCATGTTTTAATGCAAATTCAGATACTTTGGACCCTAAAAATGCTTTAGAATTATCTAAAATTATGGTGCAAGGAGCCCCAAAACAAGTAGTGATATTCCCTAGAAAATCTAGGATCACATTTTCTGTTGCTTCCTTGAGTGGTACTGCCTCGGTCCATCTAGTGAAATAATCTGTGGCTATTAAGATCCATTTGTGACCCATGCTAGATACTATATTTATCATTCCATGAAGTCAAGACCCCATTGAGAAAAAGGTTCATCTACAATTATAGGACTAAGAGGCATTGCTGCATTCCTTCTCATCCCTACATAATATTGACAAGATTGACATTTTTTAGCCAACGATAACAATCTGTAAATAAAGTAGGCCAAAAATAGCCTACTTCACTTATCTTTATAGCTTTGGTCTTTGCAAAAAAATGTCCACCTGATTCTCCATGATGCATTTCATGTAGTATTTTCTTAGCCTCATCCTTTTCTACACATCTTAACAATTTGCCATTAGAATTTATTCTAAAAAGAACCTGTTTAATTAAAACAAAATGAACTCCTTGCATCCTATAGTATCTTCTTTTACTTTGAGGGAGTTCTCTTAGGTAAATCCCATTTTTCATAAAATGAATCCTATCTATAACCCAAGATTCTTGATCAACTTCTTGTATTCTCAGTACAATTTCTTCTTCTGTTCCTAAATTTATTTCTTCAGGAATCATCTTTTCAAGCTCTTGAGTCATATATTGACACAAAGCCTTACCTCTGACTAATTTAGTGGGTTTGAATTCTACATCATATTCTAGGATCTTAGTTATCCAATTTGCTCTTTTTTCAATAATTTCACCCTCTATGATGTATTCTCTGACACTTGGATGTGCTACAAGTATCAGAATTTTACTTCTTGATACTATATGCCTAAACTTTTTGAGAGATTCTACCATGGCATATGCTTGTTTTTCCACAAAATTATATCTGGTTTCATATTCTCTCAGAGTCCTGAAGAAAAATGCTATTGGATGATTTCCCTCTTGTCTATCATCCTTCTATGTTAGAACAACAACAATACTGAGCTCTCCTCCATATACATACATTACAAAAGGCTTAGAAAAATTTGGGTTTCTAAGTACTGGAGCTGTTGAGATAGCTTTCTTGACCTCTTCAAAGGCTTGCCTTCCTTTTGTAGTCCACTTAAAAATTAGGTCTTTTTTTAGCAAGAGTGTTATTGGTCTTACTAAGCCTTCAAAGTCAGATATGAACTGACTGACAAAATTAATCTTTCCCAAGAAAGATTGAATTGCTTTCTTATTGACTGGAAGAGGTAAGTTCATTATAGCTACCACTCTTTCTAGGTCTATGGAAACTCCTTCTTTAGATACTATGTGTCCCAATAATTTGCCTTGAGAGACATCAAAGATACATTTCTTAGGATTTAAGGATATTCCAAATTCCTGACTTTTTTTAAACATGGATTTTAAATGATCAAAATGATCAGCAACATTCTTTGAAAAAATAGTAAGATCATCAAGATAAATCAAGATGATTTTATTTATCAGCTCCCTAAATACAACATCCATAGCTCTCTGAAAAGTGGCTCTAGCATTTGATAGGCCAAATGGCACCTTAGCATATGCAAATGTTCCCCACTTGGTAGTAAAAGCAGTCTTGTGTTGGTCTTCTTTAGCCAACCAAATTTGATTGTATCCAGAGAAACCATCTAACAAAGAAAATCTCTCTAATTTAGCCACAATTTGTAGAATTTGTTCCATGGAGGGCAAGGGATAGTGATATTTCAAAGATGCTTGTTTAGATCTCTGAAATCTACACAAAGTCTTATATCACCATTCTTTTTTCTAACTGATACCAGATTTGATACCCAGGTTGAATGCTTGATTGAAAAAATTATTTTAGAATCTAAAAGTTTTTGCAACTCATCTACCATTAAAGGCTCAATTCTTGGATTCATTGGCCTCTATTTTTGTCTGACAGGCTTAGATCCTTTAGTTAGTTTTATTGTATGCTGAATGATGTCTCTATTATATCCATGAGGGTCTTCATAGCTCTAGGCTATGACTCTATCATACTTTTTGCATAATTCAATTAGCCTTTCCTTTTTTTCTTGAGTTGCAGAGTTTCCAACTTTTAATTTTTTTCCTTCACTCACCTCTATTTTAGAATAATCTACCTTGTTTGCTTGGAACCTTTTCTTCTCCAGGCTTACATCTTCTAGATCAAAAAGGATTTCTAAAGTGATTAAACCTTTGGGAAGCTTATTATTCTTTAATTTTATAATTTGATCCTCATATGCTTCTTCAATCTTTGGTTGCAGTTGATCAACAAATTCCCTTGATTGTTGCAAGAATGAGAGTACTTGAGAATCATTCTTAAATACTTGCCAATGTTCATCATTATCAGGAATACCTGGGCTTACTATAACCTTTATTGATTCATTGTTAACTAATAGGTTAGTTGCCGGATCAAACTATGAACTAATCTGTGCCATCCTATCGACTTCAAAATTTTGAGTCCTGGGAACTACTTCAATATTAAAAGCTTCAAAATCTTCTATTAAGTCCCAAATTCTATGCTTATAGGATTTCATTCTGACATTCTTTGTTATTGCCTTTTCTCTAATTTGCTTTACTACTAATTATAAATCTCCTTTTACTATTAGATTCTTTCTTCCCTTTTTCTTGGCTAATAGGAGCCCATGTACCAAAGATTCATACTCAGCATCATTATTAGTGTAAGCAAATTGAAAATGGATAGCTCTTAAAATTTTCTCACCATTTGGAGTAGTAAGACAAATTCCTACTCCAGTACCATTTTTACTTCTTTCCCCATCAAAATTTAAAGTCCAAATCTCTAAATCTTTCTCAGATTCTTGAGTAGTTGGTGTCTCTTCTCTTAAAACATTCAAGATTTCATGATCCTCAACAAAAATAACATAAGTGCCCAAACCAGTAGAGCTATAATTTTCATATGGGTCACTATGCGTTATAGCTAACAACTATTTATTTTCTTTTTTCTGATTATGCTTAGCCTAGTCCTCTATCTTAGTAAAATGGAAGGAATCTAGTTTGGATTTGCTTACCTCTGATACATTGTTCATTAGGGCTGTTATTTGTAGATGAACTGGGTCTTTGAGTTTTCTTTTATCAACAGGTCCTTCAGTACATTTGGGCATTGCTTGATCTTGAAGAGCTTCTTGTAATAGTGTCCTTTGTTTAGGAATAGCTAACATATCCCAAATTGATACTTGTGTTGGAGTCATCTTCAGCTGATTTACCACATTCATTGGTCCAAAAGTTTGAATTCTTGGAAGATTAGGATATCTTATCTTTCTTTGAACTTTTTTGTGAACTTCTTGATTCTGCACTGGCTAAAGCATTTCTTGTCTATCAGCTACATGTTGATGAAATTAAAATGAAGGACTCTCCATAACTTCATTGTTTATGACTTTAGGCTGTTCTAGCATTCTTCTCTTTGATCTAGTATAGTAGTCTGATTGCACCACTAGTTTCTTGGAAACAGAAGCTTCATTCAAAATATTGATTTTTCATCTTCAACCCATGAGAACAAAGCATATTCTAGGGCTATTTCTTCCTCTATTTGTAAAGACATCCCTTGTATCTGAGCCATTAGGACTAAGTTCTGCATACTAGAAGAATGATAGGCTTGATTATCACTAGAACTTGCAAACTAACCATTCATTCTTCTCTCTTCTACCACCTTTTGTTGTAGATTACCCATAGAACAATCTCTAGGTGTATGAGCATTATTGCAAGGAAAACACCAAGCATTAGTGTTATCCACATAGTTATTTTACCCTGGAATAATCTCCCTATTTGAATTTGGAGGAATAGTCTATGAGGGTGTGGGAACTGCAACCAATCGGTTTGCTGGCTGGTGGTTATTTTGCTTCAGAGGACCTTGATACTAGTTTGGCTAAGATGAAAATCTATTTCCTTGATAGCCTTGATATAGAGGCCTAGAAAAAGTATTTTGCTATCTTTTTATATTGATCAGCTCATTAGAGAATGTCCTTAGGATATTCTTGATATCATCTAGCTCAGATGACTGAGTGGGGACAATTTCTTTAGCAGATGGTTGAGGGTAAGTGTACATAGACATAGGTGGGCTTATAGATTTTGGGGCTTCTTGAGGTAATGGCAAGGAAAATTTTGGGAACATAGGCATGGGAGGCCTTGGAGGTAATTTTCCAGTGTCTATTAGATTGTTCTCAGCTTTGACCGCATATTCATAAGCTTTTGGCAAGGTGTGTCCTCCAAGTGACTGAATCAGTGACTGAATCATAACAGATATATCTGAATTCAAAGCCTTAAGATAAAACACTATGGCCATACCTGGTAATGGTCTAGCTGTAACAAGAATTTTGTCCCAAGTCTTTTGAAATCTAGAATTGAAGTCAGTCATGGCTTCTTGTGGTCCCCTTTGAATGGTGATTAACTACTATAATAAAGAAGAATTATCACCCTTCTCTATGAATCTTTCAAAGAAAAGATCCCTGAGCTGATCCCATGTAGAAATGGTATTTAGGGTCAAAGACCGATACCATTATAGAGCCTTCCCTTTAAAAGAAGCTGTTAATAATCTTATGGCCACATTTTACTGTGTGACAACATGTATAACACAAACATCTGATACATCATGCAGATGCTCTTCAGGTGTTTTAGAGTCTTGCCCACTAAATTTGGGCAGAGCTTTTAAGACATTCAGTGGGATAGGGTCCCAAGTGTCTGGGGGTATTGGGAGAATTAAGGGACTACCAGTGTTCCAACTTGCATAATTTCTTGGGGGTATAGGGGCTCCCATATTTGCTATTGGTATTGGTGCAAACTGGTTAACTCTTCTTCTTGGACTTGTTACCAAAGGTGGTAAAAGAATACCTAAATTTATAGCAGATTGTGATCTGGTGACTGGTCCACAACTATGACTTCTCGTAGCTCTTTGGTTCATACAATCTTGAAAGAGACTTCAAGATTGGTCCCACCAAGCATGCCAAAAATTGTTGATGATTTAAAATTGCACTTGATTCTAATCAACAACAATGGGAAGTTTCAAGATATGGGACTTGCATCTTGAAACAACCTCCAAATTTTATAGAAGCTAGTTCTTATTTAAATTGAGTATATACTGGGAAAGGGGATAGGAATTTAAATCAAAAACACAATGCAAGAAAGAAAATCTAATCTATGGTGATGTGCCTAAATGTAATTTGACCTTAATCCTGAGCATAGTGAGACTATATGTAGGATTCATTTACATTTAAGAGCAAACAAGTGCATGATCAATGTAAAAGATGGAAACAATAGAAATAGAGGCTCGTAACATATACTACTTTTGTAGTAATACAGAAAATGTCAACAAAGGCATAGGGTTCAATCTTCTTATTTGAATTTTCTAGTCATATAAGAGGCACAGAGACACATACAGTTATATAAACCTTCTAACTCAAGAAAATGAGACAAAAGCAAATGACATTCCTAATCACAGCTCTAGAAAGTCTACAACCTAGACTACTTTTGCAAATGACATAGATAATATCAACCAAGGCATAGGGTTCAATCTTCTTATTTGAATTTTCCAATCACATAAAAGGCACATAAACATGTATAGCTATGTAAACCTTCCAACTCAAGAAAATGAGACAAAAGCAAATGATATTACTTAGCCACAGCTCTAGAAAGTCTAAACTTGTTACAAATAATCCATTATCAGAGAGAATTTTGGAGAGAGAATTATTGTAACAAGTTTAGACTTTCTAGAGTTTGTGGCTAAGTAATATCATTTTCTTGAGTTGGAAGGTTTACATAAATGTACGTGTTTTTATGCCTTTTATGTGATTGGAAAATTCAAATAAGAAGATTGAAACCTATGCCTTGGTTAATATTATCTGTGTCATTTGCAAAAATAGTCTAGGCTATAGACTTTCTAGAGCTGTGATTAGGAATGTCATTTGCTTTTGTCTCATTTTCTTGAGTTAGAAGGTTTATATAACTGTACGTGTCTATGCGCGTCTTATATGACTGGAAAATTCAAATAAGAAGATTGAACCCTATGCCTTTATTGACATTTTCTATATTACTACAAAAGTAGTCTATGCTGTGAGCCTTTGTTTCTATTATTTCCATCTTTTACATTGATCATGCACTTATTTTCTCTTAAATGTAAATAAATCCTACATATAGTCTCACTGTGCTCAGGATTAAGGTCAAATTACATTTAGGCGCATCACCATAGATTAGATTTTCTTTCTTGCATTGTGTTTTTGATTTAAATTCCTATCCCTTTTCCCAGTATATACTCAATTTAAAGAACCAACTTCTCTAAAATCTGGAGGTTGTTTCAAGACACAAGTCCCATATCTTGAAACTTCCCATTGTTGTTGATTAGAATCAAGTGCAATTTTAAATCATCAACAATACCATAAATAATTTTTTTAAATCTACACATATGATCCCTTTTACCAACAAACTCAGACATTTGTGGTGGTTGTATGTAGACTTATTCCTACAAAAAATTGAGTACTTGTAGAGTAATTTCTTACTCTACATCGTATTCAATTGATTTTTGATTCGAGTACTATAATTTTGGTTCCTGTGCACTTTGAGCAAAGCAACAGAGTTTTAGAGTAGAGGACAGGTGCATTTTGCCTAAGTGTCAAAATGCAGTAGAAGCTACCAAGTGTCATCCTCAGATCATGGTTCCTTTTCCCCATTTTATTCCTTTCATTTTAATTTTGGCCTAAATATTGGATTCAAGCAAAAGTTGCCAAGTGTCATTTTCTAAGGATAGAGCCGGCCAGTTGGCGACTTCTGAGGACCCTTTTGTAGCTTTCCAGAGAACCACAGATTGTGCCACGTACCTAGTAGTAGTTACACAGAATGCACCACATGTGAAAATCCACATATCATAGAGGCACTCGTGCTTCATTCCACCTTTTGACAAATACTTTCAACGAGCCAAGCTTCAAAGCAGTGGAAGCCACCACGTGTCGGCATCTAGGAGATTTTGGTCCAATGATTTCATTTAACGCATAAGGGTGTCATTTCATTTTGCTAAGTGTTGAAATACAGTGGAGGCTGCCAAGAGTCACCTTCCAAGTCCCTCTCTACTCCATCCCCAAGGTGAAGTGGAAGATGCCATGTATCTTCCCAAGAGCAGCGAAGGTCACCACGTGTCAACCTTTGAGAAACCATCATGAGCCTAATTACCAAATAAAGGTGGTGGTGGGACCCGGATGGTATCCCAAAGGACTATGGAAATGTCAAGTGTCAATGAGTAAAGATGGCCATGTGTATCCATCCTTTCTTAGAAGTTCCCTAAGCAAGGAATGTAGTGAGTTTTGTTTCGATAAAACTACAAAGTATCAAGGAAGCGGATTATGACAGGTGTCAAACGCAGAGCGTTCCTGAGTAAAATGTAGAAAAAGTAGAAGCGGCCAAGTGTTATCCTTTGGTGCTTCCTAGATAAAAGGAGAGAGTTTTTAGAAATTGGCTAAGTGTCCTCCTCTATTTCAACAAAATAGAGTGCCCGTCTACCCATTATAGCAAGATAGAGGAAATTCTGTGAGAGTTACTCCTAGTAGATATAACAATGCATTGAGTAGATTTTTGGGGTTTGTGAGCATTGAAGGCACCATCTATTTGTCCCCTAATAAGCAGAGGTATAATAGATAGTTGAGCGGCCAAAGAGGTGGTGAAATGAGGAATTTTAGGCACGAAGAAAGGTACTAGACATGGATTTCCATACCACAGTCAAGACAGTTCCTAATAAGACCAAAATGCATCCAAGACATTAAATGTGCCATCTATTTTGTCCCCTGTGAGCGAAGGACAGAGAGAATTTCATGGGAAAGGGGATGATAAAAGGAGTGATTCGAGGCTATAAAAGAGGGGGAATGGTAGAAAGAGAAAATGGAGGGGAATTTCTCATAGTTTAGACTTCCTATAATTTTGACTAGTAATATCATTTGCTCTTGTCTTAATTTTCTTAAGTTGTAAAGTTGATATAATCATGCATTTTTCTATGCCCTTTATGTGGCTAAATGAATTAAGGAAATTTAAGCTCCATGCCTTGGTTGGTGTTATTTGTGTCTTTTGTAAGTTAGTCTATTATGTAGATTTTCTAGTGTTGTGATTGGAAATGTTATTTGCTTTTGTCTTGTTTTCTAGAGTCTGAAGTTCTACATAATTGTGTGTGACTGCTGTACCTCTTATGTGAGTGAAATATTCTATTAAGAAGATTGAACACTATGCCCTTGTTGACAATTCCTGTATCTCAACAAAAGACTCCCCTGTGTTGAACCTCTGTTTATGTTATTCCAATATTTTACATTGATCATGCACTTGTTTGCTCTTAAATATAATAGAATCATATAATAGTCTCACTGTGCTCAGGTTAGGATTAAGATTACACTCAGGCACATCGCCATAGTTAGGCTTTAATTCCTACATTTTGCATTTCTGTTTAGTCTCCTATCCCTTTTCCCAACACCTAATACCAACAGAAGAGACTAGCTTCTCTAAAATCTGGAGGTTGTTTCAAGCCGCATTGTCCCATAGCTTGAAACTTCCCATTGTTGATTGGTTAAGATCTAGCACAATTTTACGCCATCAATAGTACTCAAGAAAGTAGTTTTCACATCCATTTGGTGAAGGCTCTAATTATTAAAAGCAATCAATGAAAGAATACACCTAAGGGTAGTATATTTGGCAACAAGATCAAAGGTATCATCATAATCAATTTTAGGCTTTTGAATAAAACTTTTCACAATAAAAATTATTTTATACTTATTAATGGAACCATCGAAGCTATGTTTGTACTTGAGTATCCACCTTCTACCAATCAAATTAATCCCCTCAGATAAAGGAAATCAAAACCCACACATTTTTATTTATGATTTCATGGTGTTCCTTATGCATGGCTTCAACCCATTGTTTGGAATGAGAAAATTCATCAAACGTCTTGAACTCAAAGTCTACAAAGGTACTCATAAAAAAAGATTCATACCTTTTATTCAAAATTATGATATGAGTATACCCTCTAAGACTCCATTCTAAACCTTCAACTAATTTCTTCTCTCCAACTTTATTTTGATGACCTTGGTGGTTTCTACCACTTAATTTATTAGATTCCTCATGTTTCACACCATCATCCATGATAATTATGTCAATGTTAGTTAAAACTAAATCATCATTGGCTCTTGCCACCTTTGGTTGTGTCTTCACATCAATAGAGTTAGACATCATTTTGAAACCAAATTCATAATGTCTTTTCACAATATAGTGTTCCTTTCACAAAGAATAAATATTTTTTTATGCCTTGGATTCATTAATTTATCCAACAAGTATATCCCTTTTATAGGTAGCTTCAAAAAAAAATTCTAGTTTTCAAAAGGCATGTGTGCATATGTTGACACACCAAACACTCTAAAGTGATCCAGTGAGGGTTTCACTCTAGTAAATACCCCTAATGTTAGAATAATTAATTAATCCTAGCTATTTGTAATAAATGTCTCAAGGTGATTTACACCTTTGATTGACCTTGGTAGTTAGGTGGGGTATTTCCTAGGTGTGATTAGTTGTAATCTTCTACAAATTAGGAGATTTAATATCATTTAGTATTGTATAAATAATCACTCTTGTAGTGATTTTCTTAATTCAGATAATTTAGTTAATGCAATTTATTCTGGATTTCATTTGGTAGCAGAGAAAAAAATCTTGAGGAGTCTTTTTGAAGCATTGGAGATTCAGTGAAGATCAAGAGAAAGATTTGTGTGATCCTTGGATGCATCATGCTACTCTAATTTCAGCCATCCCAAGCTAAAATGTTGCTAGAATTCTGGCCAATTTTATAGAAGAAAAAAGTTATCAAAACAGGTATTTTTTTGTTTTGATAAATTTTAGCCATATTTATATTAAATTTTGGGCTAAATTTCAGATCTAAGATCATATTTGAGAGATTTCATTTTAATTTTATTATTTTTGGTCAAGATCCAATTCTAAATTGGTGGAAAAATAAATCTAAGTTTTTCAGATGATTGTATATGTCATTGTGATGAAAATTTGTATTATTTATCAGATCTAAAAAAATATAGAATCTCTGGAAATGATCTTGTACATTTTTTGAATTCTACTTAGAAAAATAATAATTTAAAAAAAAAAATCAGAAATTTTGGAGCTTCTCATGATTTTTTTTTAAGTTTCTATTTTGTAGAACAAGTGAGGAACATCATAAAAATGGTAGTTTTTTTGAATTTTTTTACAAAATCATCAATTAAATCCTATATCACAAGATTCCTCTCATTGGGATATTTCTAAAAATTATTAATTTTTTGAAAATGGAGTATCGAGGCACCTGTGGTGAAAGTTTGAAGGTAGAGCGCAATTTGGATGTTTTCATTTGGTGCAAGGTTAAGTTTTTGGGTGGAGCACCACCCAGATCCACCACTTCTAGCATCAACACCACCATCACACTACAAGAAGTTTTTATCCTTTGTTCATGCTGTATGACCACTTGTTGGGCATTTTTTAATCCCCTAAGGGCTTGTCCTTCACCATTATGAGCCATATTTGAAGATCTTTTCTTTCAAGGCTCATAAATTTTGATTCGTGAAGCCTGGGAAGGTGATATTTTTTTATCACCTTAGATATTTTTTCAATATTTATGTAGTGGTAAGGATATTTTTTACATTATGATCACCCATATTTACATAATTTTTAGTTTTTTGCTAGTTTAGCTGACTAATTCATGTATTTTGGAAATTTAAGAGGTCATAACTTTTGACTGGTAACTCTGATTTACATGATGTTTTTTTAAAAAAGTGTGTATTTTTAGATTATATATATATTGGATTAATTAAAATTACAAAAATTCAAAAGGAAAAATTCTAGACCATTTTCTCCTTGGACACATTTTCGATTGAAACTAATGTCTAGTTTTCCATTGCATTTTTGGATGCATTTTTGGTAGATTTTGACGTCTATTATGTGCTTGTGTGTGATTTTTCATCTTTGTGTATGCATTATTTCATCTTATTTACATTTTTAAAATGCACATTTCATTTCCACACTTAAACACATTTGTATTTCATTATCATTCACAACTTGCAAAATGTCTGGTTTTGGACCATGTTTTGTGCTCCCCAACACACAATTGCTTTGTAGTGATAATTATGCAGCATAGAAAACAAAAGTATAAACACATATAGAGTTTGAATATATTTGGTTAGTATCTGAAGGCACATGGGTTAGACATGCAATAGATGTTGATCAACAACAAAAATATGACAAGACTAATCAAAAGGCTAAGTTGATAATCATGTTTGGTGTTTTGGATGAGATAAAACCTCATATACATTGTGCTACAACTACAAAAGATTCATGGGATAAGATTAAAATAGTATATGAAGCTAAAAATCAAAATCAAATCTTACATCTTTAGAGCTAATTGCACATTCTTAAGCTTAAATCAGATGAAAAAGTAGAAGCATTCCTTAGAAAAGTTACAACTTTGCAAAATTCACTTCAGTATTTGAGAGAACCAGTGACTCTTTGGTCCATATAGTCCTTAAAGCATTGTCCCCCACATATAGAATCTTTGTGACCACATTGAAAGTCACAAGAAAAAAAACAACCTTTGAGGCATGGTCAATTTGTTGTGTTAAGAGGAAGCTATTCATAATTTAAAGGAAGTAGATGACAAGCATGCACTCACATCGAATTAGAAGGGGAAGAAACCCATGAAGGGTCAAAATCAATCTCTAAAGCAGAATAATAAACATAACCAATAAGGGAACAATTCACATTCTCTTAAAGCATGTCAAATTTGTGGAAAATAGGGACATGCCTTGAAACATTGTTGGTACAATACATTTCAATAGGGCTCATCAAGTAAGAAGTCATCTTTCAACAAGTCACCACAAACTGAAAAGAAGTAACCACAACAACAAAATAGGTGGAAACAAGAAAATTATAAGACTAAAAAACATGGAAATGTTGCTAAAGATAATGATTCTTCAAATGAAGAATATGGTTTAGCTACATAATCACATGAGTCTACCAATCATCCAAGTGCAATTTGGTATGTTGATTCAAGATCAACCAAACACATGGCATGCATAAAAGACTAATTTTCTACTTTGAAAAATTAGAGTCAAAGGGAAATGTGTCGCTTGGAGATTATACCTCATATACAATACAAAGTAGTGGTGACATCAAACTTCAACTTGGAAATAGAAATTTCAACATTTCAAATATTCTTTATGTTCTAAGCCTTACTAAAAATCTATTATCTATTAATCAATTACTTGACCACAACCTCAAGGTTAATTTTGATCACTAAAATGGTCAAATTTTTTGCCATATGAAAGAAAAATCTAGGCATTTCAAAGTGATTGCCAAGGCTTCCAACATTGGCAAAATGTTTTAGCTTGATTTTGTTCAAAATGATGATCAAGCACTTATGGTCAAAGATATAGAACTAGGCAATTTATGGCATAGAAGATATGGTCACTTGAGTTATGGATTTTGGTTCAATTGAGAAAAAAAGATATGGTTCATGGTCTTCTAAAACTCAAGCAAACTTCTAATATATACACTCATTTATTATCAAGAAAATAATGAAGAGCTCCCTTTGAAAATACTGAGTATCGATCACTTGGTAAGTTGGATTTGGTGCACACTGATCTTTGTGAACATTTTGCTCCTAGTCTCAAGGGATATAAATACTTTCAACTTTTTGTTGATGATTACTCACTAAAAATGTGGGTATATTTATTAAAGACTAAGGATCAATATTTTCAAGTATTTAAAGAATTGAAGGCCATGATTGAAAATGAAACTGGTAGGAAAATCAAAACCCTCCACTCAGATCATGGGGGGAATACATCGATAAAGAATTCTCATCCTATCTCAGTGTGAATGGAATCAATCATCAATTGATAGATCCATATTCACCTCATCAAAATATAGTTATAGAATAACATAACAGAGTCATTATGGAAATGTTTCATAGCATGGTTGAGGATGGAAAATTGCCTAATACATATTTGGAAGAAGCTTATCACACTATAGTCTACTTGTTGAACAAGTCACCCACCAAAGCTCTTGATGGAATCAC
Source organism: Torreya grandis (assembly GCA_037957365.1). Classification (NCBI taxonomy): domain Eukaryota; kingdom Viridiplantae; phylum Streptophyta; class Pinopsida; order Cupressales; family Taxaceae; genus Torreya; species Torreya grandis. Next base: position 1,724,966 of record JARHVA010003704.1, on the reverse strand, counting down.
ACTACATAAAGCTTGGATAGGGAATAAACCAAAGGTAACTAAGCTTTGAGTTTTTGGTTGCAAGGCATATATGTATGTTCCTAAGAAGAAAATAAATAAGCTGGATAAGAAAACAAAGGAATGTATTTTTGTGGGATACAGTGCACAATCAAAGCCATATAGGCTACTTGATCTAGACATAAAGAAGGTACTAATCAGTAGAGATGTAGTGTTTGATGAAAAAAGTGAAATTAATCCACTTTTTACATAGGAAAATGATATAGGAAAATGTCTTGTAATATTTTTAGATAGTGATGGTGAAAGTGAACAAGAAAATAGTCAAACAAGACCTCCAACACCACCACCTATAGTTTAACATATGCCTAAGTGGTATACAAGTACCATATAAGATGCTGACTTGAATGGAGTACTAGATACATCCACTTAAAGACCAAGGACTCAAATCATGGATTGAGAAGAGATTAAATGGCCCTTATGAGTATTATGCAAGAAACATCTGAACCCTCAATAGTAACAAAATCCCTAAAGTCTATACCTTGGAAAGATGCCATAGATGTAGAATATCAGTCACTAATGAAGAATAACACTTGGTATCTTGTTGATATTCCACCAGGGAAAAATCTTATTGGTTGAAAATAGATCTTTAAGACCAAGTTCAAAGTAGATGGAAATATTGATAAGTACAAGGCAAGGCTTGTTAAAAAGGGTATGCTCAGAAAGAAGGCATTGACTATGAGGAGACTTTTGTTCCCATAGCTAAGATAAAGAATATAAGAATGGTTTTTTCTATGGCTATACAGTTTGGATGGAAAGTCCATAAAATGGATGTAAAAAGTGCCTTTCTCAATGGATATTTAAAAGAAAAAGTCTATATGTCTCAACCTAAAGGATTTATGGCACCTAATTAGGAACATAAAGTGTGTAGGCTTATCAAGTCTCTCTATGGGCTAAAACAGGCTCCCTAAGCTTAGTACATCAAGATTGATGATCATCGTGTACACCATGGATTCAATATGAGTCCATTTGATCCAAACCTCTACCTCAAAGAGCATGGAGGGAGGTTGTTATAGTGATTATTTATGTCGATGATCTAATCATCATGGGTAACATAATGAAGATGATCGATGCAAATAAAAATGATTTCAAGCAATTTTTTGACATGACAGATCTCAGGATGCTTTACTCTTGTCTTAGTTTGGAGGTATGATAGAAGGAACATTACATTTTTGTTTCACAGATGAAGTATACCAAGACATTGCCTAAGAAATCAAAGATGATAGACTGTAAGCCTATTGCAACACCTATGGAGATAAGACTTTAGTTATCTTGTATAGATCCATCACTATAAGTAAATATAACTCTCTATTAATAGTTGATTGGGAGTCTCATTTACTTGACATATACTAGGCTAGATATTAGCTATGCTATCAACTATCTATTTTGATTCATGTAGGAACGAAATGTGGCACATTAGAAAGTGGCAAATTGGGTATTGAGATACATCAGAGGTACAATTGAGTATGGCCTAGAGTACATGAAGAATGATAAGTTATTAATAGGATATAGGGATGTATGTCATGCAACTTCTATTGATGACAAGAAATCCACTTTTGGATTTATTTTCTTTTTAGGATCTAGTCTGATTTCATGGGGTAGTAAAAAGCAAAATTATGTTTCTAGATCTTCCATAGAGGAAAAATATTGTATTGCAGTAGGAGCTATCTATGAAGTGATATGGATACATAACATTCTTTTAGGACTTTGAGTTCCACAGACTCAACCTATACTTCTGAATTATGAAAATTATGGTGTTCTACATCTTATTTTTAATCCAGTGTTTCATGAGAGAACCAATCACATAGAGGTTTAGATTCATTTCATATGTGAACATGTTTAGCAACACAACATACAACTCCAATATTACCCCACTCAGGATCAATGTACAAATGTCTTCATGAAGTCATTTGCACATGATAAGTTTGAGGCATTCAAGAATTATCTCTCTTCTTCTCTTCAGGATATGATTAACTAAGGGGGGAATGTTAGAATAATAAATTAATCTTGTCTATTTGTAATAAATGTCTCAAGGTGGTTTACACCTTTGATTGACCTAGGTAGTTAGGTGGGGTATTTCCTAGGTGTGATTAGTTGTAATCTCCTATATATTAGGATATTTAATCTCATTTAGTATTGTATAAATAAACACTTCTTGTAGTGATTTTATTAATTAAAATAATTTAGTTAATGTAATTTATTTTGGATTTCACCCCTCAAGTGTAATATCTTTCAAGGACTTATGTGGACACATGTTTAGGATATACATAATCATATTGCATGCTTCTGCCCAAATAAAATGAGGCATACCAAACTACTTCAACATGCATCAAGTAGTTTTAACAATGCTCCTATTCTTATTCTATGCCATTCCATTCTATTGAGGAGTATAATAACACAATACTCCCTCTTGATCCCATATTTCTTGCAAAAGATGACAAATTTATTAGAATAATACCACCATTATCAATTCTCAAAGTTTTCATATTACCCCATGTATGATTTTCTATCAAAGCTTTAAATTCACATAACCTATCAAAAAATTCATTCTTGTTCTTCATATTACAGATTCAACACCTCCTAGGAGTAACATCTATAAAAAAATACAAAATCACAAAAATGGAAGTGGCACTCATTGGTCAAAAAAATAAGGATAAATAATGTCAAGAATATTCCTAACATTATTTTCATTGCTTGAAAAGAAGGGATCCCTATGATGCTTTCTCATATCACATAACCTCCTTTGTTTACATCTAAATGAGGAATACCTCTTACCATTTGTTAAACTCTCTTTTAGTTATCAATATTCAAATGACTAATTTGTTTTTGCACAATTCTAAAATCACTCCATCATTATGCAATGATGCTCAATGGTCAACAATCCCTGCAATTAGTCTATATTAACCACCATCTCTCACATCTTCACAAAAAACCTTCAATGTGCCATTGGTATCATCTTTGATTGTACAACTACCTTTGATAAACTAAACATTCATTTTTTAATCACCAACAACACTCATTAAAAATGGATTTTTTGTTAGGTTGATAGCATACACAACATTTTTTATATCAATATTATACCTTTACTTAACATCCAAATAGGATCAGTTCCTATTCCTTTCACCTCATGAATTTAGACATCTCCAATAACAAAGATTATTTATAGATACTCTTCCTGAGTTCCTTGAATAGGTTATTATCAAGAGACATATGCCTCCTTGCACCAAAGACATATACCAAACATCTTTACAAGATGTGTTAGAAGAAAGAGTATATAACAATGTGAAAATTTTGACATTTTTTGATAACTTATTCACACCACCAAAAACATTACCTTGGTGGAATTGACCCTTGCCTTGTTGTTAACTTTTCCCTTTTCCATTATCAAACTTCTTGTTATGACACTCTTTCACCACATTCTTTTTTTCTCGATAATAAAACCACACATGCACACTAAATTTATCAAGGCTTCTCTTAGACATAGAAACATGTCCACCACTTTCTTGATGATGGTTATTAGTAATAATTTTGTTATGCTTTTTCAGACTAGGTCTATTACTATTTTATAGAAATGTGACATCATTTATCTCACTTTAGTTCATATATTTCTTTTGCATATTTTTTAGATAAAAAAATCTCATAAAAATTTTAAAGGAGGGAACATTATCTCTAGCATCAATATTCCATTCAAGGTTATGGGCACCTATTCTTCTAGAAATTTTATTTCCTATGTCATACATCTAATCTCTAATATTATTAACTTGATCAATATAAGAGGAAAAAATCTCACCTTATACCATCATACAAGTGTTCAATTTTATTCTAAGAAGCATCCTCCTTAACATGCTCAAAGAATCATACATATACTCATCATGACCAAAACCATATAAAATCACCTTATCATGGCTTACTTATTTTTAATGGATATTAATAAACTCCACCCTTTTATTAAACACATGAAACAACTCTATTAATTTATTAAGACTCACTTTATCACATACATTAACTAACTTCACATATTTTTAATAATACATGAAGGTTACAAAGTAAAACAACTTTTTGGTATTCATGGCTCAAACTCCATGCTAGAAGAAAAGACCCAGCTCAAAACATAAACATAAACAAAAAATAAGGCTGACCTAAATATGGAACTCAAAGTAAGTATGATACTCAAAGACAAACACTAATATTAAGCATATAAAGTGGCATCCAAAGGAGGGAAAAAAATATGCCATGAATTTATTAGGAAAATTACAATGCCATTAATAAAATATGCAAGAAAAACCTTAAAAAATAAGTGTGTGATTCTTTATTTATCACCTAAGTTTTTACCACTTGTAAATTTTCAAGCGCTATGTTTTTTTTTATGTTCTATTTGCTCGTGATTGAATGTATTTTGAAAAAGCAATGGACAATTCAGTGTCACATTCAAAATTGCACACAAATTTATGCTTGTGAGAGGTGGGCAACAACACTAAAATAATAAATGGAACATAATAATAAATGTTTCAAGTGTTCCAAGATTCCATACATTTCAATAGAGTGAAAATAGTAAATGGGCACACAAACTAACATAAAAAGATGTATATATAATTTCATATTATTTTGTGACACACATGTATCAAATTTAAATGATTGAAAATTCTAATATCATGAGAAAAAATCTAGACGCAACTCAAACATTAGACAGTTTGATGGTAGGCCCTAAGTTTGTACCACTACACTCAGTACTTAGGCCTATCAAACATATTAGAATGTTAATTCAACACAAATTTAATGTTTTTTTAGTGTCATATTTTGGATCAAATTTGTATTAGATTAGTGCCAGGTTTTCATCAATATTTGAAGACAAAATGAAAAACATACAAACCCTTGATGACACTAATATAGCCAAAATGGAAATATCAATTACACCATATGTAATAAGGTGTAAAATTTGATTCATAACTCATTTTCAAGTAGAAATAATACAATGCATAGTTTGTTCTAACAAACAAAACTAATTATGATTAGATAGGGTACATGTTATAAAAATGAAACATGAAATGATTCCCATAGCTATGTAATACAGATAATATAATTTGTTATTAGTCTCTTTCAAATTACATGCTAGTTCAAATATAAAATTTAAGTTAAAAATCATTAAAATAATTTTTAAATAGATAAATATATTGGTAAAATAAAACATGCTATAAGATATAGTTCTACTTATTATTGCATAGCCTTCATCTTGTAGAAAGAGTTAGAGAGGAGAGAGAGTATAATGGAGGCACTTTTTCTCCAACACAATAGTATATATGGTGCACTAAGCACCATCATTTTAGTTAGGAAAATGTTATCAACAAAATTTTATTTCACAAAACCTAATGGTGACATTAATGCAATGTAAAATCTAGTGCAACTAGAGGTTAAAATTTCAACACAAATTCATGTTTGCATCAACAATTTTACATGTGACTCGAAGCCACTTTTATATAAATTTTTATTGGAAAGTAATTTTAATCATTTAAAATGAATTCCAAAAATATTAAGAGGAAAAAAACTGTGAGAGAATGAGAGAGCGAAGTATAATTTTTAGTAAAGGAGACAGTAAGTTTTTATTTTTTTTAGTAATAAAATTTTAATGTAAATTAGTTTGTGTGTGTATATATAAAAGATTTTTAAAATATCATATATGCGTGAGAATAAATTTAATGTTTTAAAAATTTGATATTATTATTACTATATCTAAACTAGAATACCTAAACCAACAGTGAATAGTATCCTTAGACATGGACTGTGGACTTGCCTTATCGTATTGAACACAGGTTTCAAGCCACATGCCGAACCTCATTGTATTAAACACCTAGTCAGTATTCTATTGCATTATGGATTTTTTTTATGAATAAACCACCATATCTTAGTGTGGGGATGACATTAGAGAGTGATCATCTAAGAGAATGGACCTTGAGACCTCCCACTTCTAACACTCATCTCACTCACTATTAGGCTATTATAGTCAGGTTTAGTTAGTTTCTTTCTTAGTATATATATATTTTTTGAGTTTTAGATGTGTCATTCTACAAATTCATCTTATTATTCCTCACCAATATTATCTAGTGCAATGAAATATGAAGATAGTTATTTTAAATACGATGATAGGGTAAATTACATTGAAGAAGAGGTCCACATTAGTTATACTAGATGGAAATGTAGGATGTTAGATATTTTGAATAAACTACTTCAAGATAAGGCGAGGGTTAAGTTTAAAATTTATGATAAAGATTCAAAAGATGATATGGAACTCCTTGATATGTTATTAAAGATATATAACTCTGAATTCCCTAACTCACGATATTATGGGGTATGGCTAGTGGATAAGCCACTACCAACCCATTATGAGGTATTTACATTTTTGGTGTGAATTTATATGATATAATTATTAAATAATCCTAAATTTAGGTATTTGGCTATTCATTTCATTATCAATCATTATTGGGTTTACTACTTCACTTGCCTAAGGAAAACTGATATTTATTTTTTACGATACAATATTCATTTTAAAGTATAAAAATTAGTTGGTTAGTATAAGTTTACTATGTCAGTGTATGATATGTAATATAATTTAATGATTATGGAAGAATGAATTTGTGTTTCCCATAAGAAATCTGCAAGATGCAAGATCATCCATACATTGATGGTTGTCCTCATACATTTACAAATATTGCTTGTTTTATGAATAATATACATGGGTGTCAGCATTTATCATCTCCCAATTATAAATATGTGGAGTGTGTTAATAAAAAAATAATAAAAAATTACTCAAACTTTACCTTTGTAGATGTTAAACTATGATTTTAGATACTTGGCAATGCCAATTTTGACATATCTTCACCTTACATGACTTGTGTGTACACATATATCTTTTATTTACCCTTCTCTCACATTTATATGCTTTTCATAGGTCAGACCTTCCTAATTTAATATTAGTCACCTACAAGAATTCCTTAGTTTGTGTCTAACCTACTCAAAATCATATTCAGACCATTTATAAATCAATAGATAAATATTCTACATTCTAGACAAATTCACTAGATTTAGATAGTTTCAGATTTATAGACTAATCCAAACTTGATGGTCTCATCACACACAAAGTAATGATTAATTTCAAATTAAAATACTTCTTATGGGTTGGATCATATGTTTCACATGTTGGTGGCATTATAGATTACCTAAAGAGTCTCATATAAATACACAACAAGTCTAAGATTATTCCTATCTAGTATTTTATCAAGCAAGCTTATTATACACATCTACACATTCAAATTAAATAATATATTATTTCCAATTCAGCCATAATTTACAAGGAATATGGCCTAGCCAAGTTTTAAGCACCTAAAAGCCAAGTTAAAGTTATCATTTTCCAAGTATTAATAGCTAGATTTTAGGTTGCATTCATTAAAGGAATACAAGTGTACACATACACATAACAAAGAAAAATACATATAGTTTGAATTCCATATTTTGAGTATTGGATATGTAGGTAATAATTTTCCATTTATTGGTGAGTTGGTTGAGGTTAGATCCACCCAATGTTTTTTCCATTATGTTGGCTTAAACGTAGTGTTGAAATTGGACCTAGGGTTTTAAAGAGAAGGAGACAAGTTTATAAAAATTCACACATAGTTATCCCTAAATATTGCAAACATAAATATTTTAGAGATAGGGATAGTGGTCTATATGAAAATAAATAATAAAAATCCATTCAGATGAATCCATAAGGTTTTAGATGTTAATGTTAGTCAATTCTGTCTAGAGATTGATGAACATGTCTAGGGGCATCTAGGGATTTAGTCCTAATCCAAGTGACTTTTAATCTAGTTTTACCTTTTTTATACCTCTTAAATTTAGTATTAGACCTATATAATATAGTAATACTATAAATATCTTATCCCTTTGTGTATTTTCTAATTTTAGCAAGTATAATTACTAAAATTGGATTCTACCTTTTACATTTAGATTTGTGTTTATTGTCATATTTCATATAATATGAATTATCTCAAATTTATATCTTATTAAGATTAAAAAAATCAAATATAAGGTAAATAATACTAGTGAACCCATTTATATATTGAGTATGTCAAACCCTAGGTCTTCCCTTAGGGTGTCATCCTTCTTTATTAGGTTTCAAATTTATGTATATACATATAATTTTCATACTTAATTTGTGATTTTCCCTCATTCACAAATAAATTTTGGCTATAATGGATGTAGATGGTTTTTAATTTTTAATTTAAGCTATGATTTTAACCATTACTTGTAGTTTTCCTTTAATATGTAAAGTAAGTAATAACTATGTAATTCCATAAATCAAATCTTTGTGCACTAATAAGATTGATATTAATAATGAATAATATTTATTATTTCAAAATTCATATTAGTGTAATACTAAATCTAAGTTGCTTCCTATTATCACTAGGTACGAGAGAACATGTGTGTTTATTTTTTTGTATTCTCCTCCTATATGTCAAGGTTGTACTAGCTACAATCATTCCCCCTTTATTCACCCATGCTTATATTGGATTTTGTAGTCCACATTATTGATAATAGATTAGATAAGGTACCCCATCATGTGTGGTAGAACAAATGCAATTTACATGTTCCTCTTCATCCCTCTCCACCTCCCAAAATGTCATCCTCTCAAATCAAAGGGTATGATATCATTGATCAAATCAAAAATACCCATGCTAAGTGAATTACTAAAACTATAAATTGTTTAAAAGGACATCTGATATGAATCATTTCGTGAGACAATTATCTTAAATCATACATAACCAATAAACTTATTATTTATTTTTAATGCATTAATTCATACAAAATAAGTCATTTAATTGGAAAAGGAAGATTTACCCACCAAAAAAGTAATAGATAAAATATACCATTGTTCATTCAAGACCAAATTCAAAGTAAAGGAGTCAAACATGTATTGATTGATAATGGATAAGGAATGATCGTTTGTAGCATAAATTTATTAAAACAAGTGAGTGTCAATATGAATATAATTCAAAATCAAATTAAAGTGTAAAAGGATTTTATGACTTCATATGTTAAATAATTGGATGTAACAACCCCACTGGGTTTTATTAGAATAGGGTGTTTTTTTTTGTTATAAAAAAAATTAATTACACAAATTCAACTAACAAATTTCATCATAACAAAATCAACAAGAGTGATCTTTAACTAAATATATTATGTTTATTTAAACTTATAAAGGTATATAACTAATCCATTTAGCTAATAATCTTCATAATGACTATATCAAGAACAAGTACAATGTTGAATATACAAATAAAGATTGCATTAATCTATTATTGTTACAATTTCAAAAATGACTGATACAATATTACAACCAACTACTGTATAGTAAATATGAATAAAAAATATAGTTTTATAAATAATAAATTTCTCAATAATAATAATACAATGATATAAAGCTCCACGAAGCATGAGTCCTAATGAACTCATAACATCCATAATTAATTTCAAGTGTAGTCTCTAGTGTAGTACTATTGTGGGGAGGGAGAGCATCATCTGAGTGATTTTTCACATCAACCATAGACCATCGATCCATCACACTATCTCACAACTAGGGAATGGCCCTCCCTTCATGGATGGGTAGATAATGATGGTGCAGTAATCTGGATTGATAAACTAGAACCCATGTGATATAAGATAACTAATACATAATGTATACCATAAATAAATTTGTTCTAACATGATATTGTGCGAATATGTAAAATATATAAAACACATTAAATGACAATGTTTAACTATAAACATTATTTTGGCCAAAGTTTTCATATAGTTATTGATCTCTAGGATTAGTCAATTTCATACACACCACTCAATTGGATTACACTTTATCTATGCATTAGTGGTACTAATTAAGCAAATGGAATCCATCACATTGCTTATTTAGGGTCATTAATGTGATATTTGGTTATATATATATATATATATATATATATATATATAATAAAGACTAACAAATTCATAATGAATAATTCCTATAATAAATATAAAATGTGCTAAACACAAAAATGTCAAATACATACATTTAGTCCATCAAATGTAATACACTAAATCTTATATCATCTAATTTATTACAAAATAATAAATAGATTTTATGAATAATCCTCAATTAATTCATACCACCTAGGTAAGAAGTTTATCTAGACACAAAGTTATTGAATATTAACATGCAACTTTAAAAGTTATTACATCCATCTAAATAACATTAATCAACATGTTTACTTTATATACAACAACAAAGTATATTAATAAGATATATCATCTAAAAATATTATATGATTTGTATTCCATTTTAATACCATATATTTACATGTCCCATTCAACCAAAAACACATAGCAAAAGCACCCATAATTCTATGTTAGACAAGTAATAGTCATAGTTATTGAATAGGTTATCTACATTTATATATGGTATACCAATTTTAGATTCATAACTCAGTTGACAATTCACATATATATATACCATATAATTATGTACAAATTAAAACACTTAGTTTTACTTATTATAACCTATTCAATTGATAGTCTGAATATGCATGTTTGAATATGCTATAGTCTAAGTAGACAAATATATTGTCCATGATCTTTGAGTATCATGTATACTATATGTATATATTAAAACTTTATTATTTTGTCATAATTTAAATGAACTCAAATTAAAATATTGTGTCTATATACTTTAACATTATACTCAATTTTTATGTTTTTCAAATCAATTGTATATATTCATATATTTAAACCAAGCCCTCTATATTATACAATTCACATCGAGTCTAATATAGACACTATTAACTATATCCATAAATGAGTATAGTTGAATACAGATGAATTTTAATATTTTTCCCAAAACTTATGAGTGTCACACACACACACACACACACACACACACACACACACACACACACACACACACACACACACACACACACACACACACACACACACACACAAATTAAATACTCAACCACATCAAATAATATATTCAAAATTTGTTATGTTAAAATATATTTCAAAAGCACACAGTCCTATTTACGGACTTACCCAACTATGGGTAAATATAGTTAAGTTCAAAGTGGATATAAATATATTATCCTTCACAATATAAATTAATTCAAACTAAAATACTTTGGTTATATATTATCAATATATTCAATATTCAAGTTTTATATATCAAAGTATACAATCATATACTCAAACTCAATCGACTGTATTTATACAATTTTCTTTAAATTGATAAACATAGTTCACTCAATTTGCAACCTAACCAAAATCCAAAACTCAAAATCATAAAAAAATCTAGCCGAAGGCTTAAATATGAGTTTCATTATATAATCACTGTATATATATGAAATATATACACTTATATAATTATTATTATATAACTTTATAACCAAATCTCAAAACATGACGTTGTCTACACTCATAAAAAATCCAACACGATGTGTGAAGTCACTCTAGGATCTTATTATATAAATAGGATCATTTATATTTTATTCTCTTAAACATATAACCAGTTGACTTCCCAATATATGTTTCAATCTGAAATTAATTCATAGACATATATAACAAATGCCATAACATTTAATGGAATACTCATTTATATATACATTGATATGTTTATATGTCAAAAGTCAATGAAGTCCTGTAGATTTTAAATACATATCCATGTATATGTATATTTTTCCAAATAAGTTTTAGAAATGAAATAAAACCATGACTCTATATACTCACACAAAAAAGGGTTTTCTATGTAAAGTTTAGTATCTAAATATGGGTTCAGAAAACACTCAACTGTGCACTTTTTAGGTAAAAATAAAAATGAAATACATCACACACACACACACACACACACACACACACACACACACACACACACACACACACACACACACACACACACACACACACACACACACACACACAAAACAAAATAATACATTTATTTAACATTTAAATAAACATACTATGTCTTTAACGAACAAAGTCTAGGGTATAAACTCAACTTTCAAATAACCCACCAAAATTCTTGCTAGGTTTTTAATTTTGATCTAAAAAAAAAATCAATATTTTCCCCTTAAAATCATAATTGAATAAGCATGATGGCCATTATTTTAAGTGTTTCAAGGGTTTATACTTGATTCTATGAATGGCCAAGCCATCCATAAGGCCGAGTATTTATCCCTCTATATTACATAATAATTATACAACTAAAACCCTTAAAAAATTATTACTAGAAATCATCATAACATATATATGAATTTTAAAATGAAACCAACGTGGTGAGAATTCCCCACTAATACTTTTGAAATCTTTTCTCCAAATTTTTTCCAAGCTTTTTCTTCTCCTTTTATCTATCATCAAGTCATGCTATCACATGTCTCCATTTTCATCTTTTTATTCTCTTGTATGATATTTCCTTGTAACCAAAATTATCAATTCTCCACCAAACTCCTAGTGGTAATCATGACTAAGTATACGCATGGAAAATCCACTCGCATACATCAAATAGAAAATATATAATCCTCCATAATTTCCTCATGAAAAAATCCCCAAACATTGTGATTGTTTGTATAATTACTTGTTAACCCAAGTCAATGACTAGTTTAAAACCCTAATCTCAAACCTTCTCCTAGTTTAAAAAATATAACAATAATTACTTTAAGATTTTTATTAATATAAACTTTAATGCATTTGAATTTCATAAAATTCCTTCAACATTATAATTTTAGTGATAATGTCGACTAATATGTAGTTATTAACTAGGCTATCGACTTAATAAAAGTCAATCAAGCATAATACAATGATGTTACAAATAATCATTAAACAATGAAACCCCCAACAATATTAACTTAGCTCAAAGACCATTTTAATAACATTATCATCTTTGCTAAACATAATGACTTCCCATTAGTCATCATCTAATGTAAAAATTGTTAACAATTACAATGATAATAATATTAAAAATGATTTTGCCTAGTTATAATAATATTAAAAATGACTAAGCACAAATCACTTTTAACACACATATCAAACAAAGTAATACAATCCCGTCTACTAATATAATAATGAATACCAAATAAAACATTACCATACTATAATCAATTAAATAAATGATAACAACAAGTAATGCTAAAGACATATATAGATTCCAATCACACGATATAATCTAACTATGATAACTATAAGTGAAATCACACAGCTAGATCAACATGAAAATAAAATATAAATCAATATCAAAATAGAAGTATATTAAAAATACAAGACATACCAAATATATCTAAAACAAACATTGTTAAAAGTATATTAATCTATTTGTAGTGTGCGTGTGGGTTTCTATTTATTCAATCTATCATCCCCCAACACCTCCATCTATGCCACCTTCTCTAATGATGCCCTCCCTCCATCACACTATGAGGGATAGATCTATCCTATATCCACATCAAAAAAATAAAGGTAGTTATCCCAAAACAATATATAATACATAATATACTATAGTAATAACTAACATGATCATCATGTACAAAATATAAAAGTACAACTAACTCCATAGTTAACAATCATGTAACATAAACAACATATAACTTCTCATAATTAATAATATGAAATCAAGATTAACAAAAATAGTAATTAACTAAATAATAACCATAAAAATCCACAAATCAATAGGTTATTAGGTTTAGTGAAGAATCAAAATGTGACATCCTATCCCCCTAAAATTGGTCATCATCCTGATGACACTTATTCAAACATAAGTTCTGAATTTAAACATTATTCAAAAGCAAAGAAAATAACATGCAACAACATATCAAGTGAACAGATGTGGAAAAAACCTATAAAACTCATCATAATCCTCCCAAGTGGCACTATCTTCATAATATTGGTCCCACTAGACCTTGCAATATGATATTTCTCTATTATGCAAACTAAGTTTGCTAGTGTCAATTATTTTGATTTGTTCTACCATGACCACCCCAAGATTTAGAACCTGCAATGCATTCCAATCCAACAAATGTGAAGTATCAACAACATACTTTTTAAGATAAGACACATGGAATATATTATGTAAAAGAGCTAGAGCTAGTGGCAATGCAAGCCTATATGATATAGGATTAAGCACTTCCAAAACCTTGAAGTATCTCACATATCTAGGTGAAAGTTTTGTTGACTTCTTGAATTTAATTGAATTTTTTTGAGGTTTAACCCACAAAAATGCTTTATCACCTTCAAAAAATTGCTTTGTTGTTCTCTTTAGACCAACATAACTTTTATGTCTATCATTGGCCTCGGCCAACCTCTACCTAATTTTTTTAACTTGCTCTTCCATTTATAGAAGTATCTCATGTCCAAAGACTATCCTGTCCTCTAACCTATCCCACCTGATTAATGTTCTACACCTCCTTCCATATAATGCCTCAAATAGAGCCATATTCAATGCTAATTTGTATGAGTTATTGTAAGTAAACTCAATAAATGGAAGGTACTCCTCCCACTTGTATTACTGATACATGAAATAAATATAAAGAATATATTTTAATACTTTGGTTAACTCTCTTTGTTTGTCTATAGGTTTCTAGGTGTTATGTAGTGTTGAAATTTAATTGCATACCTAAAGCTAAATTTAATGTCAACCAAAATACATAAGTCATTCTTAGATCCTAATTTGAAATGATATTTTATGTAAATATGTGAAATTGGTAAACCTCTATCATGAATCTATTATCAGGCGTAGGTTCATCATCTATCAAGTTGCCTAGTATGAAGTGAGCTACCTTGGTTAGTCTTGACCAAATTTTAATCCCAAGTCAAAATTGGTCACACCCTATAGGTTGAAATTTCATAGAGGTTTCTAATGTTTGTCATAGTCTTTTCATGGTCTCTTGTGGTCCTAAATTATTCCATATGGTCATATGTGTCCTTGTCTAGTCTTGTCTAATTTCTAGTCTTAGGTTCACTTGTCTAGTCCTATGGTCAATCACAAATTCTTGGAATGGTAAAACATGGTCAAAGGTATAATATAGTCTCAAGTCATTATAAAAGGTTATTTGAGGTGTATTCAATGTCATATTATTATACACTAACCTTTATTTGATTCTCATATGCAAAAAATGTCAATTTGGCCACCTTTTAGCCCATTTAGAAGGGTTAGACATGACATTCCAAGAAGAGAACATTTCAAGAGGATTCTAAACACACTTGATGTCAAAACAAGGTTAGATATGGTTTAATAATAGTTAGAGTCTAATAGAATTTGCATTTTAATGCCTAATCTTGGTAAAAGGACACATTACAAGCACTTGTATGGCATTGCAAGATCAATTTTTAGTTTAAAATGGTTTAAAAGTGTCCCTTGGGGTCCCTCAAATATTTTTCAAGATCTGGACCAAGTTTCAGGTCTAACTAACATTCCAGACTACTTTTCTCCTCCATTACTGCTTTCATAAGCTCAGGAAGGCAAATTTGAATTGAATGGTATAGTTAGGAGAGAGAGAGAGAGTTAGGATCTAAACTTTGGAAATAATTAAGGGTCCAGGTAATATTTAAATTAGTAGTATTGGTTTGCATATCAATTCCTTCTTCTTTATGAATAATTATTACAAGTGATAGCAGGTCACTATGGCCTATTCATTCGAGAGGGGTCTATTCTTGCACCTATTTCTCTAGCTCATAAATCAATGGAGAGGAAAAATTTTGATTTTGGTTTTTAGAGGTCATGGAGATCCTTTTCATGGTGGTTTTATTAGTTGAATCATCTCCATGAAGTACTTTCACTTAAAGGAAGAATGTCTTAGTGTATAGGCTGTTTCAATGAGTTCTATTAAAAGTATCTATTTTGTATTCATGGTGGTCATTCTTAGAGGTTTTCTAATGCTTCATCAATCATGAAATATATCTCAATTTCATGGATTTTATGCATTTTATTTGAATATGTGTTTCTTTTCCATACTCTTCAAGTGTGTTTTATCTTTGGAACATGGCTTGTGTTCATAGAGTTAACTTCAGGTTTGATTGCTAATTTTAGATCAAGAACTAGTGATACATCATGGTGTAAAATTTTGATATCTTATTACACCATTGGTGTTAGGAATATAGAACATAGAGTAATAATTAATTAATTATGGAAATAAAATGCAAAAAACATAACATAATAGAGACACAGATTTAACATGGTTCACCCAATATAGGCTATGCCCACACAAAAATAGCCAATCCTTCTTATTATTCAATCTAACAAATGAAGAGAATTTTTTTTTAATACAACCACTGCAATATCCTCTTCACTCACATACAACGTGCCATCATAATTATAATTGCCTCATATCAAAAGGAGGGTTATATAAAGGGAATAAATCCACAAACATAATTTTTACCATTAGATTTGCAACCTAATAGTGAAAAGTAATGATCTAGATTTACTATGAAATCATACCCCCTATCAAGAAATAAGCATTATAATAAGATTAGGATCCACCATCCAATAATCTCCCACTTGAAGACTAATTTTTTCAACTCCATCACTACAAATCTTCCTTGGACTTTTCTTTGAAGTTTGACCCTGACATGATTCTCATCTTCCTTATTATCTTTGAAGACCTATTGAGGCTAAAAAAATATCCAACTTCTCTTTACTGAATGCTTTTATTAGCATATCTATAGGATTTAGACTCATATGGATCTTTTTCAAATTTAGTTGAGCATCCTCTAAAATTGAACGAATGAAGTGATACCTGAGTTATATATATTTGGTTCTTGAGTGGAATGCTAAGTTCTTTGCTAAATGAATCACACTCTAGATATCACTATATGACTTGAAATATTCTTGATTATGCCTCAACTCTTACATGAACCATTGAATTCATATCATCTCCTTACTAGCTTCTATAGATGCAACATACTCTACCTTTCTACAATTTTGAAATCTAACTAACTGCTATGTCACCAACAATGAATACATAACCTGTGGTGCTCCTCCTTCCATTTAGATCTCTAGCCATGTTTGCATCAACATATCCTTGTAAGGTAACATATAAACCTTCATATCATAACTATCTATCAATGGTCCTTCTCAAGTACCTGATAATCCAATTGACTGCATTCTAGTGCTCTTTTCCTAGATATTCATAAACTTGCTAACAACTCCCACAGCATGAGAAATATCTAGTTTCATGCACACCATATAATACATTAAGCTTCCAACTGCCGAAGCATATGCAACTTTAGACTTGTAATTAATTTCTTCCTACATTTTAGGACACTTTTCCTTGCTTAATTTGAAGTTCCCTCCCAAATGTGTACTTACAGGTTTTGCATCTTGCATATTGAACTTGACCAACACCTTATTTATGTACTCTTCTTGAGAAAATGTTAATTTTATATTTTTCTTGCCTCTTGTTATTCTCATACCAAGGATTTTCTTTGTAATACCCAAATCCTTCACTACAAATGAATTTGCTAATTTTATTTTGAGATCATTTATATCCTGCATGTTAGGCCTTGCAATAAGCATGCCATCTACATACAATAATAAGATAATATAGCTACCATTATCTAAACTCTTAAAATAGACACAATTTTTAGAGTGATATTTACTATAACCTTGTTCTATCATAAATATGTCAAATTTCAAATACCACCACCTTTGAGCTTGCTTTAGACCATACAAACTTTTTTTCAACCTGTACACCATTTTCTCCTTACCTTTTACTTCGTATCCCTATGGATACTCCATATATATTTCCTCCTCCAAATCATCATGAAGGAAAGTAGTCTTCACATCTAACTATTCAAGGTGCAAAGCTTCTACTGCTACAAAACTTAAAATAATTCTTATGGAAGTCATTTTTACAACTAGAGAAAATATTTCATTAAAATAAACACCTTTCTTTTGTGCAAACCCTTTTACAACAAGTATGACCTTGTATCTCTTTTTTCCTCCACCTTCTTCCTTCAACCTATAAACCTGTTTATTCTGTAATGTTATTTTACCTATAGGAAACTGAACTAAATACCAACTTTGGTTATATTCCAAGGAGTCCATCTCCTCCTTTATGCCTTGCTCTCACTTCTTTTTGGTTTCTACTTGTATTGATTTTTCATAGCTTTCTGGCTCACCACCATCAGTCAATAATAAATAATAAAGTGAAGGAGAGTATAACTCAGGGAGTCTTCTTACTCTGATAGATCTTCTAACTACACTTTCAGGAGTTTGAGGTACTTGTTTTTATTACACATTATTATTTTTTGGCACTTAAGGAATTTTATTTCATATGATTTAATCAAGTACTGCATATTCTATATTTGGATTTTCTTGTTTCTTTTCTTGCAATTGATCTCTATACATGACCTTCTCATTAAATATCACATCTCTACTAATGATTTTATGATTTTCAAAATTCCATAAATGATAACCAAAATCATTAACTCCATATCCAATAAAAGTACATTTCTTGGATTTTGCTTCAATATTGGTTCTATTTTATTTATCAATTGGACAAATGTTTCATAACTAAAAGTATTTAAGAAGGAATAATCTACATTTTTATCTATCCATGCTTCTTCTGAGATGCCACCATCCAAAGGACTTAAAGGCCCTCTATTTATTAAGTAAATAAAAATATCCATAGCATCTACCCAAAACTATATAGGCAACCTTGTATGTAATCTCATGCTCGTTGCATGCTCCATGATTATCATATTCATCCTTTTTGACACACCATTTTGTTGTGGTGTTATTGGAACCATCTTATCTTTAAGAAACCCATGTGATGAACAATAATTATCAAATTCCTTGCTATAATTTTCACCTCCATTATTTGATCTGACACACTTCAACTTATTTCCTATCTCATTCTCAACCAACGCTTTTCATTTCTTAAAAGTATCAAAAACATTATATTTTTTTTGTATGCAATAAACCCAAGTTTTTATAGTTGCATCATCAATAAAAGTAACATAATAATAAGAGCCACCAAGGGATGATACTTGAGCTGGTCC
This sequence comes from Torreya grandis, assembly GCA_037957365.1. Taxonomy (NCBI): domain Eukaryota; kingdom Viridiplantae; phylum Streptophyta; class Pinopsida; order Cupressales; family Taxaceae; genus Torreya; species Torreya grandis. The sequence continues at coordinate 1,705,850 of JARHVA010003704.1, read as the reverse complement.
CCATACATCTATATGCACAAGCTCTAAATTTTCATCCTTTTTTGTCTTCTCAACTCTGAGAAATTTGACTCTCTTATGTTTTACATACACACAATGCTCACATAATTCCAAATCCACCTTCTTCAAATCTAGAAATAAATTATTTGAGTGGAGAACTTGCATCCCCTTCTCACTCATGTGCCCAAGTTTGTGGTGCCATAATTTTATATCTACTTATGTATAATCTAAAGCAGTAGAAGAGTCAACATTACCTTTAGATAAATATAATGTACCTACCTTTTCTTATTTTTTTATTACCAGTGATCCTTTAGTGACCTTCCACAAATTTTCTAAAAATGTAACTATGTAATCCTCACTTCCTAACTGCCCTGCTGAAATTAGATTTATTCTCAACTCAGGGATATGCCTCACCTCTTTCAACAAACATTTGTTTCCATTCTATAATTTTATCTATATCTTACCATTTCCTACAATTTTATAGGGTTCACCATCACCTAAATAAAACTATCTAAAATCACCTTGAACATAGTCTTGAAAATATTTATTATGGGGTGTAGCATGAAATGAAGCTCTTGAATCTAACACCCAAGAATCATTAATATTATCTAAAGAAATAATTAAAGCATCTTGTAACACATCACTTGCTACATTTGTTTCTTGATTGTTATCTTGTTGTCTATCTCCTTATTTTCCTTTTTGAAACCAACAATCTTTCTTTAGGTGTCCTTTCTTCCCACAAATCCAATACACTAACATTCCTCTAGATTTGGATCTACCCTTTTTATACTTACCATGATTACTTGGGCCCTTTCCTCTATCATTTTGTCTTCTCATATTTTCCATAGTCAAAGAATTAATTGATGTCTCACCTATGTTTTTTTATCACATTTCCTCACTAATAAGAGCACCCATAACATCATCAAACTTTAAAGTGTTTTAACCAAAGACAAAACTACTCACATCCATGATCAAGCCATTTCAACTTTTTGGAAATGAGAACATAATCAAAAGAGCCCTAACCTCATAATCAAAATTTATTCCTATAGAGCTTAACTAATTTATGATCATGTTAAATTCATTTAAATGATCAACAATAGACCCACCTTCTGACATTTCTAAATTAAATAAATGCTTCATAATAAATACCATATTGGAGGCTAAAAGTTTTTCATACAATCTATCTAATACCTTGATCACATCCTCTATTATCTTTTCTTTTAAATTATTGAAGGCCATCGATGCTGCCAAGCATAGTTGTATTGTTCCTAGTGTGTTTCTATCAAGAACTTCCCAATATTCATCCTTCATAGTCACTAACTTCTTTGCTATTTCTCCCAATGGTAGGAAAAGATCCTTTTGATATAGATAATCCTCCATTTGCATCTTCCATAGCTGGTAGTTTTAGATGCTAAACTTTTTGACCTTAAACTTGCCTTTTTCCACCATTGCTCCCACTCAAACTAGGAACCCTCTTTTCTTGTGAGTTTATCTACCAAATAAACCTTTGGATTTGATACTAGTTGTTAGGAATACAAAACATAGAGCAATATTAATGAATTAAAGATGAAAATAAAATGCAAAAAACATAACACAATAGAGACATAGATTTAATGTGGCTCACCTAATATGAGCTACATCCACATAGAAATAACCAATGCTTTATTATTTAGTCTAACAAATGAAGAGAAAAACTTGAAATACAACCACTACAATATCCTTTTCACTCACATACATCATGTTGTAATTATAATTCCCTCATATCAAAAAGAGGGTTATGTTAAGGGCACAAATGCACAAACATAATTTCTACAATTAAATATGAAACCTAATAGTAAACAATCTAGATTTATTATGAAATTACACCCCCTATCAGGAACCAAGAATTATAATAAGATCAAGATCCACCATCTAATAATTATAAGCATGAGAAAGATGATGATAAGAGCCTAAACACACATTCTAATGAGAGGTCATAAGTGTCTCCTTCATATGCAGATTATACAGACTATAAGAATAGGTTGGAGAGGCTCAGAGCTATGGTGGAGACTTGAGATGTATCTTCATGAATTCATATGCTTTTGAATACCTTAATGCTATCATCTAGTTCATTCCAACTAACTATAACCTCCAATTATTTACACATATACCTCATGCACAAAATCATTGTACCTATAATCTATATAAATTAGTTAGTATGTGAGTTTGAGGTGATGAGAAACATGGTCATAAGCCTTTGTAGATCATTGATAAGTGTTTAGGAGGAATGAAGTAGTTTTAAAATGTTAACAAGTTTAATAACTCAAGGAATGTTTCATTATAACACTAAGACAAGTAAATGAGACATACAAGCCTTAGGCCTATAGGTCCTCATTTTAGACTAAAGTCACATCAAATAAACACTAAAAAGTGAGCCTTAAGCCTAATAACCTAACTTAATTATAGATACAAGTAATTTTATAATCCACTGAATAACACCTAGCCACTTGAATGGTCAAGGGAGGTCAAATAGACTGAGTTCATAGTCTAAAGAGCACCTACAATACCTTATATTGATTATATATGGGAGTAAGTAAGAAGGGACTTGAGAAGGTTAAAAAATGTGTTAGTAGAACTTGATAGACAGTGAAAATAGATATTCCTTTGGTTTGGACCTTTTTAAAACATCATGGCAATGGACGAGAGTTTAAGTTCCAAACCTACACACAGTCATGAGCCCTCTAAAGGCATATATAGGTGGATTATGGATCAAAATGGTCTCAAGGATAAATAAGGAATAAAAAATATGTTTGAGAACATATATAAGACTAAAAATAATTTAATGAACTATTGAGGAGATTGGGACCATGAAGAAGAGGTTCAAAACTCATATATTTAGTCAATACCCTAAAAGAGCACCTACAAGCTGCTAAACAGATGGATTGATATCAAGCCTAGGAAAGATAATAGAGCATGTATGAGAAGATTTTGAAACCTAAATAGGAGAGAGACAAGTCAAATTCCTTTGAAGAGATCCATAATATGGTATAAGGTAAGGTCCAAATTCATAACACACAGTCAAAATACCCTAAGAACACCTACAGGTTGCAAATGAAGATAAGTTAGTTGTAACCTTAGGAGAAAGAGAGCAGAGGAATTCATACATGTTCGAAGGTTATTGAAAAAAATTAGAGACATAAATAATGTTTAAAATCATGATAAATATTAGTGGTGATAAAGGTGAAGACCTAAAACTCCCACATAGAGTCAATATGACTCTAGCAAGCAGCTACATACCTATTTGAAGGGTTAACTCAGTTGCTAAGATTGAGTAGGAGCCAAAGATATTTAAGGTTTCTTAGAGTATAATTAAATAATTAATATAGGTTTATGGTCCATTTATAGAGATATTGATGTGGGTGATGAGGTCCTAAAATCAAAGAACATAGTCAAGATTACCCTACATAATCACCTATAGGCTAAGAGAAGATAGGCAAACCTTAAGCCTAAAGGGATAAAAGTGCATATGAGGGAATCTAAGGTATAATTAAGATTGATAAAAAGGTAATAATTTCATGATAACAAAAGGAAACATGAGGAAACTTGATTAAACTAAGTTTAAACCTTATACTTAGTTAATATCAAAAGGACACACATAGTCAAGCTTACAGTCTAATCTTGAGGGAGATTGTAGTTTTGGGACCTCTATAGGCATGACCATGCCTTGAAAATTTATAAATAGTGTGGTAATGAATTAAATAAGACATAAATTGTCTCTTTTAGGTCACATGAATGGTGGATATACCCACTATTTTGTATTAAACTTGGCCCATTCTTTTGGCAAGGGGAAGTCATGAGACTAAGGCATCCATTTGGCCTCAAAGAGATTTTTTTTTTATAAACCTCATGAAGGGTCTTGGAGGTGGTGAAAAGTAATATAAGAGGTATCCATAAAATATTATATGGAAACACATCTTAGTCTCCATCCAAATACCCTTTAGGTCTAACAAAAAGGAGATAAGCTCTTAACCCTAAGTACCCTGATCTATGTACCAATTGTATATAGAGGGGTAATGATCACTTATAAAGAATGTAAAATCATGGAAAGGGATGTTTAATATTTTTTAAGCCTCTCAAAATAGTGGGAATGAGTTTAAGACCCAAAAATCAAATTAGACCTCTCTCTAGCTTTAAGAATGTTAAGCATGTCACCTGATGATCAACTTCATATGATCATACCATAGCTCACACTTTAAATGGAAGTATGATTAATTTTGGGTAATTGAGGTGGTGTATAAATATTTTCTTACAAGTATAAGTATTTCATTTGATGATATTTTCTTTATGAACAATTGTTAAGACCCCAAACTGGTCTTAAACCTCTCTAAAACCCTGATAGTGACCAGTCATTGAGAAAAGACCTCAAAAGAAAATATAATGACATATATTGATCCTAAAAAATCTTGTATGTTTTTTATGACTCAAATAAGTATATTAAAATGTACTTTGATGTTGACATCACTTATATAATTTTTTAAAAATATCCTATTTTGAATGTTTTTGGTGTTTTTCAGGTGTTCTGAGAAGGGGAGAACTTCCAAATCATGGGATGAGGTCATTTGGGAGTTTTAATATACATCAAAGTAAAAAAAATTTATCAACATATTTTTAAGGTGATCAAACTAGACCCATTTTACAAGGTAGTCTCAAACAGACTCAAAATGAGACTAGGTGGTAAGGCCATTTCTTGGTTTGCATACTTCCATAGGGTCTTAGGACCCCAAAATTGGAATGGAGGTTTGAGATAATAAGGAAAGTGAATAAAAAACTTTTTTTTAATTTAAAAAATTCATTAGAATGTTGGATCAATAAAATTGGGTCTTAGGCAAGGAGGCCTAATTCAAGAGAGAGAAAGGCCAAAAATGGGTTTACACTCAGATTTTGAAGATGAAATTTGACATGGAGATATAAGAACATAATGGATCCTATAATATTAATTTTTTATCTCAAGATAATTCATAAAACTCCCTACATAAGGAGGTTTACAAGTTTTTAGGGATACAAAGAAACTAGGCCTAGTGAAGGCTTAAGGATCAAAATGAGTTCTTGGGAGCTGTTTCAGGAACCAAAATGGTTTTTTTATATATTATAACATATTTTAAGACCATTAATATATTTGAAATTAGTTTAATAATATTCACTTGAGTTTTGGGCCACTTGGACCAAACTAGGCATGAGAAATGGAGAGTTTCAAGACACCTATGCACATGAATGATGGAATGATAGGTCAGAGATATTATCAAGGAATGTAAGATGTTCAATGAGTGGTTTGAGATAATTTAAAGGAAATTCATGGTTTTAATGTCTATTTGTCACTCCTTTTATATAAGGAAGGGAAATTTTCAATGATCTAGGCAAGATGTCAAGCTGATTTATAACCACCACACCACTTATAAGATTGGATCTGATTTAAAAGTGATAAATATGGACTTGGAGGTATATTTTTACTATATTATAACTCCAATTCTTGTTTTAACTCATGAAAACTTGTCAATTCTCTTTTACCACCCTGCTCTCTCTTCACACTTCTTTCTATAAGCAACCACTATTAGCTAAGTTTGTAGAATCCGCATCTGGTATGGCAAAGCCCTGATGATTTGAATATTATTTATGCCTTTGAATAAAGATTTTAAATCTAGTTTTTATTTCATAAATAATTTTCTAAGTTTGTGAAGTAGTGCATAGTTGATTTCCAAGTGATATCATCTATCCTTGTGTTCACTTTACTCATTCATGTTTTGTACAAGTAGTCTGGTCTTTAATAGGCCACATGAAGTGTAGTTAGCATCTTTGTATATATTTAAGTGTAAGGAATAAAATTAGTGTCTATAATCAAACCTATTATTCATTCACCTTGAGAAGTGCATTGCATATCACCTTTATGTTTGAAATAATTATGTTAGACAAACCTTGGATGTTGAAGCTAGTTTTGTGAGTCATATTTCATAGTGCAAGTTAATGGTAGTCTATTTGAGATAAAATTAGTGAATAACATCATTATAACAAGTTTATTTTATGTTATCTTTATCTATTTTCATCCCAAATAATTAATTAACATAGGTGATGAGCTATAATGAACATGTCTAGGGAGCTAGCCCTTTAATCTAGAGGTTTACCTCTGCTATAAGAAACCTATAGGTGTAGAGGTAATCCCATATTTCAATTAATTTGGAGGGGGATTGAACTACCTCTCTAAGGGTGAAAAAATTGGGTGACAATAGTTCTAACACACCCAATGGGACTATCATCTCAAACACATATTTTCAAAGTGATTTCTGGTCTTGACAACATCCAACTACACAAGTGTTTCTAACTCAGAATTTGGTGGCTCCACTGAAGGTAATATCTAATATCATACCAGGTTTTATTATTTATTTTGTTAATGCTTCATGGTCATTACTAGTTCAACTACTAGTAGAGGTTATCCTCCTATAAATCCACTCCCTCAACTTGTACTTCCTCTTGAAGTTCAATATCTTGAGCCTATCTTGACATTTGAGAACCCTAAAGAAGAGATCAAAGAACAAGAAGGTTTTTATATTTAAGAAGAGAAAGAGATTGAAGAGGAATTTGAGGGCAACATGGCTAATCAACATGCTTTCCTAGATTTTAATACTAAAAATCTTATAAACCTCAATATCTATGATGATATCCCTCCCAATGCCACCAAAAATGTTACTACCTTCAATGGGGAAGGTCTTATCATGCCAAGTAAGAATATTAGGGACATATCAAACTTATACAATTTCTATAATGTCATTTAAGTTAACATACTAGTCAGATTGCTTGTCACGTCTTTTAGGGGAAAATCCTTTGATTGGTATAGAACATTGTTGGGAGGATGCATCACTACATGGGATGAATTTGGGGAGTTGTTTACTCAAATATTTAAGGATGAGAGTGATCATACATCACTCATACATTAGTTTAATGTCATCTAAAGAGGACCTAAGGAGAATATGCATGATTTTAATGAGAGGTTTCAAAGAATATAGAGTAGGCTGCCACCTCCCATGAGACCCCTTACAAGTTTTATTTTCCTAAAATACCTTAGATCTATTAGGACTAATATAGATGTCATGTTTTAGTCCATGGGGGGGTACACTTTGCCTGAATCCTATGACATAGACATTAAAAATGAGAATGGATTGATCTAAGCCAATAAGCTTCATCCAAAAGTCTCTATGCCCATCTTGCTTAACATTTATGCTACTTCTCCAAACCTTGATCCAATTCTAAGTTAAATTAATAAGTCTAGAGATAATCCAAACAAATTAGAAGATACCATTGATTGTGAAGCAAGATGAAAATCCTTAGAATCTAAAGTTAGGCAATCAAATCAATAGTTTGGATTTCACCAAAACCCATAATATTACCCTCCTCAAACAAATTGATTTCCACCTCAACATAATGGTCAAGGGAGGGACAAGGTCAACTTAATTTTAATAGCAACTCAATGCCTATAATCCAAACCCTACTCTTAGCAAAAGAGCCATGATTCTAGTCTATAAGTTCCTATCAACCCAAGTAAGCATATTAGGGACATATCTAGCTGATGCAATTTCCGTAATGTCACTAAAGTTAACATAATAGTCAAATTGCTTATCATATCTCTTAGGGGAAAAATCCTTGATTGGTATAGAACATTTCTAGGAGGATGCATCACTACATGGAATGAGTTTTGGGAGTTGTTGACTCAAGTATTTGAGGATAAAAGTGATCATACATCAACTAAATGTCATCCAAAGGGACCTAAGGAGACTATGCATGATTTAAATGAGAGGTTTTAAATAACATGTAATAGGCTACCACCTCCCATGAGATCCCATGTAAGTTTTGTTTCCCCAACATACCTTAGAGTTATTGAGACTTATATATCTATCATGTTGCAGACCATGGGTGGGCACACTTTGACTAAAGCCTATGACATAGAAATTAGAGTTTAGAATAGATTAATCCCAGCTAATAAGATTCCTCCAAAAGTCTCTATACCCATCTTGCCTAACATGTCTTATACTTATCCAAACCTTGATCCAATTCCAAGTTCAAGCAACAAGTCTTGATCTACCCCAAATAAATCAAAAGATACCACTAGTTGGGAAGCAAGATGTAAAGCCTTAGGATCTCAAGTTAGGTAGTCAAATCAATAGTTTAGAGTTCACCAAAACTCATAATATTACCATCCTAAAAAAAAAAGATTTCCAACTCAACATAATGGTCAAGGTATGGGACAAGGTCAACCTAACTTTAATAGGCCAACCGATACCTATAATCTAAACTCTACTCCCAACACAAGAGCCATGGTTCCATCCCAGAGTAACTTGGTTTAAGGAGAATAATGGTAGCCTCAAGGAAAATACATGAATGATAATGAGGGTGAAGGACAATATTTGGTTACTCAAGGAGCGCCTAATCCTCAATTGATAATAAAAGATGAGAGCTTCATGCAAGCATAATCAAATGGAGAGTATGGTAGTCAAGAAGTGAGCCTTAAAAACTTCTAAGCAGAAGGTACACTTATCCTAAATTAGATTACTTTAGTTTCAACCAACACAAGGTCAAAGAGAATAGCCTTAGGATATTTTCAAGATGTGGATACAAGATCAAACAATCTTCCTTCAAGGCAACAAGGTGTGAATGCAAATGTGGCAAACTCTACAAATATTGCGCGTCTTTAAAATTAGAAATTGGGAAGGGTGACTCAATATTCATTGCCTATAAGGATGAAATAAAATATTAGTGTCTCTCCTCCAAACATCATTAACTCTTTGAAGAGTACAAAGACTAGTAGATCTCTTTGAGAAGTACTCTGCATGCTTGACCAAAAAGAACCACTTCAAGAGAAGCTATCCCCAATCCATATTAGTCCTCAAACATCAAGACATGGTGGTGTATCCCTCATAAATGTACCCAATCATATTTTTGATCCTTCCAAAAAATCTAAAAATTGCCCACCTTTCTATCTTACCCTCATTATGGGAGATAAGCTTGTTCATAATTACATTATGGATAGTGGGGAAAGAACTTTAGTCATACCCAAACTAATTACAAACAAGTTAGGATTGAAATATGATCCATATAATAAAGGAATGTTGTAACTTGATGGGACATTAGCTAAGTCAATAGGGCTCATAAAAGGTTTGAAGGTATTCTTGCATGACTGTCCAAGCTTTTCAATTTTACAAGACATAGTGATGGTAGATCTGCCTGCCCATTTTACTATATATCTATAAAGAGACTTCACTGCCAAGATAAGAGGATATAATTTTTATTATTGTTTCTTCTTTGCCTTAAAAAAAGGTATGGAGCAAAGGTGACTATTAGAATATAGCCATTGACCAAGTTTCACATTGAGCCATATGTGGAAGCTAGTTTTAATTTGAATTATACCATCAATGAACAAAAGGAGTATGTTATAGATGATGGAACATCTTAAAAAATTGAAGGTGTCTCTGATCTCTTTCTAAATTATTATGGTGTTTACACTTATGAGTATGATCCATATAATTTTATTGAAGAGACAAGCCATGGTATATACATCATCCATGATGAAGGTGATAAACATTCTGAGGTAAGCCTTGATGGTCCTCTTTAATAAACTATAGAAGGTAACTATCTTATTCATATGTATGATGATGATGAGTTTCAAAGTGTGATGGAGCATGATTATAAAGAAGATAATGGATTTTTTCCTTCTCAAAAGGAATAATTTCATAGATGTGATAGTCATGAAGAAAAAGATTTATGGCAACAATCTCATGTGATAGTTCAAGAGTTTGAACAAGTGAGTAAGCCAACTCTTCTTCCTAAAGAATACAAGCTTGAAATTGAGGTCATTTGTGGACCTAAGAAGCATGAAGAGAAGCATCAAATCATTGTCAAACAAGCTACAATCTTGAAGGAGTGCAATGAATCCAAGGCAAAAGTTTTTATGATTGAATAGTAGCCTTGGCAACACCCTGATGTTGAACCACTTGCATACATGTTTGAGCAACAAAAAGACAAGTTTGATGGTTATAGACATCGAGCACATCATGGTCCAGTTGAAGGTGAAGTTGAAAAATGTTTCAAGACTCCTAAGAATTAGAATGAAGAGCACCAATGATCATGAAGGAGGACAAGTAGTATGCACTATCAAACAATCCCAAAAGAGAGCTTAGAGAACTATTCCATGAAGCTTCAAATTGGTGTACTTATAGCTAGTAGATGTCCTATGATTGGTAAGTATTTTGATCATCTTCACATGATTTTTTTTAACAAGCATCCATCATATGGTGACTTACTCTCATGGAGTAGATGTGACTCAAGAAACATCATTTTTGATCTTGGTTGAAGAAAGATAAAGTGTTTCACTACCTCAAACATATTTTTAGGTTTGTATATATTAGGTTAGGTGTGTTGTTTTGAGTCTTGTGTATTGTTTTCCATAAATGCCTTGAGCATAGTGTGTGTTTCCTTATTGTTGTGTGTTTTGTGTGATCTTGAAGTCTTTAGAAGGCATATCAATTTTAGATTAAGCAGAAGAGTGACTCCCTATCCCAATGGAAGGAAAAAGGCTACTGGTCCATTAGCATTACATGCATGCTACCCTTGTGAATCACCAAGAATGTTGATCAAAATTTGACCCCAAGTAAAAACTTATCACCCCCTATAATTTTAAGATTCATAGAGGTGTCTAATGTTTATCATGGTCTTTAGTAGTCTTAAATTTTTCCATATGGTCATAAATGTCCTTATCTAGTTTTTTCCAAGTTTTGGTCTTAGGTTCATTTGTCTATTCCTATGATAAATCATAAAGTATTGGAATGGTAACACATGGTCAAAGGTATAATATAGTCTAGGTTTATTGTAAAAGGTTATTTGAGGTGTATTTAATGTCATATTATCATTCACTAACCTTTAATTAATTCTCATATGTAAAAAATGTCAATTTGGCCACCTTTTGGCCCATTTGGAAGGGTTGGCCATGCCATTCCAAGAAGATAAAATTTTAAGAAGATTAAAAACACACATAATGTCAATTTTTTTTGGATATGGTTCAAGAATAGTTATATTCTAACAAATTCTACATTTCAATGCCTAATCTTGGCAAAAAGACACTTTACAAGTGTCCCTTGAGATCCATTAGATAATTTTACATCTATGGAATAAGTTTTAGGTTGAAATGAGACTTCGAGATAATTTTCTCCTCTATTGCTACCTTCACAAGCTCAAGAAAGCAAATTTAAATTAAATGGTATGACTAGGAGAGAGAGAGTTAGGAGCTAAAAATTTAGAAATTGTTATGGGTCAAAGTAATATTTAAATAAGGGGCATTGTTTTTCATATTTATATCTTATTCTTTATGAACAATCATTAAGATTGATAGTAGGTCACTATGGCCTATTCATCTGAGAGTGGTCTATTCTTGCACCTATTTCTCCAACTTAGAAATAGATGGAGAAGAATTATTTTGAGTGTGATGTTTATAAGTCATGGAGATAATTTTCATGGTGGTTTAATTAGTTTAATCATATCCATGAAGTACTTTCACTTGAAGGATGAATGCCTTAATGTATAGGCTATTTCAGTGAGTTCTATTGCAAGTCTCTGTTTTGTATTCATGGTGGTAATTCTATAATGAAATTACTTCAATAATTAAGTATAATAGTAGAATTATATCCAAATATGACTGAAATATATCCAAATATATGATAATAGATAAGCCACTTTGAGGGGGCAACCTCCACAAGCTTCAATAAGAGCAGAATTCATAATATGATGATAAATGATTACCCACTACCTTTTATATATAGTCTAACTAGGCCATGGTTACTCCATAGGCTGACCTACTAATCTAAAGAAAGCATAGATAAGTAAGCCGCAAATTGGCTAATACTATCCTCATACATGTGATAGGTTAGGGGTGTAGCATGCCCTTCCCCTTCAAACCAATGTTGTCCTCAATGTTGAACAACTCTGGATGTTGTTGCAAAAATTCTTCACCTTCCCAAGTTGCATCTTCACTACTTTGGTTTTTCCACTTGATCAAATATTCCTTAATCTCTCTGGTTCTCAACCTCTTAGTATGTGTTTGGAGGATCTTCTCTGGTTTCAAAATGACTCATCCTTCTTCATCTAGTTTTGGGAGCTTTGTCTGGGCAGAAACTTTCTGTCCAATGACCTTCTTCAAACAAGAAACATGAAATACTAGGTGTATGTGAGATGAATGAGGTAACTTGAGCTTGTAAGCCACACTTCCAATTTTTTGTAGAACCTGATAAGGGCCATAATACTTTGGAGCAAGTTTGTTGTCCTTTTTCTATTGCTTCAAGGACATCTACTTGTAAGGTTGCAAATGAACAAATACCCAGTCACCCACCTCAAAATTTCACTCACTCCAGTGTTGATATGCTTGTTGCTTCATCCTATTTTGTGCCAAGGCCAAATTCTCTCTCAAACTAGCCAAAACCTCTTGTTGATGTTGAATGTGCTCTTCCACATCTCGAACCTTGGTGTGCACCTTTAATGAAGAAGTGATGGAAGGTGGATGGTAACCATATAGTGTTAGAAATGGAGACATTTTAGAAGAGGTATGGAAAGATGTGTTATACCACCATTCTGCAAGTGGTAGCCATTTAACCCAATGTTCTTGTTTATCTGATACAAAACAATGAAGATACCCCTCTAAACATTTGTTAACCACTTCAGTTTGTCCATCAGATTGGGGGTGGTAAGATGAGCTATGAGCTGGCTGAGTACCCAAACAAGAAAATAGTTCAGTCCAGAAATTACTAGTGAAAATAGGATCACGATCACTTACAATTATTTTTGGGGTTCCATGTAATTTGAGAACTGCTTCCATAAAAATAGCCACGACTGTACTTGCTAAAAATGAGTGTGAGAGAGCACAAAAATGGGCATATTTTGTAAGCCTATCCAAAATGACCAAAATAACATTCTTACCTTTAGAACAAGGCAACCCAGTGATGAAATCCATGGAAACCTCCTCCCACCTTTGATTAGGAATTGCTAATGGTTGTAACAAACCTGGGGTCTTAACTATTTCACCTTTATTCTATTGGCATATCAAGCATTCTTCCACAAAATTTTGTACATCTCCCTTGAGTCCTTCCCAAAATAATTCTTTCTTAATTCTATGATAAGTTTTTAAGAACCCTGAGTGTCCCCCAAGTGGAGATGCATGCAACTCTGCAAGAATCTTATGCTTAAGCTCTGAACTTTTGCACAAGTATAACCTACCCTTATACCATAGGACATTACCTTTCCATTCAAATTTGTCAGAGGATAAATTACCTTATTGGAGGTCCTGAATCAGAACCTTTGTATCCTTGTCTTTCTCCCATTCTAACCTAGCTTCATCCACCCAATCTGTTTGCAATATGGACATTGCACAAAGTAATGCTTCTATGGATGCATCCCATCTGGATAGTGCATCTGCTACTACATTATCTTTACCCTTCTTGTAGATGATTTCAAAATCATAACCCAATATTTTGGTTACCCATTTTTGTTGTTCCTTAGATGATAATCTTTGCTCCAAAAAGTATTTAAGACTATCACGATCCGTTTTCACCTTAAAGTGTCTACCCATCAGATAAGGCCTCCATTGTTTAACTGCATGAAGAATAGCCATCATTTCTTTCTCATAGATAGGTTTTTGTAGATTCTTACCTTTGAATTGACAACTTTCAAATGAAATGGGTCTTCCGTCCTGCATTAGTACTGCCCCCAATCTAGACCCAGAAGCATCACATTCAATAGTGAATGTTTGTGAGAAGTCTGGAGTAGCCAAAATTGGAGTGGTGCACATAGCTACTTTTAGTTTCTCAAATGCTTTGGTGGCATCATAATTCCAATGGAAAGCATCTTTCTTTAGCAATGCAGTGAGTGGAGCTGCTATGCTACCATAACCTTTCACAAATCTTCTATAGTAACTTGTTAGTCCAAGAAACCCTCAAAGGTTTTTGAGAGTTTTTGGCATGGGCCATTCCATTATCGCTTTGATCTTCTGGGGATCAACTTTGACCCCTTCATGGGAAATAATGTGATCGAGATACTCTACCTCCTGTACTCCAAAAGCACATTTAGATGGATTTGCATAAAGTTGGTGCTTCTCCAAAACTATCAACACCTATTTTACATGTTGCAGATGTGCTTCCCATGTCTGACTATAAATCAATGTCATCAAAGAAAACTAGCACAAACTTTCTTAAAAAAAGCCTAAAAATAGTGTTCATCAAGCTCTGAAAAGTAGATGGTGCATTTGTAAGAACAAATGGCATTACCAAAAACTCATAATGGCCCTAATGTGTTCTAAAAGTAGTTTTATGAACATCTTCATCCTTGATTCTAATTTGATGGTACCCTGAGCAAAGATCCAATTTTGTGAAATAATTAGCACCATGCAACTCATCAAGTAAATCATCAATTACTAGAATAGGAAACTTATCTTTGATGGTGTACTTATTGAGTTCCCTACAATCTGGGCACATCCTCCATGTGTCATCCTTCTTCTACACCATGACCACTGGTGATGAATATGCACTTTGGCTATGCTTGATGATCCCTGCCTCCAGCATCTCATGGACCATCTTTTCAATTTCACTCTTTTGTGCATATGGATATCTATATGGTTTGATATTTAGTGGTTGACTACCTGGAATTAGTTGAATGGCATGATCATGTTCTCTTTTTGGTGGTATTCCTTTTGGCATGGCCCCAAAAATAGATGAGTGGTCTTCAAGAATTATTTGTAGATCAGGATGTGTAGATACCTATGTGGGTTGAACTTTTATAGAGCATAATCATGCAATAATTCCCTTTGCCCCATTTTTTAGCATCTTAGTCATCTGATGTGAACTAACCAATTGTGGAGATTTTGCATGTAATCCATGTAGTTCAATTTTCTTACCTTTAGAATGAAAGCGCATGAATAGTTCTTGGAAATTCATCTCAATGGTACCTAAGGTTGTGAGCCATTGGACTCCCAAAATAATGTCTATGTTACCCATGGGAATAGAAAACATAGGAGAGTCGAGATTTTACCCACCCATAGTAAGCTTAATACTATGGAATTTTCTTGAACAATTAATTGTGCCACCATCTGCAATCATGACCTGAAATTCTAGTGCTGGGTAGATGAAACAGTTAAATCAAGTGGCCAACTTATGGTTTATAAAGTTATGTGTTCTCCCTGAATCAATCAACACTGTCACCTCCTATTTCTTGAGGAAACCTACCACCTTAAGAGTTTGTGGAGTGCTAATACTTGCAAGTGCATGACAAGAGATTGTAGGTTGGGAATCTTCAAGTACCTCCTCTATATCTTCCTCATCATCATTAGAGGCATCATCTGCTTCTTCATCTTCATTTGGTCCTTCAATGTAAAATAACTTCTTCTCAACACATCTATGTCCTTTACTCCACTTTCTATCACAACCAAAACATAATCCTTTTGCACGCTTCTCTTCAATTTGCTGAGGGGTCAATCTAGTAAGTGGAGGAAATGTTGATGACGATATGCTACGATCTTTGAAGTGAGTGAATGGTTGCTTCTTGTTGCCTATGAATTTTTCCTTAGCTCTACGTGCTAGGATAATAGATTTAGAAATATTAAGTGGATTAAACATGCGTACCTCATGTTGAATGTGGTCCTTGAGTCCACCCAAAAATAGGTCATTCAAGTTTGGTTCAGAAATTGTTTCCACACGTAAGGATAGGTTCTAAAAATGATGAATATAATCTTTGATGGAGCTATTTTGTTGCAATTTTTCTAGTTGGCTGAAGTAATTCTCTATCACACTATTGCCTTAGTGTAATTGTAGCTCCTTTGTAAAAATTGACCAAGTGACATTGAGAGTCATCTTTTTCTTTTGAGCACACAACCATAGATACCAAATGAATTGATCAGGTTCAAGATACAAGGATGCTATGGTAACTTTCTATCCACTTGGAATCTGATGTAGGTAAAAAAAACTCTCCATTTGGTTGAGCCAAGTGAGTGTATCTTTTCGATCAAATTTGCGCATATCCACCTTTGGTAACAGGTTCCTCTGTGGCCATGGAGTTGGATTTGAAGTAGACTGGTTAGGAGAACCAACTTGGTGGGTTTTTGAAATAGAGTTAGCTTGATGATTTGATTGATTAATGTTTAAAGCCATCATGATATCTCCCAAACTATCTTGTATGGATTGCATATTAGATTATATGTCTTGCACCTCACTCTGAATGCCTTGCACACTATAGTCAAGTTGGCTCACTTTGTGATCTATGTCAGAAAACCCTAGTACAAAGGGTCTATTACATCCCCCTTCTGACTCCATCTCATCCTTGTTAGGAGTTTTACCTATAGTTTCAACACCCTTTCCTTGGCCCCGAGTTTTTGGACCTGCCATAAAAGGGTTTTACGATGTCGACCCTTATTGACACTTTTGACCCAACTTTGACCAATTGAATTTTTAATTATTTCAGCCTCAAATCAAAATATACAAAGAAAAAACCATAGCCAAATTTTTCTAAGATTTCCAAAAATGTAAACAAATCAGACAAATTCTTTTAATTGCGCACTATAGCGCAATTTTATGAAAAACCATAAAATAGTGATAACTTTTGAAAAAAAGATTCAAATGAGCTGAAATTTTAATGGAAGCTTAATTTGATTATTTATCACCTTTAATAAAAAAATTTTTAGATAATTTTGCAACTGTTTCTTATATATCACAAAATTTAAAAATTTAGTGTTTCACCCACAAGATTGCCCAAATCGCAGCTCTGATACCACTTGTAATGAAATTAATTCAAGAATTAAGTATAAAAATAGACTTATATCCAAATATGACTGAAATATATCCAAATATATGATAATAGATAAGCCACTTCGAGGGGGCAACCTCCACAAGCTTTGATAAGAGCAGAATTCACAATATGATGATAAATGATTACCCACTACCTCCTATATATAGTCTAACTAGGCCATGGTTACTCCATAGGCCGACCTAATAATCTAAATAAAGAATAGATAAATGTAATATAATGTCAAAGAGGGATAAGTAAGCCACAAGTTAGCTAATACTATCCTCATACATGTGATAGGTTAGGGGTGTAGCAAATTCTTAGTGGTTTATAATGATTCATATATAATATAATATCCATAAATTTCATATAGTTCAATTTTTATGTTTGAATATGTGTTTCTTATCTATATAAGTGTGCTTACTCTTTGGAGCATAATCTATGTTTAGATAGTTCATTGAAGGTTTGATTGCTGATTTTGGATTAGAAACCAGTGATACATCATGATGTAAATTTTGTGATACCTTATTTCACCATTGGAAGCATGATAAAAAATATGATAATAACCCAAACACACATTCCAATAAGAGGTCATAATTGTCTCCTTCGTATGTAGATTATAGGGACTATAAGAAGAGGTTGGAGATGCTTAGAGCTATGGTGGAGACTTGAGATGTATATTCATGCATTCATATGCCTATGAATTCCATAATGATATCATATATTTGATTCTAATTGACTAGAACCTCTAATTATCTACACATATATCTCATGTATAAAATGACTGTACCTAAAGTCTGTAAAGATCAATTAGTAGGTGGGTTTGAGGTGATGATAAACATGGTCATAAACCTTTGTAGATAATTTATAAGTGTTTAGGAGTAATGAAGTAGTTTTAAAATGTTGAAAATTCTAATAACTCAAAAAGTGTTTCTTTGTAGAACTAATATAAGCAAATGAGACCTACATGCCCTACATTTTTAGGGCCTCATTTTGGACTAAAATCACATCAAATCAACACTATAAAGTGAGAATTAAGCCTAAAAACCTAAATTAATTACATATTCAAGAAATTTTATAATCCATTTGATAACACCTATCTACTTGAAAGGTCAAGGTACATCAAATAGATTAACTTCATAGTCTAAAGAGCACCTATAGTACCATGTACAGATTGTATATAGGAGTAAGTGAGAAAAATGTGTTATAGGAATTTGATATATAGTGATAATAGATACTCCTTTGGTTTTTACCTTTTCAAAACATCATGGAAATGGACAAGAGTTTAAGTTCTAAACTAATACATAGTCATGAGTCCTCTAAAGGCATATACAGGTGGCTTATAGATCAACCTGGTCTCAAGGATAAAGAAAGAATACAAAGGATGTTTGAGAATCCATATAATAATTAAAACTATTTCATGGACTATTAAGGAGGTTAGGACCATGAAGGAGAGGTTCAACACTCCTATACTTAGTTAATGCCCTAAAAGAGCACTTATAGGCTGCTAAAGAGATGGACTAATATCAAGCTTAGGAAAGCTAACAAAACATGTATGTGAAAAGTTTGAAACATAAATGAGATAGAAAGACAAATAAAATCCCTTTCAAGGGATCATTGATATGGTATAAGGTGAGGTCCAAATTCATAACACATAGTCAAAATAACCTAAGAACACCTACACGTTGCAAATGAAGATAAGTTAATTCTAAGCCTAGGAGAAAGAGAGCAAAGTTGTTGAGATATGTTTGAAGGTTATTGAACCCATTTAGAGACCTCAATAATGTTTAAAATAATGGATAAGATTAGTGGTGATAAAGGTGAAGACCTAAAACTCCTACATATAGTTAAGATGACTCTAACAAGCAACTACAGTCCTATTTAAAGGGTTAACTTAGTGTCTAAGCTTGAATAAGAGCTAAAGATATTGAAGGTTGTTTAGAGCCTAATTGAAGAATAAAAATAGGTTCATGGAACATTGAGAGCGATATTTATGTGGGTGATTGTGTCCTAAACTCAAAGAATATAGTCAAGACTGCCCTGAATAATCACCTAGAAGCTGAGAGAAGATAGACAGACCTTAAGCCTAAAGGAAAAAAATGAATGTGAAGGACTGTAAGGTATACCTAAAATTGATAAAAATATAATAAGTCCATGAGAACAAAATTAAACATGAGAAAAATTGACTAAACTGAGTCTAAACCTCATACTTAGTCAATGTCAAAAGGACACACACAGTTAGGCTTACAATCCAGTCTTGAGGGAGATTTTAGTTTTAGGACCTCTATAGGCATGACCATGCCTTGAAAATTGGTATATAGGGTGGTAATGAATATAATAAGACTCAAAGAGAAAAAAAAGAACTACAAAACCTCATGAAGGGTAATATATGTTGTTAATGTTAATATAAGAGGTATAAATAAACTCTTAGGTGGCAACACATATCATTTTCCATCCAAATATCCTTTAGGACTAGTATAAAGGAGATAGGCTCTTAACCCCAAGTACCTTGATCAGTGCACCAATGGAATATAGAGGGGTAATGAGCACTTGTATAACATGTATAATAAAGGAAAGGGATTTTAATAGGTTTTTTATCCTCTCAAAATATTTTTAATTATTTTAAAGACACAAAACTCAAATTAAACCTCTCTCTAGCCTCAAGAATGTTAAACATGCCACTCGAGGAGTAACTTAAAATGCTCACACCATAGCTCAAAATTTTCATGTGAGGATGATAAATTTTGGGTAAGTGAGGGGGGATATAAATATTGTTTTAAAATTGGAAGGATTTAATTTTATGATATATTATTTATGAATAATTTTTAAGACCCCAAACTAGTCTTAAACCTCTCTAAAACCCTGATAGTGACCAGACATAGAGAAAAGACCTCAAAAGCACATATAATGACATAGTTTGATCATAAAAACTCTTTTATGTTTTTTATGAATGAAATAAAGTTCTAAACATGTACTTTGATGCTGACACCACCTATACAAATTTCCATAAATACTCTATTTTTACATGTTTTTATTATTTTTTAGGTGTTCTGAGAAGGGGAGAACTTCCCAATCATGTGATGAGGTCATTTGTGAGTTTTAATATATATTAAAGTAAAAAAAAATTCTTAGGATATTATGGAGGTGATCAAACCAGGGCCATTTTATAAGGTAGTCTCAAATAGGCTCAAAATGAGACTAGGTGGTAAGGCCATTTTTTGGTTTGCATACTTCTATAGGGTCTTAGGACCCCAAAATTGGCATGGAGGTTTGTGATCCTAGGTAAATTGAATTAAAAACTTTTTTTTGATTTCACACATGTGTTAGAAGGCTTGAGAAATAAAATAGGGTCCTAGGTAAGGAAGCCTAATTCAAGAGAGAGAAAGGCAAAACAATGGGTTTACACTCAAAGTATGAAGATTAAATTTGAAATGGATTTATAAGGACATAATGGGTCTTATAATATTCTATTATTTTCTCAATATAATCCATAAAAATCCCTACATAAGGAGGTTTATAGGTTTTTAGGGTTATAAGGAAACTAGGCCTAATGAAGGATTAAGGAGCAAAACTAGTTATTGGGAGTTATTATAGGAAGAAAATGGTTTTTTAAAGATATTATAACATATTTTAATAACATTCATTTTTTTTGGATGAGTTAAATAATATTCACTTGAGTTTTGGGCCACTTGGACCAAACTAGGCATGGGAAATAGAGAGTTTCAAGACAACTATGAACATGAATGATCAAATGGATATTCAAAGGAGTTATTAAATAATTTAAGATGTTAAGTGAGTGTTATTATATCATTTAAATGTGAATTCATGATTGGAAGGTCCATTTGTCACTCTTTTCATGTAAGGAAGGGAAATTTTCAAGGAGCTAGTCAAGCTGTCAAGACAATTTGTAGCCCCCATGTCACTTGGAAGGTTTGACCTGATTTAGGAGTGATAAATATGGAATTATAAGTATTTTTAGACTATTTGATAACTAAAATTATTTTTTTAACTCATAGACACTTGTCAATTCTCTTCCACCACCCCACTTTCTCTCTTCACACTTCTCTATATAAGCAACCATTTTTGACTAAGTTTTTAGAATCCATATCTGGTATGGTAAAGCTTTGCTAGTTTAAATATTTTTTGTGCCTTTGAATAATATTTTAAATATATTTTTGAGTTCATAACTTATTTTCTAATTTTGGGAAATAGTGCATATTTTAATGATAAGTGATAATCATCTATCCTTGTGTTCACTTTACTCTTTCATGTTTTATGCAAGTAGTCTGCTCTCTAGCAGGTCACATGAAGTTTAGTTAGTATCTTGTATATATTTAAGTATAAGTAATAGAATTAGTTTATACAACCATACCTCTTTTTCATTCACCTTGAGAAGTGCATTACATATCACCTTCATGTTTGAAATACTTATGTTAGAGAAACCTTGGATGTTGAAGCTAATTTTGTAAGTCATATTTCATAGTGCAAGTTAATGGTAGTCTAGTAGAGATTAAATTGGTGCATCACCTCATTATAATATCTTTATTTCATGTTCTCTTTATATCTTTTCATCCCAAACAAATGATTATTATAGGTGATGAGCTATAATGAACATATCTAGGGAGCTAGCCTTTTAATTTAGAGGTTTATCTCTTCTATAGGTAACCCACAGGCCTAGAGGTAATCTCATGTTTCAATAAATTTTGAGGAGGCTTGAGATACCTCTTTAAGGGTGAAAAATTAAGTGATAATATTTATAGCATTCCTGATGGGACTATTGTCTCAAGCACATCTTATCAAGGTGAATGCTAGTCTTGACAACATCATAGTTACATAAGTGTTCCTCACTCAACATTTGGTGACTCCAATGAAGATAATATCTAGTTACAGACCAAGTTTTCTTATTTCTTTTGTTTATTCTTCATGGCCTTTACTAATTTAGCTATTAGTAGAGGTTATCATCCTACAAATCCACTCCCTCAACCTAAACTTCCTTTTGAAGTTCAATATCCTGAGCCTATCTTGACATTTGAGAACTCTGAAGAAGAGCTTGAAGAGCATGAAGTTTTTGAAATTCAATAAGAGAAAGAGAGGGAAGAGGAATTTGAGGGTAACATGGATAGGCAACATTCTTTCCTAGCCTTTAATACTAAAAATATTATAAACCTCAATGCCTATGATTATATCCCTCCCAATGCCACCAAGAGAGTTCCCACCTTCAATGGGGAAGGTATTATAACCCCAAGTGAGCATATTAGGGACATATCCAACCTAACAACCCATGGAATGCACATGTTCAAATTTCATAAGTTCACATTCCAGACAAAAAGACATAAAATATGATGCATCTTTCTTGATCCCTTTCTAGAAATAAAGAGGTATTATCTCAGTCATGAGCTTGGTCACACCTAGATGTCTTGAATAAGGGACATTGTGTAGTTACTTTATCACTATGATTCTTAGGTTCTCTCTATCAGGCACATACATCCTACCATTATACCTTAACATACCATCACTCTCTAACTTGAATCCTTTATACCTAAGATTTCAAGTATTCTTTAATAATGTTTTCTTAACTTGATCATATAATTCATCTCTAGATAAGAATTTGATTACCTAATCATGGAAAGTACTCTTGATAGTAGCCAAGGCTACTATGTACCTTATGTAACTTAGAGTATTAAAAACTTTGTTCTCCTTACCCTTGATATAGTTAATATCAAAATCATAACTAGATAGAAATTCTAACCAATGCATTTGATGAAAATTCAAGTTCAGGTTGGTGATAATGTAAATGAGTCCCAAGTTATCAGCCTTGAGCTCAAATGGTTTTCCCAACATATACTGCCTCTAAAAATATAAGGCATGCAATATTGTAGTAAGTTATAGATCATGAGGGTAATGATTCACCTCATATGGCTTCAATTTTATAGACTCATATGCTAAAACTAAACCATCCTACATAAGAACTCATCCAAATCCATCCCTAGATGCATCCATGATCACTAAGAACTAACCAATAGGATTAAGAACTCTTAATATATGTGCCACATTAATCTTCCTTTTTAGTTACTGAAAGTATTTTTTACACTTATCTGAATAGACAAAACTCTGATTCTTTAGTTGAAGAGAGGTAATTGGATTAACTATCTTAGATAAATTTAGAATAAATTTACTATAATATCTCATTAAACCCATTAAACTCCTTAACTCATGTACATTATTAGGCACTAGACATTCCATTATGGCTTTTATATTTACTAGATCCACTAAAATTCCTTATATAAAGATAATGTGTCCCAGTAATTGCACTTTATTTTAGAAAAATGCACACTTGGACAACTTGCCATACAACTTGTGCTTTTGCAAATGCTACAAACCCAGTTCTAGATGTTGAAGATGTTTTCCCTTATATTTAGAATATATGAGGATGTCATCTATAAAAACCAACATAAAATGGTTCAGATAATCTCTAAACACACTATTAATGAGATTTATAAATGTTGCTAGAGCATTTTTTGACTCTAAAGGTAACACTGTGAACTCGTAGTGCCCATATTGAGTTTTGAATGCTATTTTTGGAATATCCACATCTTGGATTCTTAACTGATGAAACCCTGATCTAAGATCAATCTTAGAAAATACCATTTCCCCTTGCATTTGATCAAAGAGATTATCAATACGAGGTAACAAATATCTATTATTGATCACTACCTTATTCAACATCCTATAATCAATACATAGATAAAGAGTACCATCCTTAATCTTGATGAATATCATTGGTACACCTCACAGTGACACACTTGGTCAAATTAACCCTTTCAATAATAAATCTAAATTTTAGCCTTAAACTCAACCAATTTTGTTAGTTATCATCTTATATGGTGCTTTGGATTATAATTCAGATCCAAGTGTCATGTCAATCAAGAAATCAAACTCATGTTTGGGTGGTAATCCAGGTAATTCCTCTAGAAACACATCTTAAAAGTCCCTTAGAAAAGGATAATCTTTGATAGATGGTACTTTATATTCCTCCATCTCATTTATTTTAACAATAAATGCTTGGCATCCCTTCCTTTGAGCCTTTTTGAGTTGAATTGTCAAAATATTCCTAAGCTTCAACTCTCTTTTCTCACCCTAAAGTTGTGTCTTATTTCTAAAATCATCTTGACACTCAACCTTCTTTAGATAGAAATCAACTTTAGCTTTATGCTTCATAAGCCAATTTAATCCTAAGGTTACATCATATGAGCCTAGAGGTGCAACATAAAGATCTATTATTGTATTGAATTTAGGTAACCTGATCTCAACTTCCACTAGACACTTGTCCACCTTGACCTTTGACTCATTCCCATACTATACTAACATGCATTTTACATAACTTCAACTTTTCTAGACAACTTACTAAGCATTTTAGGAGTAATAAAACATTTTTTAGCCCATTTGTCAATCAAAATGGAAACTAGATGATCAAATAAAATACTTGATAATTCAATGGGTGAATCTTGGAACTTAGCCTGATAATTATTAATAGATGTATGAATCCACTACTAAAAATTTCCCTGTTGAGAAGCAAAACCCTTGTTATTTGACTTATCTTATGTACACTCTTGAGCATAATTGTCACCTCCACAAAAAAATAAACCTCTAAGTGGCCCTTTTTTACTAGATTATTAGTTTCCCTTAAACCCCCATTGAAACTATTTCTCAGTTTCCTATTCCCTGAGCTACTATTAAACTTAGCATTCTGGTTCTTGATCTAGATCTTGGAGTCTCCACTCTTCTACTTCTAGTTATTCTTTTTGAAAGTTGGTTTAAAAATTACAAACTTTTTCTTGAGCTTATCTTGGACTTGGGCAAGAGATTTTAGCTTCTGATCCTACTTGACTACCTTCTTGAAGACCTGATCCATGGTAGATGGTCCATGCATATCCACCTCATAACCAATCTGGGGTTTTAATCCCATAATGAATTTCCTAATTTTGAACCTCTCATTCACCTGATATTGAGGTTCATACTTTAGGACATTGGTGAATTGATCCCAAAATTCATTCACAGAAAGGTCTCCTTGCTTAAGATTCTAAAAGTGCATTAGCTTCTGATCACAATATAGCTATAGAAGCCATCATGACCTAAACAATGTCAAAAACTATTCCCAAGTGGTAGTGGTAGAGTCGAGGTTCATCTCAAGCTTCTTATTAGACCATTAAGTTGTTTCTTCACCAACAAGATGATATGATCCACACACTACTTTTATGACTTCATAGTAATTTTATATCTTGAAAAATTTCTCTATCTCTAGTAGCCATACTTCAAGTCCATCTCCAAAAATGGTTCCATCAAACTTTGGTGCATTTACCTTTTTCCTATCTCATGCCAAGTTTACATCTACTTAAACTATTTCATCTTGTGGAACTTCCTCATGTATTTTCTCTTGAGGATTTTCTTTCTCAACATGATGCTCTTTAGGTTCTTCCTGAATATTCTCCTCAACATGCCCATGCAAATCATGCTTGAAGGCTATGATTTGGCCCCTAATCTTGTGTATGGTTGTGAGGATCTGATCCAACTTTGTATCTTTCTCAAAAATGAACTAATTTAGATAAATGGGATCATTGGTATTTTAGGTACTCTCACCTCTAGGTCTAGAACACACCATTGTTCTTCCTATTGAGAAGTGTTGCCTTTGATGTCAAGGTTGATGTCATTGATGTCAAGGTACTACTAGTGAAGATGCATGGTGAGTAGTTTGTGAGATATGAACCATGTGACAAGAGAGAATTTGAAGGTAACCTAATGTATCTCTATTGAGATAAAATTTGAAGGTAACCTAATGATTCTTTTGAGGTTTATGTCAAGATTCAAGTCAAGGTAAGTATGTTTTGAGTACTAGTTCTTGAGTACAAGGTGTCTTGAGAAGAGTATTCATAACAAAAATAATCATGGTTAAATATTTAGATAGCACCTAATAGAGGTTAGATTTTTTCAAGTTTGACCCATACCTAGACTAACATGAGAATGGTCTATGGCTATGGGTTGCCTATATCTAGACCATACCTCTAGGATTTTTTTTTGAGGATAACTCCTCATATTTTTGGAATTTATACCTTTAATTCTAAATCTAAGACTGATTGGGGTGAAAAGGGAGAAGAAGATTGCAAAAAATGAAACCTATCCTAAGATACAGTAATACACCAAGAATTTAATAGACCCACTCTTAGGCTTGAACTCTTTAACACACTAATGAAATATGAAAATGCAATAGTATTTCATATAAAGGTCTATTTGATGCACTTAGATTAGGGAACAGTGAAAATAATGCTTGGTTGAAGACACTTAAGCTTGGCTATCCACTATATCCTTAAGAGATCAGTGCTACAACACACTATACAACCTAAAAAGAAGATTTTTAATACCTAGGTTGAGTTTGGACATGTAAAAGGAAGATGACATTCACAGATGAATATTACACAAACATAGAACACTAGAATACCGATTAAAAAAATGACTGCAAAAGGTGCTATTCACTACTCCAAGAGGATTTGAATACATTTTTGGTAGAGTCTAGTCATACCAGCCTAAGGGATGCCAAATAGTAGTTGGAAGGTTATATTTATATTAGAAGGGTAGAAAGAGAGAGGGGATTTTAGTGATCTAAAAGGGAATCAAACCAGTTCAAATCCATTTAAAAAGATGTTACAACTTCCACTGTGATTTAATCCCACTCAAACTATTCTTAATTAATCCAGGTCACTCTAGTCTATTGAATCATTATAATATCTTATTTGTGATGCTCCATGGTGGTTAAAATAGTGGAATTAAGTCACTTTCACTTTGTTTTGATGTGAAATTGCTCATGATTGGTTTGCCAATGCATGCCCAAGTGGGTAGAAAGGTTATTTTCATGTAGATGGCTTTGGTGATGACCATTGAAATCTATGTGTCTACCTATACAAGCTCCCAATAGCATTTTTTGATCCCAAAATATCCACTCCTAGCTCAACTAAAACATGCTCAATCTTGGCTCCATCATACTTACTTGCCTTAGTCAAAAATTAACTCTTCAACCTTTGCCTCAGTCACTTGGCTCCCCTTTGTTCTGATTGGTCATCAAGAACTAGCTTGAATCCTTTATTTACACCATTGAAGTGGACTATGAATGGACACCCATGAGACATCAATCTTCTTCCAGTCGAATGTACTTGTGCCACTTGTCATGCACCCATTCATCCTTGAGATTTACTAACCCTTTGACCTCTTTCTCATCATTGATCTTCAGTGTAAGATTGATCATGTACCATTGGATCTAGACTTAAGCATCTATGATCTTTCCACTTGGAAGCACCACATTAATCCTTAGGATATTTTAACTTAAATAGTTACTTTTTGGGGATTGAACTTGATGTTCACAACCCTATCCAAATCACCATTCCATGGGCTATTTCTTTTAGACCCTTTTGTTGGACAATTCTTTTGGGGTTTGTGTCTCATCCACTTCCTTTAAAGGAAAAGGCTTGCTTTATCTAAAATAATTCTTTCAAAGAAAATGTCCAAAAAAATTCATGTCTTTGGGATCTCTATCTTAGACAAAATGTCTAAAATAAAATGTCTTTTGAGAAAATTATCCCATATAATTTTCCCAAAGGAATTATGCCAATAAAATTGCCCTTTGCCCTTCAAGATTTATGAACGTTCCCTTCTAAACTTTAAAAAGTTACCTTACCTAAAAGAAAAATACCCTTTGAAAACTCTAAAGTGGACCATTTTATCAAGAAATCTACCCTTTAAAGAAATTGTTTCGGGCACTCA
Organism: Torreya grandis; assembly: GCA_037957365.1. Lineage (NCBI taxonomy): Eukaryota > Viridiplantae > Streptophyta > Pinopsida > Cupressales > Taxaceae > Torreya > Torreya grandis. The sequence continues at coordinate 1,678,211 of JARHVA010003704.1, read as the reverse complement.
CGTACAAAATAGGACCTTTTAGAAAAAGTGCATAGGACACTTTCATAAAAAGATATCCTTTAGAATTTTAAAAAAGGTCCACTTTCTCAAAGAATATATCCTTTGGGACTTTTCCTTGTTTTACTTCCTTGAGAAAAGTGCCCTTTGGGAAGAGTGTATAAGATACTTGGTTGGAAAAAGTGCCCTTCAGGATTTTTGTTTTGGGACAATTTCTTCAAAAGATATCCCTCAAAAACTTTGAAATAGGATTTTTCCCATAGAAGAATTCTTTTGGGAAAATTGTTCAAATAATTTTCCTAAAAGATATTGGTGTTGCCTTTCACCTCGAACATTTTTTTTGAAGGAATCAATCCTTTACCTTTGGAAAAGTGCCCCTCAAAAATCCTAAAAAGTGTCCTTCGAGACTTTGAAAAATATCCTTCAAGACTTTGAAAAGTGTCCTTCAGGACTTCTATTTTGTTGACCTTGCTGTAGAAATATATCCTTCTAAGAAAGTGTGTAGGACACTTTGTCGAGAAAATTCCTTTCAAAACCTTTAAATGGATCGTTTCCCCAAGAAATATACCCTTCGAGGAATTGTAAAGGATCACTTTCTCAAAGATAGATCCTTTGGGAAAAGTGTTGAAGACTTCAAAAGTACCCCTCAAAATTTTGAAAATGACCCTCTTAAAAATAATGACCCTTTAGGGAAATTATTTTGGACAAAATGTCTAGAATAATTCCCGACACTTGAACACAAAGTTTGAAACACAACTCTAAAAGGAAATCCAACACTTAGCTAAATAAAGTGAGATAAAACTCTAGAAAGAATTAAGCCTTATACTTTTGTTTTGGGATTTGTGTGGAACACTTCTTCTGAAGGAAATCTAGATGCTATACTTAGCCAAAAGTTGGAAAAGTGTAAACCTAAGCCTTTTTCTGGATCTCTTCTTGCAACTACTTGGTACCATGAAAACCTACCTAGATTACTTCATTTGTAATGTTGAGCCTACTCAAAACCACCTAATTCATTCATCAACTAGGATCTTAATCATCTATTCAAACCAGATAGAAGCTTGGTATGTGGGCCAAAATGGCTAATAATTTTAGTGACTTAGCTAGTTTGAGAATCCTACTAGTCATGGAACCCAAACATTAATCAAGCTTACTTAAATGAAAATTACTTACAAATAGACTTTGCTTAAATTATGGAAACATTTCTTGGATTAATTAGGAGGGAAAACAATGATGAATCGATAAAAGATAAAAGAACAACCTAAACTATGAATAGAATGACTAAAAACAACAATGTGCAAAAACACTTGGAGGAAAAGAACAAAACTATATACTTATGTACAAGAGGTAAGATATGGGACTAGTAGCAGAATCTGGGATACCTCCCATTAATAGGGATGGGGAGGTTCTCTCCATTCAATTTGGAAAGCTCAAAAACATTACTCTCTTTGTAGCCTATGATGACATAGGGTCCACTCCAAAGATTGTCAAATTGGAGTGCTTATGTTTCCATGTAAACATGGCACATTTTGAATAATTACTCACCCATATATGTGCATCTTTGAATAAATTAGGCCAAAATTAACTAGCTTTGATGATTTTTGTAGCTGTGGTCTTGGTTGAAAAATGGCCTCCTTGGGGACTATCATGAAATTGCTGAAGAATCTTATCAAATTGGTTAGTTTTAACATATCTTAATAGCATACCTCCAATGTCCATTTTGAATAGCACTCCATTAAGTAGAATGTATGACACTAATTGCATCTTGAAGTGTCTTCTTTGTGACGCATTGAAACCCATTATATAGTCTCCCATTTGGAGAAGTCTTATAATGTTCAGTGTCTAGTTGGATAGAAGAGCATCCTCATCTTCTTGTTAGGTGTCTTGGATTTATATGATTGTCTCTTTTTCCTCTCTCACATATTTAGCAAGATGTTCACATAACCCATTTCCTCAGACTAGATTTGTGACCCTAACTTCAATATTATATTCCATACACTTGGTGACCCATCTATCTCTTTTTTCATTTAAATCTCTATTGAGGATAAAATCCTTCACACTTGGGTGAGCCACCATTAGTATCATCTTACTGTTCGAAAATAGATGCCTAGATTTATTCAAAATTCTAACAACAACAAGCACATGCTTTTTAATAGAGCTATACCTTTCTTCATAATCATCTAAAGCTTGGATAAAGAAAGTAATGGGTTACTCCAAACCTTGATTTGTTTGCTACATGAGCATGAAAAAAATTATATCTAATGTGGAAAAGGCATACAAATAAAATTCATTGTTGAAATATGGATTTAACAGAGTGGGGACATGAGATATGACCTCCTTGATGGCCTCAAATCTCTTCTTTCCTTCTCTTGTCCATGTGAACTCTTTCCCTTTTCTTATAATATAAGTGAGTGGCTTGACCATATCTGCAAAGCTTGGAATGAACCTCCTGATGAAGTTGATCTTGCCCAATAAGCTATGTAACCATTTCTTGTATTTGGGTAGTGATAGAGCAAGGATTGCCTCTATCCTCTCTTGATCAATGGATAGACTATCTTTAGACACCACATGTCCCAAAGTCTCCCCTCATGCACCAAAAAAATGCATTTCTTTGGATTTGAAAAAACTCCAAATTGTTTGTATCTATCAAAAATAGATCTCAAATGTGTTATATGATCATTAGGATTCTTTGAGAAAACTATTATATAATCAAGGTAAACTAAAACCATGTCAGTCAAAAGACCTTGAAAATAAACATCCATTGCTCTTTGGAAGGTAGCTCCAGCATTGGAGAGTCCAAAAGGCATTTTATAATATGCATAGGTGCTCTATTTTGTTGTGAAGGTAGTCTTATTACTATTTTATTCTTTTACCAAGATATGATTATAACTAGAATAACCATCGAGTAATGAGAAGCTTTGATAACCTACCACCTTTTAAAGATTTTGATCCATAGAGGGTAGTGGATAATGGTCCTTTAGGGACACCTTGTTGAGGTCCTTGAAGTTAAAACATAATTGAATCTCTCAATTTTTTATCATTGGTACAAGGTTTTCCACCCAAGAGGAATATTTAATTGGAAATGTTGTCCTAGATTTGATCAATTTATAGAGCTCTCTTCTGATGAGGTCTTCAACTCTTGGGTTTAAAGGCCTTTGTTTTTGCTTGACTAACTTGTCATTACTTTCTAATTTAATAGTGTGATGTACAAACTTGGGGTCAAATCCCTTCAAGTCTTTATACTCCCAAGAAAAAATATCAAAAAATTCTTGGCATAATGCAATAAATACATCTCTTTCTTCTATTGTATTGACCTTTCCCAGGTTCAACAACTTGCCTTTAAATATTTCTACCTTTTTATAGTGTTCTTATTTAGCTGAGATACATGCCTTCCCTTTTTTTACTTGGTCATATTCATTGAAGATGATCTCCAATGTCACAAGTCCTTTGGGAATCTTGTTTGATCTTAGATGCACTATTTGATCATCATATTGATTTTGGAACTTGTCTTGGTTCCTATGGCAGAACTTTGCCTCTTCTATTAGAAAATATATGATTTGATCATCATTGTCAAAGACTTGTCAACTCACCTCATTTTCAGGTATAATTGTTCTAAATATAATATTGACCTTATCTTGGCCTTGGTTGCCTTTGACTCCTTTTACTATCTCATATTGGGCACTAATGGTAGCAAGCCTATTTGCATAATTGTTCTCTCCTTTTGGGATGGACTAGATATCAAATGCCAAGAAATATTCCATGAGGTCCCATACCTGATGCTTATAGGCTTTTAGATGGTGACTCTTTATTGTGCTTAGTACTCTCACCTATGGCACTATAAGTTTGCTATCACCCTTGACTTTTAAGAGCTAGATACCTCTCTTCCTTGCTTCTTGCAAACCATGCAAAAGAGATTCATATTCATCTATATTTGAGGCATAATTAAATTGGAGTCTTGTATTAGAATGGTAATTTTTATCAGTGGGTGAAACTAGCATGGCTCTCACTCCACTTCCTTTCTTAGACCTTGAGCCATCAAAGAACAAGGTCCATATGCCATCTTCTTCTTGAGCAATGTTAGTTAAGGAAGGTATTATAACACCTTACTCATGCATAAAATGCACTCCTAAGTTTGTCTCTTTAATGATGTTGTATGGATCAGATCTATGGTTATCAACTACCCACTCATCCAAGTATAGATGTGAGATGCCTTATAGATGAATATGGGGTTCTTGTTCAATAACCTCTTTAACCTCTTCAAATATGGCACAATTAGTATTTCTAAGACTGGGCATGTAGGGCTCTAGGTATAACCTGGCTATAAGATCAAACCTTATGGCAAATTTGGTCCCATACCTAGTTCTAAAAACCATGTATGACCAATCAAATGATAAATATCCCCCAATTTTATCAGTGAAGTCTTTAGACAAGCATAGGGCAAAATAGTAGGGTAGGTCTACCACCATCACATATTAGGAAATGACATAATTTGGACATGCAACAAATGTAATCTAAATATCCTTCAAGATGCCTACTATCTTAGTAGGGGATCCATCCAATTGGATCACACCATTTCAATTAGGCACATGTTTGAGCCCAAGCTTGTCTGTTATGGATTTAGGCATCACTGAGGTTGAATCACTTGAGTGAATCATGTAATTATACACCAAACAATCCCCTATGATGATTGATAGATAAAATGGGGAAGGATTTATAGCCTTAGGAAGAGGAACAACATTTTAAGGTTGGCTTGTGCTTGAAACTTGATTGGGAACTTGGCTAAGGGCTCGGTTAGGTTGACTATAATTAATGAAATAATGTTTACTTTATCAACCATTTTTTCCACCTAATAAATTTTAGAGAACTCTTGATGGGGAATTTACTTTTGCTGAGGAATAAATAGAGCATCATACATAGACATAGTTACATTAGCCTTCTTTAAATGATCCATAATATTAAAAGGAAGACTAGTACCTTTGGACTACCCTTTAGAGGTAGAGGCATCACTCAACATTTGAATAACATGAGGAATGAAAGGGGACCTCTATTTATATCCATGGGATTACGGTACTCATTGATTTGTAGGAGCTTTAACAGCTATATCTAAAGAAGTGGGTTGCTGACTAGTCTAAAGAGGTGATGTAGAAGCCTTAGGTTGCCCCAATTTATCCTCTAACATCCTTTTCTTATCTTTTTCTTAAATTATAACTAATTCATTTGTATTCTAAGATTGTCTCATATTGGCTGCTATATGCTCAAACACATATTCCCCTTCTTTAAAATTCATGCATGTGGTATTAGTAGGTGCTCCACTCATGCTCCCTTATTGCTATCCCTAAGCTTTTTACCGTGACATGGTAGGCATGTTGTCTTGACTTGCTTGGGGGGCTTATGGTGGAGGAGGCATCATGTCATGACTCTAAAATGAAGGAACATGCTTCCAATTAGGGTCTTGATACATATTTATAGTAGTGGGCATTACCATCTCATTGGATTATATCTATGACTACCATAAACCCTCTTGGGCATAGTTGTTTTGAGTTGGCACAATAACTATGGAATTACTTGGAGCATTATGATTGTATTGCCTTGACTGAGGTTTTCTCCCTTGTCCTTATTTATTAATTTGATAGGGTGGCCTATTATACTAAAAATTATGATAATTATTTTGGTATGGCCTATATGGCGGAGCTTGTTACCTCTTCATTGCAACCAAATTGTTGTTCTAGGCTTTGAGGAGACTTTTTATCTTCCTTAGTCTATCGATTTGTTCACCTTATATTTGATAAAACTTTGTTGATTCTAGAACTAGAGTGAAAATTGGAGTAGGAGGATGCATTTCTAGAAAGAGAGGCATTGGTGGCCTTAGATCCAAATTTCCTACTTGTATGAGGCAATTTTCATCCCTTATTACTACTTCAAAAGCTCCAGGAAGGGTGTTCCCTCCCATAGATTGAATCATTATATCCCTCCCATAGATTGAATCATTATAGCTACATCTGAGTTGAGAGCCTTCAAATGGTATACAAAATCATAGTTTAGAGTAGGATTTATCACTATAAGAACTCTATCTTAGGTTTTCTAGAATCTATAGTTGAAATCCACCATGAACTCATTAGGGGATCCCTTGATTGTTTTAACATGCTCCAAAAGTGAGAGGTGATCACTCTTATCCTCAAAGTGCTTATATAAGACCTCTCCAAGCTCATCCTAGCTATTGATTGATACAGGGGTCAATCCTCTATACCACTAAAGTGCCTTTCCCTTGAAGGAAGTTCCTAACAACCTCATTGCTAAATTTTCTTGGGTTACATGATGTATTGAATAAAGGCTAGCAATATCAATAATATGGTCTATAGGAGTAACTAGATTTTCTCCTATATAATAGTTAAGATCCTTTAAAGTCAAGAATGTAAATCATCCCATTAAGTAAGGTATAAGGGATTACCACTATTAAATAGCACAAAGGCTTGCCTTCTAGTAATAACCATCTGAGGTATGGGGTTTATAATAGTGCTTGGTTGAACTATACTAACTTGAATATGATGGTTTTAGGCAACAACAAAAGGGACAAGAGGGGTATGTGTAGGCTTTGATTGAGGGGATTTATTTTTCCTTTTTGATTATAAAGGTAGCTTAGACAAATTTGTTCCCTTCCCTTTTGTGGAGGATCTTGTGATAATTATGGGGGGCATAAAAGATTATGCAAGATTGTAAATGACACTCTAAACCTTACTACTATACTTAGATATATAATATTAGTCATCCCATTGAGCATGCCATAACTATTATCTATCTAGATAGCACCCAATAGAGGTCAAATTTTTTCAAGTCTAACCCATACCTGGACTAACAAGGGAATGGTCTAAGGCTATAGGTTGCATATATCTAGACCAGACCTATATTATTTTTTATTAGGCTAGCTCCTTAGATTTTTAGAATTTGGACCTTTAATTTTAAATTTAAAATTAGTTGGGGTGAAAAGGGGGAAGAATATTTCAAAAAAAGAAACCTATCCTATGTTACAGTGATACACTAATAATTTAATAGACCCACTCTTAGGTTGAAATATTTAACACACTATTGAAATATGAAAATAAGGAAATAATCACTATGATTTCTATGTAATATTATTTTGTGTAGAGGTCTATTTTATGCACTTAGATTAGGGAACAATGAAAATAAGGCCTGGTTGAATACACTTAAGCTTGGCTATCCACTATATGATTGAGAGATCAATGTCAAAACAAATTATATGACCTACAAAGAAGATTCTTAGTACCTAAGTTAAGTTTGGACATGTAAAAGGAAGATGACATTCACAGATGCATATTACACAAAAACACAACACTAGAATACTGATTAGCAAAAAGATTGTAAAAAGGTGCTATTCACTACTCCAAGAGGCATTTAAGATAATTCTGGTAGAGTCTAGTCATACCAGCCTGAGAGATGCTAAATAATAGCTCAAAGGGTATATTTATAATAGAATGGTAGCAAGAGAGAAGGTATTTTGGTGATCTAAAAGGGAATCAAACTAGTTCAAACCCATTTGAAAAACTATTACAACTACCATCATGAATCAAGCTCACTCAAACCCTTCCTGATTGATCCAGGTCACTCCAATCCATTACATAATTAAAAGATATTCTCTATGATGATTCATGGTGGCTATAATATTGGAATAAAGTTAATTTCACTTTATATTGATGTGAAACTACTCATGACTAGTTTGTCAATGCATTCCCAAGTAGGGAGAAAGGTCATTTTCATGTAGATGGCTTTGGTGATGGTCATTAAAGTCTGTGTCTGCCTCTGTAAGATACCAATGGCACCATCCAATCCTAAAATATATATTTATATATCAATGAAAATGTGATAAATATTATCTCCATCATGATTTCTTTCCTTGATTGAAAATTGACTCTTTGACCTCTACCTAAGTCACTTGGCTCCCCTTTATTCTGATTAGTCATTGAGAACTAGCTCAGATCCTTGATTCACACCATTAGATTTGAATATGCATGGATAAATATGAGCCATCTATCTTCTAATAGTTTAATGTGTTTATGCCACTTGTCATGCACCCATTTGTCCGTGAGATTTTTTGACCCTTTGACCTCTTGCTCATCATTGATCTTCAATGTAAAATTGATTGCACACCATTGGATCTAGACTTAAGCTCTCATGATATTACCACTTGGTAACACTACATCAATCCTTAGAATATTTGAATTTAAATAATTAATTTTTGGGGCTTGAACTTGATATTCATGCACCTATCTAGATCACCATTCTATAGGCTATTTATTTTAGACCCTTTTGTTAGACAATTCTTTCAAGATTTGTGTCTCAGTCACTTCCTCTGAAGGAAAATGATTTATTTATCCAAAAGAATTCATGTCTTCAGGATATCTATCTTAAAAAAAATGTTTGAAAGAAAACATATTTTGAGAAAATTATCTCAGATAATTTTCTCAAAGGAATTGTTCTTGTAGAATTGCCCTTTCCCTTCAAGATTATCCTTCAAGATTTTTGAAAGTGCCCTTCAGAACTTTCAAAAGTGACCTTTCCTGAGAGAAAAAGACCCTTCAAAAACTTTGAAGTGGACCATTTTCTTTATAAATATACCCTTCAAATAAATTTTATGGGACACTCACTTGTAAAAAAGGACCTTTCAAAAAAAGTGCATAGGACACTTTCCTGAAAAGATATCCTTCATAATTTTTGCAAAGGTCCACTTTCTCAGAGAAGATATACTTCAAGAATTTTACTTGGTTTACTTCCCCAAGAAAAGTACATTTGGGAAGAGTGTATATGACACTTTGTTAGAAAAAGTGCCCTTTGGGATAATTTATCTAAAAGATATCCCTTAAAAACTTTGAAAGAGGCCTTTTCCTATAGAAGAATTCTTTCAAGAAAATGTTTAGAAAAATTTCTTGAAAGATCTTTGTGTTCGCCTTGAACATTTTTTTTTAAGGAATTAGTCCTTTGCCTTTGGAAAATTTCCCCTCAAAAATCCTAAAAAGTATCCTTTGAGACTTTGAAAAATGTCCTTTAGGACTTTGAAAAGTGTCCTTCAGGACTTCTATTTAGTCCACATTACTATAGAAATATATCCTTCAAAGAAAGTGTGTAGGACACTTTACCAAGAAAATACCCTTTGAAACCTTGAAGTGGACCATTTCTTTGAGAAACATACCCTTTGAGGAATTGTAAAGGATCACTTTATCAAAGCTATATCCTTCAAAAAAGTGTTGAAGAATTTAAAAGTACCCCTCAGAACTTCTGAAAAGGACCCTCTTTGAAATAATGACCCTTTGAGGAAATTGCTTCAGATAAAATGTTTGAAATAATTCTTGACACTTGAACAAAAAGTCTAAAACATAACTCCTAAATTAAATCTAAGACTTATACAAATAAAGTGGGACAAAACTCTTGAAATAATTAAGTCTTGTACTTTTGTTGTGGGCTTTGTGTGGAACACTTCCTTCAAAGGAAATCTAGGTGCTATACTTAGCCAAAAGTTGGAAAAGTACAAACCTAGGCCTTTTTTTGGATCTATTCCTATAACTAGTTGGTACCATGAAAACCTATCTAGATTTATTCACTTGTAATATTGAGCCTGATAAAAACCACCTGATCCATTCATCAATTGGGATCCTACTCATCTGTTCAAACCAGGTAGAGGCTTAGTATGTGGGCCAAAATGGCCAATAATCATATTATCATCATGTGCATGATGATCATGATGAGGTATGTGTAGATGTATGATACTGTCTAAGAAGAATTAAATACATGTAATCAAGGTGTAGAAGCATCAAGGAGTGTTTCAGAATTAGTTGTTAAGTTTGAAGTGCTTGAGAATCCTAGTCATGACATTAGTCATTACATAAAGAAATGTTGTGAGAAGTTATTAGCTTGGTGTCCTAGTGATTTGGATACACAAAGGCATAAGAGGCTATATGATGTTGTTTGAGCATGATATGAGGCATTAGAATACTCATGAGAGTGTCAGAGTGAGTATACATAGGTAGGACCTATAAACCTAGTATGCAACTAGACTAGTTCTAGACCTTACCTGACATAATGAGGTGTCATGAGGTATTGTCAAGGCTTATCAAAGATGTAAAGTAGTATTTGATCTTGAGAGATGTTACTTTAGTTTGTATATGAGATTTTTAGATCTTTGATAGTGGTTAGAAGTTCCAATTTAAGGCCTAATATGACTTATAGGTCAAGGCCTAGAGAGAAAAGAGAGAAAGAACATGGCCATATGGGGTATCAAGATTAGTTCCCAAGGAAAGTGTGAACATGTGAGATTTAACATAAGTGTATCATGTTGTTTCAAGTATGTTGAAAAAGTTTCAAGTCAAAATCTAAAGATTAAGGTAAGAAAAAGTGTTTTGAGATATCCCATGTGCATATAATGAAGGGTTCTAAACCTGATAAGAACTTTAAAGTGTTTATTGGCACATGTGAGATTTGCTTGAGAACTTAAGTGATTCATGGTAGATAGGGAAGGGTCCTAGATAAAAGTTCCAATCATTGATTTTTGTAATGAGGGGCTAAGATTTATGAATGATCGTTAAGACTGGAAGATGATTTAAACCCTCAAAGAACCCTAATAGTGACCTGATATGAAAGAAGTTTTTCTAAAGTGATCAGAATGGATTGAAACAATTAGTTAAGTGATTTGAGGTTGCATTTAGCTCTCCCAATCACCTCCAAGTGTGATTTTTTTAGGTGAGTGAGTGGACCCTACAAGAAAAGCCTTATTTATTGAAAATTTGCTATAGCAATTGGAGTTAACTAGGTCAAAGTTGATAAATGGATGGAGGACAAATATTAAGAATTTTATTTTATATCCATGGTGGTTTTTTAGCATGTTCTATCCCTTATGTGTGTCAAACCAATCATACAATTTGACCACTTGTTAACAAGCCTAATGGTGCAAATAGTGAGAAATCTTGATAGAAGTGAGAAGTTGATTATGGATATGTTATCATGGATAAGGGATGAATCCAAGTGCATGGAGAAGTTTTTCAATATCTATAATACATGTTCATGTTGGATAGATGTTTTTGAGGTCATTGGATATGATGAAAATGTTGGTCATAAGTTGACCTATCTAGTACATATGAGATAATAAAGGTGTACTGCTATGAGATTGGTCTATAGGACCCATATTGTAATTTTACCATTGTATAATTCTATTTGAGGTTGGTATAATGATTTGATAAAATCATACAAATGCATTGGAGATCTATAAAAGTGTCTACATAGGTGTTAAAGGTCATTATCACCATGAATGTGTTTGAAGGTTATTGGCTAATAGATTTGTCTTGATCTAAAAATGTTTTATTCTGACTCTATACCCCTTTCTTTCATGAACAAATAAGTTAAAAAACAAATGGGTGAACTCAGGAATAGTTCCCCTCTAAATTAAGGTACAATTCCCTTTAAGATCTTCAATGAATTCAAATTATTCTAATTATTTAGATACACTTTTAACCAGAAAGCATTAAAGGCAAACTAACATCCATACATCCTCATGTTATGAATGTGATATATTTCTTCTTTACAACATATTTTAGTGATAGAATACATATATTCCATCTTCAATAATGATCAGATATATAAATATTTATATTGCTAAACCAATAAATATTAAAACATAAATGATGAGTTATCCAATGAAAGAACAATTACGACATGAAAGAAGAGTTCGCACAGAAACCTGATTTCAAATAACTTAAACACATAGATTTAAGACTGCAAAAATCATTTCTCTTTTTCATTCATAGATGAAAAATGTTTCAGACAAACATCATATATATTTTAAAACAACAAAAAACATATATATATATATAGTTACCCTAATTAACCATTCTTTTAAACCTAGAGTTTAAAATTAAATCTGACCCATACAAGATTTAGTTTCATACAAGTTCATTGAAAGATAAAGTTTTTGAACATAATTACACCTAAACAACTGAACAAAGAAATTATGCAAGCAAGATCATGACTGGGGTGGTGGATTAGAATCTCTAGATTTGCTTTGTTCAATTGGGGAGACACATTGCACCTTACATTCCTAAAATGCGGTAACAAATTCCTGGAGTTTTGAAAATTTAAGAATGCGAATGTGTTTAACCCTTGCTTTCCAAACATCTTTCTCTCTTCAAAAATTTTCCACTTTCTCCACGTGCTCCAGGAGTGCATCAACATAGAGGTGAATAAGTGATTCTACCTTTGATATCTAAGAGAAATATTTAGTTAATAGGTTATCATTTTCTTCAATAAAACTAATTTTCTCTCTAAAGGATTGAACCATAGTATCGATATCCTTGTCTGGCTTCCCACCATATTTTATATATTTCACATCAATGCATTACAAATCATGCTGCAAAGACTAGGTAAACTCAGTTATTTATTTAATCATTTTTATAAATTCAATTCACCCTTGACAAGATACTGAGTTTCTCCATTCAATGTTTCTCTTGCTTACATATAGTGTATCATCGTTAAGACTTGTCAAATTATTTTTTGATAAAAACTTTGTTACCCCATATTTTTGAACTTTAATTTGATTCATCACATTCATCTATTTCCCTTCATCTTCTACCTAGGAATCATTCTATGTTTTCAAATCCTTGATAGTATCCATAGTTTCATCATATATATTTTTCAATTCATTAATGTATTCTATACCTTTCTAAATGATACCATCCAACCAGTCATCAACACTCTAGTCACCATTTTGTTCTTGTGTATTTGACCTAGCATTTTTTGGTTGACTGGAGATTTTGGGTCAAAAGATAGAGGTATTTGAGAAATAGGTTGTGGGTTTAGATTATGAATGGCCTCAATATACTCTACCATTGACTGTAAAGTTTGTTTCAACTCCCTCTTATCTTTTTCATCCTTCTAGGCATGGTTGACTATCTTTTTGGTGGATGCTTCTAAATGGTTCACATCTACGGCATGTGATGCAACCCCAAGGTCTATTCTCTCTATTGTGAAGTCCTGAACTGTGGGGTCCCGAACTTCTTCATCAGTTGTTATCTAGGCTATTTATGCACTCCAATTCCCTGTATTAGGGTCAATGTCCACCTTAGACGTGGTTTTTAGCCTTTTGAATTTAGGGGTATTTCCTAAGCACTTGCTAACCATGTCCTCCAATGGTAATGAAAATGGAACTATTTTTATTTTATCACTAATTGAGCTTTCTAACCATTTTGGTGCAAGGGCCAAAACTTCTTTACTAGGGATCAATTATTTAGAAAGCACATTTGATATCATCATTAGGTGGGTAAAATCTAAAGCAACTTCAGCTTATTGGTTCATACTGGTCTCTTCTATTATTGGTGAATCAAATCCTTTACCTCCTGTTGCTTCCCCTAAATATTCTTCAGAGTTCAAGTCCACAACTATTCTTTTTGAGATCTCCTTATTCTTACTTTTAGTCCTTAGTCTGATATTACAAGAAGGTAGAATAGTTTCAAGGGTTTTCTTGGACTTTTTGATAATAGATCCCTTTCCAATTTTTGGCTTGGGAGTACCTATATCACAAATAGTAATAATTTGATTAAAAGAGCTTATTGGAGATGGTGATTCACTAATTGGTGCACATCATTGAGAATATTCATTTTGAACTTCCTTTAGTCTACAACCCCTTAACCATTTCTTAGTTCTCCTTATCATTGGGAGAGTTTTGACTTCAATCCAATCCTCTTCATCTTTATTCCAATCAACTTCTAGAGTATGTAAATATTTTACTTGTTCAAAATGAGGATCAACCACCTGTTCTTCATCATAAATTATTCTAGAGATATTCATACTCAGATTGAGTGTAACTATTTTCCCCAAGGAGAACCTGCACCAAATCTTTCTTCTAAATTCAAATTTGTTTGGACAATCCTCCTTATAGTCTTCAATCTAGGGAATGTGTGAAAATATCATTCCAAAATCTAGATTGTCCCTAACAAAACCTTTGCTATCAAAATAGGGTCTAGCATTATAGTACTAAAGATTGAACTTTTTTAGGTTCACCTCTAAATTTAAGGTGTCAAAAATTGACTTTCATGAATAGCATGCCAGTTCGATGGGAAAATATATCCCAAATTATTTCTTCATTGGAAATTTATTATCTACATGGGATACATACCTAAAAACTTATATCACTATAAAGTGGTCAAAAACATATCTGGGCAGCTTCACTGGTTCACTGTTAAAACCACCAACTCTGATATAAGTAAATTTGGAAAATTGAATGAAGAAACTACCATAAATATTGATCAAATACATGGCTTCATTAGACATTTTCTTATTAACATTGCCTGCCAGTTCATAAGTCATCATACAATCAAGAATATCATTAACCCTTCCATAGTTTTCATAACAATTTTGCATTTACAAATGTGGGTAATAATCATAAATTCTGCTATCTTCAACTAAGGATGCATGAGGTAACCCTCTCCATTCTCTTGTAGATGCTAAGTAGTAAAAGAGATATGAAGACATAAAAATCCTTAATCCCTAAATAATTACTCAGACCTAGATGCAAACATTCAACTATGATTTCTACCCAATCTAAATACCATTCTCCTTAGAGGATCACTTGAATGAATAAGTACATCTAGTCCTCCCAATAAAATGCTTGGGAATTACCCTTTTGAATATGTAGCAACAACACAATATCCTTTAATTATGGTATCATGTGATCTATTGTTAGTGGTCTGGGCTATCTTGAACCTCTTTTTTGAAATTTTAGTATCCAATTTATCATAATTACTCTCTTGTAGTTTGCTTTCTTTAATGAAAAATGACCATAAGAGGAAGTAATATTAAGATCAAAATATTGCTCCTTGGACATAATTTTCATCATATCAATTAGGGTTTGTCTATTGACAGGTAGTAACACATTACCATCCACATTTATGATACACCTATTTTGGGGGTCGTATCTACTCATACATTCTATAACTAATTTAGGGTATTGTACTATCATGAAAAACGCTGCAACTTTGACTAAACCACTTTCCACTATTTTCTCCATTATAGGAGTTGACATAGGATTTTTAACTTTATCCTTAAAATCCTCTAAATCATATTTAGCTAGAGAAGTATCCCCAAATTCAGGAAGAGAACAAACAAGACCAAGACTATGTTCATAACCAAGACAAACAGATTTCATGGCTATAGATTGGAGGATGTACTAAAAAATGCTTTAAAATTATTAAATAGTACCAAAAACTCAAAATAATTCTCCTTTCCAATAAAGTAATGGAATCTAGTTATAGAAAAAGTCAAACCCACCTTCAATGGATCAAAAACTACTGTGAAACTATGCAATAAAAATCTTATACCTTTAGCACTGCTCTCTTTTGCATGAACCTATGTGTTTACTATTAAAAATGCCTAGCCTTTTCTCAATAAAGGCATGAAATTAGGTCAAATAATTACTAAATCAATTAACTTGTGTTGAACTTGCTTGATAGGATGCAAATTTTGACAGGTGCATTAATTGTAAATAGTTTTCACAGACGACCTTAATGTTTAATGATTGCTCATAATATTTAAAAATTAGAAATTTCCATTTCATAAAATGTTATAGATATATTTCCCTCTAAATGATTTACTTATTTTAAAATCTCCCACAAATTTTGACTTAAAAGACTTTGGGAAAGGTGGGACTAAAGTCACAGAATGTTAAACCTTTGAACTGTTGAACCTTTGAACTCTTGAAATAAGGTTCAACATAAATGTTCAAAGATATGAATTGAGTTACACAAAGGGACCAACAGTTCATGAATTTTGAGAAACATTGAACCGTTAAATTATTGAACCATTGAACTCTTGAACTTTGAAAAGAGTTCATGTTCGAAGGTTCAATTCTTCAGTAATTTCACACATATGAAGACAAGCAAATAAAATTTCAAAAAAAAGAGCCAACTTAAGAAATAAACATATGATTAATAAGTTAAGATGGTGGGTTGAGTTTCACTTAGGGAGGGTTCATGAAAAAAATGAATAAGGGTGACTTAAAAGGTAACACTGGCTTGAATTAGGGACTCCATTTTATGATAAAATGTAGAGAACTCAGAAACTTTGGTTATGCACAAACTAAAACATCAAGATGGAATAAAAAGAAACAAGGTAAAACTAAAACTAAAAAATGAAAATAACAGTACACAACAAAAAAGGAAATACTGTGTACAAAAGAGGGGACACCTATTTTATAATTGATATAATTTAAGGTCCTGTCCATTATAAGACAAAGGTAAAAAAGATCCATCTAGATATTCTAATTTGAAAGAATTAGGACCTAGTACCTGATGAATGTTGAAAGGTCCCTTCCAAAGTGAGTCAAATTTTCCATGTGCTCCTTTAGGTTCTCTCCTCCTATCCCATAGTATCACTTCGTCTTCTTCTATGAATTTTCTAGGTCTTGTTTTCTGATAAAAAAACTTTTTAACCCTAGCTTGATGAGTAGTAATCCGATCAACCAATTCATTCCTTTCCTCCTCAATCCTAGTTAAGTACATAATTATTTTCTCTAAGGAATCTTGAAAGTATTGATCTTTAATGACATTCTATAATTTGGTTATAGATAATTCTAGAGGTAATGATAACAGAGATCCTATTCCATAAACCAACTCAAAAGGCACCATTCCTATTACCCTTTTTGAGGTTACCCTATCAACCCAGAGTACTTCATACAATATTTTATGCTAATCTTTAGGATTCTCACTCACCAATTTTCTCATGATGGCTATCAAATTTTTATTACTAGACTCAACTTGTCCGTTCCCTTGAGGGTAGTAGTCTGATGAGTGAGAGAGATATATACTATACTCATAGAAAAAATAAGTAAGTTCAATTGAAGAAAAATTGGTGGCATTATCTGCTACAAGTTTCTGAGGGACACTAAAATACACTAGCATATTCTCTCTAAGAAAATTACACACTACTTTTGAAGTGGTTCTCTTCACAGGGACTGCTTTAACCCATTTTGTAAAATAGTCTATTGTTGTAAGAATGTGTATGTGTTCAGCACTTGAAGATGGTGAGAGAGGCCCAATAAAGTCTAATCCCCATTGTTTGAAATTTTCTTCAATAATGATAGGCCTTAGAGGCAATGCTACAAGTTGTGGCCTTTCTAAAAATATTTTGCATTTTTCACAGTTAGCTAGCCATCTGTATGCATATTTAAACATACTCGACCAATAATAACAATTTCTAAAGATTTTGAAAGATGTGACCGAAGAAGAGAAGTGTCCATCATTCATTTTATTATGAAAAACTTCCAAAATCTTATGCTATTATTCTTTATCTACACATCTCAGTTAGGTTCCATCTAGTCCCTTTTTGTAGAAGACATCACCCCAAATGACATATTTTGCTGCTTTTAACCTCAGATTCCTTTTCTCCTTTGGGGATAAGTGACTAGGATAGTCTCCATAAGTAAGATATTGTGCCACATCGAGGAAGCATGGATCTTGTAAAATTACGAACAGGACAGTGAGAAGTTCTTCTTCTTCTTGATTACTCTCAACAATCAATTTACACAGACCTTGACCTCTAACTAATTTGGTCGGCCTAACCTCCAAATAATATTCTTGAATTTTATCAACCCATGTTGCTCTATTATTCATCCCCACATCCTGTTAAGTAAGAATGCTTTATATAACTAAACTAGGCACAAATACAATTGAATGAGAATGTACAATGTAATATCTAAATTGTTTGATAGCCTTACCATAGTGAAAGCTTGCTTCTTAGTTAAAAAATATTTAAGTTATGATTCTTGAGAGGAACACTCATAAAGGTTATTGAGGCTTCTACATTCAATTAATTCTTCTGTAGTAAGATACCAGACATGGTATATTTTGAAGCATTATAATAAATAATTAAATATTTTTGGAAATTAAGGTTTACCAAAGTAGGGGTTTGTGTAATTGCTTCTTTAATATATTTAAATGCTTTCTTAGCAGTCTCATTCCATTTGAATGCCTATTTTTCACTCATCATCCCTACAATATGTTTTGTAATTTTAGAAAAATTAGGAGTGAACCTTTTGAGGAGGTTAATCTAGCCAAAGAAAGACTTAACTCTAGTCTTCTTAGAAGGAAGACTTAGCTATTGTATTTCTCTAACCCTTTCTGGATCAATCTTGATTCCATCCTTTAAAACTAGATGTCCCAAAAACTTACCTTTTGTTATACAGAAAACCAACTTCTTAGGATTAAGAGATATCCCATGACTCTGACACCTTTGAAAAATGATCTCTATATATTTCAGATGATCCTCTCTTTTTCTAGAGAAAATAGTCAAATAATCAAGATAAATGATAATTATTCTATCTTTCAAATTTATAAAGGATGAATCCATCCCCTGTTGAAAATTTGCACCAACATTAATCAAACCAAATGGCATATGTTTGCTTCTTTAATATCTTCAAATGCTTTCTTAGCAGTCTCATTCCATCTGAATGCCTATTTTTAACTCATCCATATAATATGTTTTGTAATTTTAGCAAAATCAAGAATGAACCTTCTAAGGAAGCTAATCTAGCCAGAGAAAGACTTAACTCCAGTCTTATTAGAAGGAAGACTTAGCTGTTGTATTGCTCTAAACCTTTTTGAATCAATCTTGATTCCATCCTTTGAAACTAGATGTCCTAACAACTTACCTTATGTTACACAAAAAATTGACTTCTTAGGATTAAGAGATATCCCATGACTTTGACACCTTTGCAAAATGATCTCTAGACCTTTCAGATGATCCTCTCTTTTTCTAGAGAAAATAGTCAAATCATCAAGATAAATGACAATAATTCTATCTTTCAGATCTTTAAAGGATGAATCCATCGCCCCTTGAAAAGTTGCACCATCATTAATCAAACCAAAGGGCATGCAATTATAGGCAAAATTTCCTTGGGGTGTAGTGAAAGCAATTTGATGTTTCTCGAATGCAACCACACTTATTTGATTATAACCTGACAATCCATCTAACATGGACATCATCTCTGATCCAACAAATATTTG
Organism: Torreya grandis; assembly: GCA_037957365.1. Taxonomy (NCBI): domain Eukaryota; kingdom Viridiplantae; phylum Streptophyta; class Pinopsida; order Cupressales; family Taxaceae; genus Torreya; species Torreya grandis. The sequence goes on along the minus strand of JARHVA010003704.1, from coordinate 1,659,165 downwards.
TAAAATGTAATCCATCATAGGTAAGGGATAATTATCTTTCAAACTAACTTGGTTCAGATTCCTAAAATCAACATAGATTCTGATTTCTCTATTCTTTTTGCATACTGGGACAATGTTTGCCACCCAGGTAGAGTGATGAATTAGATAAATAATCCTAGCCTTCAACATTTTTTTGATCTCCTTAAAGATGGCCTTAGCAACCTTTGGGTTATAGTTTCTCAATTTTTGCCTGAATGGACTTGCATTTATTTTTAAAGGAATATGATGCTGAAATTGGCCACTCCTAAAATATTTTAGGTCATCATAGCACCAAGCAAAGACATCCTTAAACCTAATCAATAGATTAATCAATTTGTTTTTCTCCTCTAGCGAATAACACCTACCAATAAAAATATATTTAGGATCAATTTTACTTCCAATGTTTATCTTCTCATAGTTCCCCAATTCATCAAGATTCTGAACAAGTTTGCCTTTGGTATATTCATCTTGTCGAGTGAACAAATGTTTTAGAGAGACCAATCCTTTGGGGATTTTGTTTCCCTTTAGCTGAATTAGACCATCTTTTAAATTAATCCCTAGATCAAGACTAAATTCTTTACATTCTTCTTTAGAACCTTCAAAATAAGTCCCCAAGAACATCTCAACATTCTTCAAGAATTTTCTGATCTGCCTATCATTCTCAAAAACTTGCCAATTTTCAGCATTTTTTGGTTAGTACAGTAGGCCAGTTCTATTCTATATGAATCCCTTTTAAAATTAGGGTGTGGGAGAAGAAGAGAAGTTGACACTACTAGATAATCTTCCCATGTGTTTAGATCTATAGGAATTACATCAATAGAAAAGGCATCAAAATATTCTATCTCATCCCAAACTCTGTTCCTATAATGTCTCAATGTTTCATTTTTAACTGAAAAAATGCCTCTCACCTATTTAATAATTAATTCAACATCTCCTTTTACTCTGAGTATATTTATACCTTTTCCATTAGCTTCATTTAACCTAAGCAATAGAGCCTTATACTCTACAGTGTTATTAGTGTTTTTAAATTCTAACTTGAAAGAGTAAAGAAATTTTTTACCTTCAAGTGAGATTAAAACAACCCCTATTCTTGAACCAATGGTAGCACAACTACCATAAAATTCTATGGTCCATAGATCATCTAAATGAATAGGTGTTGGGATGGACTCTTCCTTCATGCCTTAAGAAGAGAGAAAATAGTTACCAAATTCACATTCTTCAAATAGAATCTGAGACTTATGATCATCAAAAGGGTATATAGTAAATTTGCATTTTGATTTAGGTTCTGGTTTAACTTTTTGATTTCCCACTAGACTTGTAGCTTCTGACCAATCTAATTTAATCTGCCCACCTAAATCTTTGCAAAAATTCTTGCTCATCAACATCCCTACTTAACTTCACTCTTTTATTAGGATAGGTTGCAAGAGCAACCATGCATCTTTAATTTTTCTAAGCAAAGAAATCTATTTTCCATCCATGGAGTAACACCTACCAAATGTTTTTGCAAGGGATAGGCCTAGGGATTTGGCTACAGAAGAAGGCATAATATTATTAGAAGCACCTAAGTCTATGATATAATTACTAAGTTTATGGCCATTTATGAATAAAGAAATATAAAAAGGGTTGGGCTTCATATCATCCATATAAGAGGTATCATTACATTAATTGAGGGCCATTTTATGAGTATGCATGGGTGATTCAGGTGGAGAAGCAAATAATTGGGTAATGGGAGACTCAACATTAACATTTAGTTAAATTTTGGGTTCAATTTATGTAGGACCACCTTTGACATATTTAACCAATTTATCAAGTTCTTTAGGTTTTAACTTGAGGTATTTAACAGGGGATATTTGAATCTTTCTAGACTTACAAAATTCTAAAATATCAAAAGAAGTCTCACAATCATTTATATGTAACAATTTAATTTCTTGGGTCTTTAGATTAACATCAGAGGTTCTAATTAGAGGTTCCTTACCTTTAACAGGCACTTCTTGAGCATTAGAAAATCTTGGACTCTTCTAAATTTTGGTAAGCACAACACATGAAGGATATTTAAGATTAACCAATATTTCACCTCCTCTTTCTGAATCTGATTCATATTCTAGGAAGTGTATTTCAAAGTCACTAGGTTCCTCAAAGTTCCTTTCTTCTTCAGTAATCTCTCCCAATACATCTTGAGTAGTGGCTATTTGAGCATATCAAAGCATCTCTGAACAAGAATTTTTATCATAATCAGTAGTCAAATGAAAGGCACACATATTTCCTCTTCTAGAAGGAGCTTCAATAGTTAACCTTGGTTGTGCTGATGTAAGTGGCAATGTCCTACCAATATTTGCCTATTGATTAAAAATTCTCCTACTAACATCTTGATGTGGTTGTTAAAATGAAGTACCAGCCTTAGGCATCTATCTTTTCAAAGTGATCATATCATTAACTAGCCTTTGAACTATAAAATCTGTAGAGGATGAGGGATGAGTATTAGGTACTTGAACTTTTCTCTTCCATTTTCCAGCCATAAGAAGATCATCTTCTAACCCAACTGCCAAGGTTTGTGTGAAAGCTAAGTTAACAACTACACCTCTTTTAAGATGGAAACTAATATCAGGGGGCATAAAATTGATAAAGAAACATTTTTGATTCTTAGGATTTGGCCTCTTAGCATTTGGGATTTTGTGTACACTTCTATTAAATTTGGCTATAAATTCCCTCATGGGCTCATGAATTTCTTTCTTGAACTGAGTCAATGGAGCAAGAAGGTAATGTTCATATTCTAAACTTTTGAATCTATTTTTGAATACAGTTTTCATATCATTCCAATTTGTAATTGAAGAGTCAATAAAATAATAGAACCATTATGCTGTAGTATCAGTTAGATTTTGGACAAAAAGCTTTATGGCTACATCTTGATGTTGCATACCTAACACACCACACACCATGGCAAAGGCACTCAAATGCTCATCTAGTGATTATCTTCCATCTCCATTAAATTTAGGTAAGTTTTCCCTTACATTTTTAGGTAGAGGATTCAAGTTAGCCCCTAAATTTAGAGGTCCTATAGCTACTCCCCAAGGTTGAGCCATTGGTAGAAAGATTATAGCAGAAGGAATGACAGTACCATAAAGAGTTAAGGCTTGATAGATAGTGGATGTAGAGGGTTTAGGAGGGCTAGGGGGTCTACTTCTATTTTTTCTAATATGGGTAGGAATGTAAGGAAAATTTAAGATTTGCAACGTTTGAAAAGTAGGATCCTCAACTCCCTCTTTTCTTAAAGACCTTGTGTATCTTCTAGAATCCAATTTATGATATTGTAACTAGATAAGTAGCTATTAGTTTCTATGTTATTCTTGATCTCTTCACACTTTAGGGGCTTAATTTATTGCTACATTTTTTACTTGCCTCCTTCTTTGCCTGAGCAACAACAATCTCAAATTATCATCCAATTATTCTTCCTTTTATAATACTTGGATGACCCTTCTATAATCATCAACATTTTGATGAGTGTGACATGCAAGAGTATTTAATTAACCAATAATATTTTCCTACTCATCTTGAAAACCCAAATTAGGTTGTAGAACAAGAATTATATTTTTATGTGGAAGCACCATCATTGCTTCATATTAAGGTGACTAATCTTTTAAAAAACAACTTCAATCCCTAACAGAGTCATAAAAACTATTGGCTAACAGATTTGTCTTGGTCTAAAAATGTTTTATTTTGACTCTATACCCGTTTCTTTCATGAACAAATAAGTTAAACAATAAATGGGTGAACTATCAGGAATAGTTCACCTATGAATTAAGGTACACCACCCTTTAAGATCTTCAATGAATTCAAATTATTCAGATACACTTTTAACTAGAAAGCATCAAAGGAAAAATAACATCCATACATCATCATGCTATGAAGGTGATATCTTTCTTATTTACAACATCTTTCATTGATAGAATACATAGATTCCATCTTCAATAATGATCAGATATATAAATATGTATATTGTTGAACCAATAAATAATAAAACATATATGATAAATTATCCAATGAAAGAATAATTAACACATGAAAGAAGAGTTCGTATAGAAACCTGATTTCAAATAACTTAAACACATAGATTTAAGATTGTAGCAATCATTTCTCTTTTTCATTCATAGATGAACAATGTTTCAAACAAACATCATATATATTGTAAAACAACAAAAGTTTAAATCAAAAATTCCTTGTATCTTCTCCTTAACTTTTCATATATCAATTTTAACAACTAAAAACATATATATAGTGACCCTAATTAACCGTTATTTTAAACCCATGGTTTAAAAAAAACTGACCCATATGGGATTTAGTTTCATACAAGTTCATTGAGAGACAATTTTTTTGAACATTATTTCAAATAAATAACTGAATATAGAAATTATGCAAACAAGATCATGACTGGGGTGGTGGATTAGAATCTTTATATTTGCTTTGTTCAGCTAGGGATACATGTTGCACCTTCCATTCCTGAAATGCAATAACAAATTCTTGGATTTTTGAGAAGTTAGGAATGATAATGTGTTTAACCCTTACTTTGCAAACATCTTTTTCTGTTTGATGTTTTTCCACTTTCTCCACGTGCTCTAGGAGTGCATCGACATAGAGGTGAAGAAGTGATTCTACCTTTGATATCTAAGAGAAATATTCAGTTAATAGGTTGTCATTTTCTTTAACAAAACTAATTTTCTATCTAAAGGATTGAACCATAGTATTAATAGCCTTCTCTATCTCCCCATCATCCTATATTTGTCATTAATGCATTCCAAATCATGCTACAAAGACTGGGTAAAATTAGTTATTTATTTAATCATTTTTGTAAATTCAATTCACCCTTGATGAGATACTGAGTTTCTCCATTCGATGTTTCTCTTACTTACATACATTGTATCATCATTTAGACTTGTCAAATTCTTTTTTGATAAAAACTTTGTTACTCCATATTTTTGAACTTCATCAATTTGATTCATCATATTCATCCATTTCTCTTCACCTTTTACCTAGGAAGTGTTGTATGTTTTCAAATCCCTGATAGTAGCCATAGTTTCATCATATATATTTTTTAATTCATTAATGTATTATGTACCTTTCTAGATGATACTATCCAACCAATCATCAAACACTCTAGTCATCATTTTGTTCTTGTGTATTTGATCTAGCATTTTATGGTTGACTGGAGATTTTAGATCAAAAGATAAAGGTATTTAAGAAATAGGTTATGGATTTGGATTATGAATGGCATCAATATACTCTACCATTGATTGTAAAGTTTATTTCAACTCCCTCTTATCTTTCTCATCCTTCCAGGGATGACTGACTATCTTTTTGGTGGATGATTCTAAATGGTGCACATATGTAGCATGTGATGCAGCCCCAAAGTCTATTCTCTCTATTGTGAAGTCCTGAACTATGGGGTCCTAAACTTCTTCATCAGTTGTTGGCTAGGCTATTTCTACACTCTAATTCCTTGTATTAGGGTTAATCTCCACCTTGGATGTGGTTTTTAGCCTTTTGGATTTAGGGGTCTTTCCCAAGCACTTGTTAACCTTATCCTCCAATGGTAGTGAAAATGGAACTATTTTTATTTTATCAATAATTGAGATTTCTAACCATTTTGGTGCAAGGGTTGAAACTTCTTTACCAGGGTTTAGTTGTTCAGAAGGAACATTTGGTATAATCATTAGGTTGGTAGAATTTAAAGTAACTTCTACTTGTTGGTTCATACTAGTCTCTTCTATCATTGGTTAATCAAATCCTTTACCGCCTATTGCTGCCCTTAAATCTTCTTCAGAGTTCAAGTCCATAACTATTATTTCTGAGATCTCCTTTTTCTTCTTACTTTTAGTCCTTAGTCTAGTAGTATAAGGAGGTAGAATAGTTGCAAGGTTTTTCTTAGAATTTTTGATAATAAAACCCTTTCCAATTTTTGGCTTGGGAGTACTTGCATAAAAAATAGTAATAAGCTGATTAGAAGAGCTTATTGGAGATGGTGATTCACCAATTGGTGCACATCATTGGGAATCTTCATTTTGAACTTCCTTTAGTCTATAACCCCTTGACCATTTCTTAGTTCTCCTTATCATTGGGAGAGTTTTGACTTCAACCTGATCCTCTTCATCTTTATTCTAATCAACTTCTAGAATAGGTAGCTATTTTACTTATTCAAAATGAGGATTAACCACCTATTCTTCATCATCAATTATTCTAGAGATATTCATACTCAGATTGAGTTTAAATATTTACCCCAAAGAGAACCTACACCAAAGCTTTCTTCTAACTTCAAATTCCTCTATATAATCCTCCCAATAGTCTTCAATTTGGTTAATGTGTGATAATCCCATTCTAAAATCTAGATTGTCCCTTACAAAACCTTTGCTGTCAAATTGGGGTCTGGCATTATAATACTAAAGATTGAACTTTTTTAGGTCCACCTCTAAATTTAAGGTGTCAAAAATTAACTGGCATGAATAGTGTCCCAATTCAAGGGGAAAATATATACCAAATTCTTTCTTCATTAGAAATTTCTTATCTACATGGGCTAGCTGCCTATGAACTTTTATCAATACAAAGTGGTCAAAAACATATCTGGGCAGCTTCACTGGTTCACCATCAAAACCACCAACTCTAATATAAGTAAATTTGGAAAATTGAATGAAGAAACTACCATAAATACTAATCAGTTACATAGATTCAAAAGACATTCTCTTATTAACATTGCCTACCAATTCATAAGTCATCCTACCAGTAAAAACATCATTAACCCTTCCATAATTTTCATAATAATTTTACATCTAAAAATGTGGGTAATAATCATAAATTATGCTATCTTCAACTAAGGATGCATGAGGCAACCCTCTCCATCCTCTTGTAGATGCTAAGTAGTAAAAGAGATATGAAGACATAAAAATCCTTATTCCCCAAATAACTACTCAAACCTAGATGCAAACATTCAACTATGATTTATACCCAATCTAAATAATTTTCTCCTTAGAGGATCACTTGAATGAAGAAGTACATCCAGTCCTCCCAATAAAATTCTTGGGAATTACCCTTTAGCCTGTGTAGCAACAACACAATATCCTTTACTTCTGGTATCATGTGATCTCTTGTTAGTGGTCTGGGCAGTCTTAAACCTCTTTTTTAAAATTTTAATAACCAATTTCTCACAATTACTCTCTTGTAGTTTGCTTTCTTTAATGAAAAATGACCATAAGAGGAAGTAATATTAAGATCAAAATATGGCTCCTTGGGCAGAATTTTCATTATAGCCATTAGGGTTTGTCTATTGATAGGTAGTAACACATTGCCATCCATGTTTTTGATACACCTATTTTGGGTGTCGTATCTATTCATACTTTCTAAAACTATTTCAAGGCATTGTACTACCATGGGAAAGGATGCAACTTTGACTAAACCACTTTCCACTATTTTCTCCATCATAGGAGTTGACATAGGATTTTTAACCCTCTCCTTAAAATCCTCTAAATCATATTGAGCTAGAGAAGTATCCCTAAATTTAGGAAGAGAACAAACAAGACCAGGATGATGTTCATAACCAAGACAAGCAAATTTCATGGCTACAGATTGGAGGATATAATGAAAAATGCTTTGAACTTTTTAAATAATACCAAAAACTTAAAATGATTCTCCTTTCCAACAAAGTAATGGAATCAGTGTATAGAAAAAGTTGAACTCACCTTCAATGGATTAGAAATTACTATGAAACTATGTAATAAAAATATTATACATCTAGCACTATTCTCTTTTGCATGAAACTTTGTGTTTATTGTTAAAAATGGTTTGTGCTTTCTCGATAAAGGCATGAAATTAGGTTGAATAATTACTAGATCAATTAATTGGTGCTGAATTTGCTTGATAGGATCCAAATTTTGATGGGTGCATTAATTGTAAGTAGTTTTCACACACAACCTTAATGTGTAATGATTACTCATAACCTTTCAAAATTAGAAATTTCTATTTCATAAAATGTTCTAGATATATTTCGATCTAAATGATTAACTTCTTTTAAAATCTCCCACAAATTTTGATTTGAAAGACTTTGGGAAAGGTGGGACTAAAGTCACGGAATGTTGAACCTTTAAATCGTTAAACCTTTAAACTCTTGAAATGAGGTTTAACGCAAAGGTTAAAATATATGAATTGAGTTACATAAAGGGACTAGTAAGTCATGACTTTTGAGAAACATTGAACCGCTAAACTCTTGAACCAATGAACTCTTGAACTTTGAAAAGAGTTCAAGTTCGAAGGTTCAATTCTTCAATAATTTCACACATATGAAGACAAGTGGATAAAATTTCAAAACAAAGAGCTGAATTAATAAATAAACATATGATCAATAAGGTAAGATGTCAGGTTGACATTTTCTTAGGGAAGGTTCATGAAAAAAATGAATAAGGGTGACTTAAAAGGTAACAAAGGTAAACTAGTAGATATGGGTAAACAAGTTTCAATGATGAGTTGGAGGCTCTTTTACCTATGTTAATGTATATAATGCACATGATGATATTTTTTTGGAATTTAATTCCCTATCCATCCTTTTCATAAGCTTGGAATTTAGTGTAAGAGGTTGAAATTTTGAATCCAAAATGGCTTGTTAGGCAAAGTGAAGTCTATGAGAGAGAAGGTCAACAAATTGGTTTGTAAGACCAATATGTATTTTTAGAGATTATGATAATTTTTATTAAATATGTTTTAAGATAATTTTTATTCATTTAAATTCCTTAATTATGTTCTATCAAGTGTTAGAATTTCATGCTTCCATGACTGTGTTTTAAGACTAGGTGGCAGTTTTGAGTGGGCTACTTGCAAAAAATGATTTGAGTACTTTTGCCCTAATTTATAAAGTAAAAAACATATGGTGATGAACCTAAGGTAATGTGGATTATGTATATATGTTTTTTTTCCATGGTTTTTTTTTTTAAATTATGTTTTTTACTTTAGCTATTCAAGACATACTTTCTAAGTATGCATATGCCTAATATGAACAATATTAATGGTGTACTCCAAGTAGTGGTTTGAGATAAAAAATGTTATGAACATAAATATAAGATTATAAAGAGTATATTTGAGTGGAATATTATGTGTTAATATTGTGTAAATTATTTTAATCTATTTTAAGAAAGGCTAAGTATAACGTCTCTAAAATAGACCTAATGTGATTAGGTCTTCATGAGACCTAAAGTTGAGATAAGGCCTAATTAAGATAGGCCAGACCTAAATGGACTCAAGGAACATTTGATACATGTATATGAGATATCATAAGATCCATTTAATTTCCAAACTTAGAGGGTAAGTGTGTTTAGCTGACTAAGAAGGATATAAACAAGAGACTTGTATAAATATTAGGCAATTTTAGGCCTATTATATAGTGAAGAGAGAAAACAGATATAAGAACATAGAAGAAGGTATTTTAGACCATAAAAGGAGTATATAAGATTAGATAATAACATTTTATAGAGGTCATATGTATGAGACTCAAAGTCATATGACCTAATAAGTCAAGAATAAGGCTAGTTTAACAAAGAAGGCTAGAGGTAGTTTGAGAGGGATAGAAGAGAGAGAAGAGATAAAGAAGGAAATAATCATCTATTTTATGAGAAAAAAATTGTTCTAAAGGTGATCAAGGGTTTTAGGTGGCTTATTTTTTGCTGATTTATCTAGGGGGTTGGTGCTTTCTTACAAGTGGGTGCTTGCTAAAGCCTAGCTAAGTTAGTGCTTAGCTAGTTGGGGTTGGTGCTCCATGTGATGTTGGTGATTCATTAAAATTTGTTTTTATCTTATAAGTCTATAGTATATTTTTATATATTAGTGGATTTTATTCTCATTTAGGGTTTCCCACATATATGGTGTGTTGATTTGTGCAATTTGGTTTCATGTTTGTATAATTAATTGCTTATGTATTGTTTGATCTATATGTTGATGTGATGGTTTATGATTGCTTAAGTTTAATTGATAAAAAGGTTTTTAAATATTTATTCACCTTGATCTCAATAATTTTATTCTAACATTTGGTCTTAGAGCCTTGTCTTTTAAATCAGGTCTAAAATCCTGAAGGAGATCCTAGAAGCACAAATGGCTAGTCAACAAACTCAAGGTGGTTTCTCTACCAATAAGGTTCTATTATTAAATGGATCTAATTATGCCTTTTGAAATTTCAATATGAAGATATATTTAATGTCTCAAGGACATGATATTTAGTAGTCAGTTGTGGATAGTTTTATTGTTCCTCCTATTCCATCAACTGATGTAGTACGTAAGAAGGCTAGTGAAAACGACTCCAAGGCAATGAATGTCATTCTATGTGGCCTATCAAAGGTAGGGCTTGTGAAGGTGATGCACTATGCATTTACCAAAGAGACATGGGATAATTAAAGACCATATGTGAAGGAGACACCAAGGTGAATATGGCCAAGTTGTAAACCCAATGAAGATAATTTGAAAGTTTGAAGATGAAACCATTGCATCCTACTTGTTGAAGGTTGATGAAGTTATCAATGTCATTAGAGGATTGGGAAAAAAATGAAAGAATCTATAGTTGTTCAAAAAGTGTTGAGATCACTAACTCATAAGTTTGAGTCTAAGGTATATGTAATGGAAGAGATGCAAGATTTGGATAAGCCTGAAATGAATGGGCTTCATAACATCTTGATTGCTTATGAGGTGAGAAAAAATGAAGGAAGACCTCCCAAAAAAGAAGTAAATTTCAAAGTTAAAAATAAGTCAAAAGTCAAGAAGGTCAAGGATGAGGTATGTTTAAATGTTGTTGATGATAAACTCATATCTATGTTTGCTAAGAAGTTGAGGTTTGGATCTAGTAATTACAAGGGTAAGACACCCTTCAAATGTTTTAAATACGATAAAATTGGTCACTTTGCATCTAAGTGTCCTAAAAAGGAAAAAACTAAGCATGAATAACATGATGAACATCATGGAGATGACAAGAAGGTATATAAGCCTAACAAAAAAAAAGGAGTTTAGGAAGTATGAAGGTAAGAAAGGAACATTCAAGAATAAGAGAAGCTTATATAATAAAGAAGATAATCTTTTGATGTGACTCAATTGCATCTGATAGTGATGATGGTAGTAATGAACCTAAACATGAAATTAATGAAACCTTATTCATGGCCATATAATTATATAATTAGGTTTGTTCAAATGGGAAAGGCCTTATGGTTGATGTAGAATCAGATGAATAAGAAGCTAAAGTGAATCTTGAGGCAGAATTGATAAGTGCTCTACAGGAGCTAAAGTTATAAAGGAGAAAAATTAAAAAACTAATATCATCAGTTAAGGGTTATGAGGATTATATTTTATTATTTGAGGAGATATTGAGTAACACTTCCAAGAAATATGATGAGATCATCAATCAAGTTGAAACACAGATGGAGATAGTCAATGTAAGCCTAAAGGCTAAAGAGGAAGAGTGCATCAGGTATGAAATTGAAGTAAAATCCTTGAAATTTGACTTAAATAAATCATGTATCAAGGTGAGGAACTTTATGAAGTTTGAAAATATAATTGAGGATCTAGATTATATCTTGAATAGTCAAAAGTCTAAAAGTGATGAGATAGGTCTTGGTTTCAAAGAAGATCAAAATGTGGCATCTCAAGTCAAGGAGAAAGCTATTGAAGATAAGAAAGTCAACATGAAAAATCCTATCAAATAGCCTAATGATATGAGCTATGTTATTTATTTCAATGGTTACTATTTTGTATGTAGTCAGTTTGGTCATAGTGTAAAAGAGTGCAGAAGACCCTCCAAGAATGAGTACTCATGGGACTATGGAAGGAGTCATAATTCACATTAGTCAAATGGTATGTATATGGTAGTTTTATATAATTTTCATAATGTAGGAAACATTGAAATTTTTTTTCCTAATAGATTTGGAATGTCTTCAAGCCAAAATAGGAAGTTTGAATCCCTTAGAGTACAAGAAAGAAGGTAAGCGAATGTATGGAAACCAAAGATAGAAAATATGGGTCATGATCAATCTACAATCTCAAGTGGACTATTTGTTGTGTCAGAACATACCTTAGATGTTAAATAAAATTATGATTATCTATTATCAAATCATATTGATGATTAAATGGTTGATGAAGAGATCAAGCCTATAGTGCCAATAAAGCCTAAAAGGATATTAAAGGACATTTAGTCTTGTGAAAGCATGGAGATCTGAGAATATCCTAAATTTGGTGTTATTTTAGTTCCCTATGAAAAGGGGTGACTTCATTAGGATTCATGAAGACACTCTTAAATTATCAGAAGCATGGTGGATGTTTAGTTTGAGGGGAAGCTATTCATGTTGTTGACTAAGCTTGATCTATGCTGAGAAGTGGACTTGTGTTCTGAGTTCATCTAAAGGAGGATTGACTAAATTAGGGGAGAACATGTTACTATGATGCTTAATAATCTATGTCTATATAATCTATGTATATATGTCATAGGTCAATGAAGTCTTGTAGATTTTATATACATATCCATGTATATGTATATTTTTCCAAATAAATATTATAAATGAAATAAAACCATGACTGTACTATACTCACATAAAAATGGGTTTTCTATGTAAAATTTAGTATATAAATATGGTCTTACAAAACACTCAGTCATGCCTATTGACCAAATTTTAGCTCTTCAAGTCAAAATTGGGCACCCCTATATGAAAGCTGAACCGTCTAAGTCTATACCTTTTGGCTAGGTCTAGTATATAGAATTCCTTCAAAGGAGGTGTTCCACACAAAAACCCATGACAAAAGTACAAGTGTTCATTCTTTTAGAGGTTTTATTTTTGAGTTTTTTGCTGAAGTGTCAGGATTTGTTTCAAACATTTTGTCTGAAGCAATTTTCCCAAAGGGTATCATTTTTTGGGCTAAGGGACATAAGTCTTTTAAGAAAATTATCCACTTAAATGTTTTTGAAGGGCACTTCAATTTTTTCGAAGGGTATCCTGAAATCCTTCCAAAGGGGTGTTTTTAGAAATTTGAAGGTAGTTTTCTCAGATAAATGGCCCATTTCAAAGCCGAAAGGTACTTTAAAAAAATTTGAAGGGTATTTTCCTTTCGAAAGGGCATTTCACAAAAAATTGAAAGGATAATTTTCCTTTTAGAAGGTTCATTTGTAAGAATTCTGAAGGTCTATTTCTAGAAATATGAAGGGCACTTTTCTCGACAAAAGGGCAAAGGGATCATTTACATTTTTTTTGAAAGACATTTGCAAGAACTCAAAAGGTCTATTTCACAACAGCCGAAGGGCACTTAGCAAAAGTCCAAAAAATTATCTGCATTGAAAAAGGGATAAGTCTAATTCTTTTAGACATTTTGTCTAATACAAGGGGAAACAAATTTTTTTGAAGAAAATTGGCTAAAGACATTAAGTTAATGGGAAAGTACCCAATGAACAAAATTTTGAGGGAAACAAAAGTTCAGGGGAAAAAAAAGTGTCCAAGGAAAATATCCCAAAGGAATTCATGATGGGTCTGTAGACATCAACTTCAGGGTCATGGGCTAGCTATTGGAATTAAAAAGCTTGGCAAGAACCTGAGGGCAAGCATGAAGGTGACAAATGATAGAATCTTGAGCATCTGGTATAGATAAAGTAAGCAAAAAATAGGTAGGTCAATGGTTCGAGTCATTATTGGTAGCTAACCAAATCAAAGGGATTTCACAAAATCATAGACACAGGTATCAAGAGGATGGATAGTAGTCAGGGAAAGCATTTTATAACTATCAAAATGAATTCCATTTCCCTTGAGTAGTGCTATGTGTCAGCTCCCCTATTGATATTTTCAAATGCTCATGGATGGTCTTTGATGGAGGTAGTTTCATGAAGGATGACAGAAGAGTCATTGTACCATTTTGCAAGAGTCTACCACAATTTCACATGGACATCTATCTCAAGATAAATTCATTATCTACTTACCACTCAACCATATGTGTAGTGTAACTATTTCTATTCTTAGGCTTGAGCATGTTTTTTTGCAACTTTTGAGCTTCCCTCTTTTTTATTCTAAGAAATTCTATAAATTGGGCCTTTTTGTCCATTGTAGGGGGAAATCCACTTGGGTATGGCAAATCCCTACCAAAATTTTGTCTTGAATCAATAAAGAGAGCTATTTTTTACCTCATTCAAGAAATCTCTAAGTGTATGTGATGGTTACTATCTTGTGCAAGTTTATCCTAGCTTACCTTCATATGTCAATTTTTCTAGTACCATGTGAGTTTAAATACTTCTCTTTGCAAGTTAACAAAAAGTGTAAAATGGAGTTTTAGGTATAGTGTATAGCTCATTCAATAGTGTGTCTTAGAATGCCTATTGCATAAGTCTTCCTACCAATTCCAAGACCCCATGTTGAAACATTGATGCAAGTAGAAGGCTATCATTAGATGGAGTGTATGTTAGGCTTCTTTTTGTTCAAAGCACATGTCAAGAGTGTGAGTAGAGAAAATATTTTGGTGCATCACCTCTAGTAGGATATATTTACTTTCATTTATTCTAACCCTTTTCATTGCCCCCAAGTTGTTAGTATTATGAATATGAGCCTAAATGATGCATAAAGGGGAACTGGCCCCTAATCTAGAGATCTACCCCCCAATAGGGATACCCATAGCCCTGGGGTGGTTCTATTATGTCACTTGAGTGAGGAAAATCTTGTCCCATCTCCTCATTAGGTGAAATTCAAGTGACAATATTTTTTGGTAGGCTCAATGGGACTATTGAGTCCATTCTTTGAATATTTTTAGTGTTCTCCTCAAGACATCAAACTTTGGAGGCAATTCTAATAAACATCAATGGTGACTCCACATACATATCTACTAGTTCAGCAGCCCAGGTATAACAATTGAAGTTGTTTTCTTGCTACATACTCTTTTGTGAAGTGATTCATGGAGATTTATGAGTTTGAGCTTGTTTTAACACAAGTTGAGGAGTTATCTCCATCTATGCCTCTTTCTCTTGATTATGAGAAAGTTCTTTTCTAGCCTTGTCATGATCCTAATCAAACATATGCTACCAATGACCAAACCTATCAATTTTGTGCTCCATCAATCCCACCTATCTCTCCTCCAAGCCATTCCATTTCTAGTTTCAAAAGAACTCTCCTTGGTTACCAAGAATATATGTTAGACCTTGACACTAGGTATGGCTATGGTCAAATTATCCCTAGAATTTATGTCAAGAGTGTGAGCAAAGATTTGGAGCAAGTAAAAAAGGAATGGTTCCCTATAGAGAAAGCTAGTTGGCCATATCTTTCTAATGATATGATTTATATTTGTGGTTTGATCTTCCACCTAGAAGAAAGGTTGAGAGCTTATGAACAACCTCCATCTTGGCAACCTCAAGGTATCCTAAATTCTTTATCCTTTCCCTAGAACTTTTCCTCTTGGTAACCCATTCAATAAAGTGGCCAAGGGAAAGAATATATCCTGATGGAGTAGGCTGGCACACTTGGGGAATATTGTGAAGGAGAAAAATTGAGTTTTAAAGCTCACCTTGAAAGGGAAATTGAGTTGGCAAATCAGATGTGGATGAAACCTATCATGGTAGCTAAAAGTGAATTATCTAAACCTACTTATCCAAATTGTAATCAAGATGAAAATCCCAAGGAAACTCCAAGTTTCCTAAACATATCTTTCAACCCTTCATCAACCTCTCAATCCCATGAAAATATCCTTGAACCCACCTTCCCAAGATGGAAATATGTGATGGTAGCTCATGAAGGAAGAAATAAATCATGCTTAAGTAGAGAGTTGTTAGGGAAGAGACATTTAGAACCATTCAAATCCCTCCCACCCTTCCTCAAGAAGATATTGAAGCCATACTTCCTCACCTTCTAACTAATCAAATTTTCCCTCCTAATGTTGAAAATTGTCTTGCTACTTGGGAATCCCCTTTGGCCAACTCCCTATTTTTGAAGTACCTAAGGTTGATGTCACTAAGAGGGAGGATGAGATTGAAATATCAGATTGGATTGAAGATGAAGAAGGGATAAATGATGATGAGGATAGGTTAGGTTGTGAGGATATAAAGGAAATTTCCCCTTGGGTTGAAAAAAATGTCTTGAAGTAAGTTCTCTTGGACTTTAAAGATGAAGAAGAAATGGCTTTTTTTGTCTCATATTTTCATTATGCAGGCTAGCCAAAAGATGATGACCTATGGCAAAGATTTTATAGCATATGTAATGTAGTTGAAGTCTCAAAAAACCTACAAATCCCTTGGAGCTTACTAGTCATGACAAGAAAGAAGATGTTTCTCAAAAGGAGGACATGTGGAAGAATTACATGCAAATGTTACAAGAATATGAGGAGGAGGAAAAGACCAAGCTCTTCTACAAGCAAGCTCAAGATGAGAGAGAACAAATACATGTTGAAGAGTAGCATCATTAAGAGAACCTGGATCATAGTAGATCAATCTATGATGATTTTAGGCCTTTGGAGGGTAACTTGGAGCTTGTCTCTACATCCATCTATGTAGCCACCTTCAAAAATATTCATGAAGAATGCAATCAAGAAACACTTTCAAGTGGTTATGATACAATGTTACTTACAAAATTCAAAGAGATTATGAGAATGGAAAAGGATGATTAGATCCTTCAAAAAGAGATGAACTTGCAACAAGCTACTCCATACATGGATTTTTAGATTTTTCATGTTAAGATGAAGGGGCAGTAGCTTGAGGCATGATTTGAGGTTAAAAATTACCTATCCTACTTTGAAAATACATGGGAGATGGCTGCATTGGATGATGAACAAAGAAAAAGATCAAAGAGGAAGTAAGAGTCATCTAACACCCCATCTAAGAAGAAGCATGCCTAGCACCCTCACTCATCTAGTGAGGAAGGAGACCTAAGATACTTCCCTTTTGATGTAGGAAGGGAGGTATAATTAAGAGAAATGTACATATTTGTTTCCTTTATACTATGTTTATTTTCCCTAAGTGCTAAGTACCACATGCGTGTTTACTTTAGTCTTTGTCTTGTGTCTCTTTCTTTATGTGTTTGACATAATAACTAGTTGTCTTATTGATCAAGGTTTTGAGTCATGGTCAAGGTTTCTTGTTTATTTCAATCTTTAGATGACTCCATGCCCAATGGAATAATTAATCTATTGGTATGGTTAGTATAGCAGGCATACTACCCATGTGAGTCACTAATTTATTGACCAAAATTTGGCCCTTCAAGTCAACATTAGGCACCCCTATATGAAAGATATATCATCTAAGTCTATACCTTTTGGCTAGGTCAAGTATGTAGATTTCCTTTAGAGAGGGTGTTCCATACAAAACCCATGGAAAAATTACAAGTGTTCATTCTATTGTCCCCCAAAAATATCACTTATTTTTGGGACAACATTTGAACTATTTTGGTCCTACAGACCAAAATTGTCTCTTCCCTTTCCGAAATTTGTCTTGGGCATTCAAATTCCTCATTTTTCAAATTTCTCAAGAATCTACAGACTCTACAGGTAGGTTCATTTCTATAGGTTCAAAGGCTTCTACAGGTGGGTTTAACCAAAAGAATCAGTTTATAACACTTGGTCATTTTCGGGATTGGTTCAATGCCTTGGTTTAATCAAAAATCTCCATCAGCAAGCATTTAACCAAAGAAGCCTTGAACCATTGAACCATTGAACCACTTTGGTTAAAATGTTCAACAAGTTTAAAGTTCAATAGGTTCAATGCTTTCAGTTCAATGGCAGGTTCAATCAAAGGAACAATTCAATGGCCTGGTTTAACCAAGCAATTCAATGCTTTGTTTCACTCAGTTGGTTTATCCACTTTGTTTCAACGCTTTGGTTCATCCTTTGGTTTAATCAAATGGTTCATCAATTGGTTCAAAGGCTTTGTTTGAACCATTGAACCAAATCTTGGTTCAATGGTTGGTTTAATGCTTCGGTTCATTCAATTGGTTCATCGGCTTGAACCATCAGCTTGAACCATTTTGGTTCAAAGCTTGGTTCATCGGCTTGGTTCAACGTTTGGTTCAACCAAGTGGTTCAACATTTGGTTCAATCAAATAGTTCAATCAAATGGTTCAACAGTTGGTTCATCACCTTGGTTCAAAGGAGTGGTTCAAATTAGCAGTTCAAATGTAAAAGTTCAAAAGAGCCTCCCAAAGGATAAGTGCCCTTGCGAAGGGCACTTGGTCGACAAAAGTAAACTTTGAAAGGGTCATTTTTAAAGAAGGCCGTAAAGGCAATTCTTATAGATTTTTGTTTAAGGAATTCAAAAAAGACTAAGGTAAGAAGCAATCCCTTCGGACTTTTTGTTTGAATAAATTCCTTCAGACAAAAAGTCTGAAGGAATTTGGGAAAGTAGCTGCAGGCAGAAAGCCCAAAGAAATTTCCAAAGAGGTAAAGACAAGTGATCAGAACAATTTTGTGGACTTTTTGTCTGTAGGAAAATGCCCGTGGAGAAAGCCTAGGGAAAATGCCCATAGAAATAGTCTACAGGAAAGCCACGAGAGGCTGCCAAAGATAAAAGGCTACCAAAGGACCCCAAAGGGTAGGTGCCATTATGGGGGAATCTCGGTTGCCAACTTAAAGGACACTCCCCCAAAGCTGAAGGGTCATTTTCCCTTTAGGAGGATGCAAAATAGGAAAGCTGAAGGGTCACCTTCCCTTCAGGAAAAGGAGAACAAATAGACTGAGACAAAAGCCTGACAAAATCTTGCAGATGCTGCCAAGTATCATCTTTTGAGCCTCATTTCATTTTATTTCTAAGAGCCATGAAAGCTGCCATGTGTCCTTTATAAGTTAAGTAGAACACACAGAGTGGAATCATTTGCATAAATCCAAATGAGTTCCACATAGTTCTATAGTGTTTCTAAAATCTGATGGAAGCTGTCACATGTCATCTTCCACAAAACATTTAAAAGGTATCCAAATCTTCTACAAGTTTAATAGATGTTGCTACGTGTCCTTCATCAAAGTCATAGTGGATGTTGCCACGTGTCATCCATTGAGAGACAGTATCAAAATAGTGAAAGCTGCCACGTGTCATCCTTCACAAGATTTTCAAGAGGCAAGCAAAAGCTACCACCTTTTTAGTTGTAACTTCATGGAGAATGACAAGTGTTTGCACCTAAAATTTTGAGTTTTTAATAGGTTTCAAAGCCTCTATTAATAAATGTTTCTCAGAGTCCCATGAAAGTTGCCACATGTCTTCACCTATTTAACAATGGAATGTGCCACGCGTCAATTGCTAAAGACTAGTAGAAATTGACTAAGAAATAGAGCATTGAATTGAATCTAAGACCCAATTCAAATAAACAAAAAAGGAAAGATGAAGAAGGATCAGAACACCAAGTGACATTGAAAGCATGACCTATTTTTGTGCATTAAGAAAAACAAATGGGTAGATGCCCCTAATTCCCAGCCTGTCTTCCTAACAGTTTTCAATGCAACATGATGTGTTACTGTTCTCAAGTCCTTCTTAAAGAGGCTATATAAGGGACTCTCTTTTATTGTAAATATATCTCTTTTTGACAATAAAAAATGAAACTTTGCCCAAATTGAAAGGCATTACTAAGACTTTGAGCTTAGATTATTGATCATATTTTGTTATTGGAATAATAAAGCAAGTGACTTTTCACACTTTGTGCTGTGATATCTTTGTTGTTGGGGAAACTATTCTTATGTCTTTTTCCTTGATATATTTTCTGTTCCTTGAATTCAACAAGCAGAATTAGTGAAAGTAGTCAGGAAGGTGTCCTAAAGAGTCAATTGTGGAGAGACTTTGTGCCCCCATAATTGCCTTTAGTGTGTTTTCTTTTCATTTCCATGTAAAGGACCTTGGGACGACTTTGTACCCTCATTGTCCTTCATATCTTACTCTTGAGCAATTCAAGTGGAGACTTTGTGTTGCATCTCAATTTTTTGGTTATTACATGCTTTATTACATTTTGGTGTTACTACTAGGAGTATTCTTATGGTTTGCTGAGTAGTACTTCTAAAAGAAGAGGAGTACTTTTTGCCATTTCCCTTGAGTTTTTCCTGTGATCTGCACACATCATCTCTAAAAAAAGAGAGATGGATGGTTTGTCCTACCCTTGAGTATTATTTTTTGTTTATATATATATATATATATATATATATATATATATATAGGGAACCTCCCCTTGATGAGAGGAGAGATTAGTCCCCTTTTGATGTGGTAAACCTACACATTTGGATGACCAATCTTCCTACTTTGGTTGATCAAATATATTTTGTTTATCAGTATGCTGATCAACAAAATATTCAACCAACAATTTTTGGTGACTCTACTGGGGATATACATAATTTTATGCAATTTAGAACCTCAAGTTTTAGATTGAATCATCCCCTGTGTCATACCCATTATCATTATAACCCTTATCCATTACAGTTTTTGGTGACTCTATTACTTGTCTTACCCATTATCCATTTATAGCCTTACCATCTTCTTCCACCTCCATTATTTTATCTGGTCTATAAAACCAGAACTACTGGGAAAGAGTGCATAGTTTAAAGCCTCAAGCTTCAAACTGAAACAAGGTCAATTCTTTTCCCATTTTTGTTTCACAATCTGGAAGATTCAAGGTATACATGAAGCTAAAGGGTTAAAGGTATCATTGACCTTGTATTCAAGTTGGTACAACAAAGTGATTTTGATCTGTTTCCTTCACCATCTTGTCTCCAACAAACCAAGAACTTTCCTCTTACTAAAGTCAGATATCCATTGCCAGATGAAGTATCCACTTCTACTATTGATAAAGCTTTGCCAATAGTTACCCCTCTGATATTTGTTATTCATCCTTTTCATAATCCTATAATGGCAGTTCAAGGCCCCTGGGGTAATGCTTTTGGTCCTCTCAATCTTACTCCACCTCTACATGAGCTTCCATGCAGCTCAAGGAAGAATTTCCCCAAATTCTATGGTGATGGGAAAGTTCATCCTGATGAACACATTGCAGCCTTTATCATAGCCTGTGGAGTAATTGGAGTAGAATTTGAAGATGTAGTAGTCAGGCTATTTATAGAAACATTACAAGGTGCTGTTGCAGATTGGTTTTATCATCTACAGGCTCAATCAATAACTAATTAGAATACTCTCAAAGATAAGTTTGAAGCTCGATTTAAACCTACAAAAGATACACATGCACTTCTAGCTCAACTTACACAGATGAAGAAAGAGCCTCATGAACCAATGAGAGACTTCATAGCCAAATTTGATAAATTGAGGAACAAAATTCCTATAATTGCTTGACCTACAACTGAGAATCTCAAATGCTTCTTCATTAATTTTTAGTTACTTGAAGTCAATTTTATTTTGAGACGTGCTAGTCAAATATATCTTGCTACAGCTCAACTTTTGGCCATTGAGGTAGAAGATGATCTCATCTTAGCAGGGAAGATAAGAAGAGATCCAAATAGAAATAGATCCTCATCATCTTCTGAATATTCATCTATAGGCACCACTAATCCAATGGTACAAAAGCTAGAAAATGAAGTGATAGCCTTGAAAAGATAAATGGCACAAGGAATGTCTTTTGCTCCTTCATACAGAGATATGCCAAGAAGGACATTTCTAAATCAGTCATATCAAGGCAATGCTGCCAGGAATCAAGGGTAGCTAGATCGTCTTCCTCCCCCACAAGGGAAACTTGCCCTTGAAGCTCCTCTAACCAACTCAATAGTTGGATATTTGGATATAGAACATGTTTTCTCTTTCCAACATGAGTTTGAGCAAGAAAATGATGTTGATCTCTTCATGGAGGATCAAGAAGAATTAGCTAGTGACTCCCACATTGGTTTCTTGAACTACTAAGATGAACTTGGAAGCAAAGGAGAAGCTATTAATAGATCATATACAGTGTTTACTAGGTCCAAAAACCAATCAGTCCAGTAAGCTAATAAAGGGAAGATAAAGGAGAAACCTCAACCAATAGTCATGATTGCTAAGCATGGAACCACTATGCCTTTTTAGTCAAAGGATTCGGTAATCACCCAAAATGTAAGTACATCAATTTTGCCTTCACCTTCTACTTCAATATTGCAAACAAGCCCTCCTCCCATCCCTCCTAAAACCCAAAAGGTTGAAATGCCTTCCTCTGTACCTAGCTCAATTCAGCCATTTGACATAATTGATCATGTTAAAAAGACAAAAATACAAATGTCTGAATTTGAATATTTGCAGTCTAATCCTGATCAATTGAATAGGTTGGTCCAATGTGTTAAGAACCAAACCATCCCTACAAGACAAAAGGTTAAGAAAATAATTTTTGATTTCCCAAAGAACATGCCCATTCCAAATAATCTTGTCTTTACTCCTCCTGCTGCACCTAGGAAAATAGAACATTTCTATGTTTCCTTATTGATAAATGGTTATCAACTCAACAATTACATCATTGATTCTGGGGCATCTGACAATGTCATGCCTAAAAAAGTAGCTAAGTCTCTGGGTCTCACACTGACCAAAACATTTGGGAGATGTTTCTCCATGGAGAATAAATAAGTACCATTGCTGGGGAAAATCAAAGATGCCTAATTTGCATTGGTAGCCTTTCCAGATAAGAGAATCAAGATGATTGTCTTGGTGGCTGACGTCCCAGCATCCTATCTCATTTTGCTTGGATGAAATTTTTGCAAGGATGTGGGAGGAGAACTAAGCATGGACCTGTCTAAGGCAAGGATCCCTGTACAAGGCGTAATGAAGAGGTTGTTCCCTAAAAAAGAGACAAAATATGTGGTCACCCAAACATCAGCCCCTGCAGCACAAATTTTGTTTGAGTCTTCAGGCAGGGGTAATTATTTCTTGACCATAGAGAATGTTCATGTTTCTATAGATGAAAGTCCTATAGCTAACAATCCAGGAATTGATCCAAACTAGACATCAAGAGAATTGGTAAGGTGCAGTATAAATAAGGAAAGATCTTCCATCTCTAATGAAGAGAAATTTGATAAGAGATCAACTACTGATAATGCTCGGATCCTAAAATATAATGGCAACAATTCTTCCACAAATGATGGAGTTGGGACTGTGTTGATATCTCCTCAAGGAGATATTCTTCTTTCATGCAATTTGCAAGTCAACAACACCAACAACATAGTTGGATATGAATCTCTGTTGCTTGGAGTGAAGATTTCTCAAGATGAAAAAATCAAACTCCTCCACATCAAAGGAGGTGCTAAGCTGATAATTTGTCAGGAGTTTGATGTGGACAATCCAATCATGTGCTAGATTGAACCAGAAGAACAACCAATTATGGTAATGGACCATGCTCCTACAAATCAAAATTAGGGAAAGGAACCCTTCGCCAAGAAAGCAAGGAGTTATGGCTTTCAAATTGAAGACCACATCCTGCCATGGGGCAAGAAGAAGAAAGAGTCAATAGGAAGATGCAAAAAATCAATTTTCTAGTGGAGAGCTCCATTAGCCCGTCACCATTTCTGGGGACAAAATGTCTTCTTGCTAATTTACCAAGATGGCACACTATTTTCACTATCTCTCAAGAAGCAACATCTAAAATACTTCAATTCTTGAAGTATCAGATCATTTCATCTATACATATGTATATTTGTATAGTTTTTAATTCTATTTTGTTTTGTTTGTTTTCATTTTTGATGCCTTCCATTTTTGGGTAGCATGAATCTGTAGCCCAATGGTACACATGAAGACACTGGAGATTCTGGATTCTACTCCCTTCAATTCTTTTTACAATTGATAGAAGTTCCCCAACTAGAGCCAGCTATTGTCTCCCAAAAATATCACTCATTTTTGGGACAACATTTGAACTATTTTGGTCCTACAGACCAAAATTATCTCTTCCCTTTATGAAATTTGTCTTGGGCATTCAAATTCCTCATGTTTCAAACTTCTCAAGAATCTACGGACTCTGCAAGTAGGTTCATTTCTACAAGTTCAAAGGCTTCTGTAGTTGGGTTTAACCAAAAGAATCAGTTTTTAACACTTGGTCATTTTTGGGATTGGTTCAGTGCCTTGGTTCAATAAAAAATCTCCATCAACAAGCATCTAAGCAAAGAAGGCTTGAACTGTTGAACCATTGAACCACTTTGGTTCAAAGATTCAATGAGTTCAAATTTTAATAGGTTCAATGTTTTTGATTCAACGATGAGTTTAATCAAAGGAATGGTTCAATGGCCTAGTTCAACTAAGTGGTTTAATGCTTTGTTTCACTTAGTTGGTTCATCTGATTTGTTTCAATGCTTTGGTCCATCCTTTGGTTCAATCAAATGGTTTGTCAGTTGGTTCAAAGGCTTGATTTGAACCATTAAACCAAAGCTTGGTTCAACGGTTGGTTCAATGCTTCAGCTCAATTGGTTCATCGGCTTGAACCATTTTGGTTCAAATCTTGGTTCATCAACTTGGTTCAATGTTTGGTTCAACCAAATGGTTCAACATTTGGTTCAATCAAGCGGTTCAACAGTTGGTTCATCACCTTCGTTCAAAGGAGTGGTTCAAATGCAAAAGTTCAAAAGAGCCTCCTGAAGGACAAGTGCCCTTGTGGAGGGCACTTGGTTGACAAAAGTAACCTTCGGAAGGGTCATTTTCAAAGAAGGCCGTAAAGGTAATTCTTTCAAATTTTTGTTTAAGGAATTCAAAAAAGACTAAGGCAAGAAGCAATCCCTTCAGACTTTTTGTTTGAAGGAATTCCTTTGGACAAAAAGTCCAAAGGAATTTGGGAAAGCAGTTGCAGGTAGAAATCCGAAAGAAATTTCCAAAGAGGCAAAGATAAGTGATCAAAACAATTCTGTGGACTTTTTGTCCACAAGAAATGCTCGTGGAGAAAGCTTGGGGAAAATGCTCAAGAAAACAGTCTGTAGGAAAGCCGTGAGAGACTATCAAAGATAAAAGGCCATCGAAGGACCCTGAAGGGCAGGTGCCCTTATAGGGGACTCTCAGTTTCCAACTTAAAGGATACTCCCCCAAAGTTGAAGGGTCACCTTCCCTTCAGGAGGATGCAAAATAGGAAAGCCTAAGGGTCACCTTCCCTTCTGGAGAAGGTGAACAAATGGATCGAGACAAAAGCCTGATAGAATCCCATGGATGCTGCCAAGTGTCATCTTTTGAGCCTCATTTCATTTTGTTTCTAAGAACTGTAGAAGCCACCATGTGTCCTTTTTAAGTTAAGTAGAACATGCCAAGTGGCATCATCTGCATAAATCCAAATGAGTTCTACATAGTTCTATATTGTTTCTAAAATGCGATAGAAGCTGTCACATGTCATCTTCCACAAAACATTCAAAAGGCATCCAAAACTTCTACAAGTTCAATAGATGCTACCACATGTCCTTCATCAAAGTCAAATCAGATGTTGCCACATGTCATCCATTGAGACACAGTATCAAAGCAGTGAAATCCACCACATGTCATCCTCTGTAGGATTCTCAAGAGGCAAGCAAAAGCTGCCACCTTTTTAGTTGTAACTCCACAAAAAATGATAAGTGTTTGAACCTACAATTCTGAGTTTCTAATAGGTTTCAAAGCCTCTATTAATAAATGTTTCTTTGAGTCCCACAGAAGTTGCCACATGTCTTCACCTATTTAGCAATGGAATGTGCCACGCATCATTGCTAAAGACCAATAGAAATTGACTAAGGAATAGAGCATTGAATTGAATCTAAGACTTGATTCAAATAACCAAAAAAGAAGGAATGATGAAGAAGGATCAGATCACTAGGTGGACATTGAAAGCATGACCTGTTTCTCTGCATTGAGAAAAAATGGGTAGATGCCCCTAATTTTTAGCCTGTCTTCCTAACAGTTTTCAATGCAACATGATGTGTTACTATTCCTGAGTCCTTCTTGAAGAGGCTATATAAGGGACTCTCTTTTATTGTAAATATATCTCTTTCTGACAATCAAAAATGAAACTCTGCCTAAATTGAAAGGCATTACTGAGACTTTGAGCTCAGATTGTTGATCATATTTTGTTATTGGAATAAGAAAGCAAGTGACTTTTCACACTTTGTGTTGTGATAAATTTGTTGTTGGGGAAACTATTCTTATGTCTTTTTCCTTGATATATTTTTTGTTCCTTTAATTCAACAAGCAAAATTAGTGAAAGTAGTCAAGAAGGTGTCCTAAAGAGTCAACTGTGGAGAGACTTTGTGCCCCCATAATTGCCTTTAGTGTGTTTTCTTTTCATTTTTGTGTAAAGGACCTTGGGATGACTTTGTGCCCTCATTGTCCTTCGTATCTTACTCTTGAGCAATTCAGGTGGAGACTTTGTGCTGCATCTCAATTTGCTAGTTATTATGTCCTTTGCTACATTTTGTTGTTACTATCAGGAGATTCTTGTGGTTTGCTGAGTAGTAATTCTGAAAGAAGAGGAGTGCTTTCTGTCATTTCCCTTGAGTTTTTCCTTTGATCCACATGCATCATCTCTAAAAAAGAGAGATGGATGGTTTGTCCTACCCTTGAGTATTATTTTATATATATATATATATATATATATATATATATATATATATATATATATCCATAGGGAACCTCCCCTTGATGAGAGGAGAGATTAGTGCCCTTTTGATGTGGTAAACCTACACATTTGGATGACCAATCTTCCTACTTTGGCTGATCATACCTATTTTATTTATCAGTACGCTGATCGAAAAAATATTCAACCAACACAATCTTTCAGAGGTTTTATTTTTGGGTTTTTGTTTAAGTGTCAAGAATTGTTTTGGACATTTTATCTGAAGTAATTTTCTTGAAGGGTATCTTTTTTTAGGCTAAGAGTCAGATTCTTTTAGGAAAATTGTGCACTTCAATTTTTTCAAAGGGCACTTCAATTTTTCTGGAGGGCATCCTTCAATCCTTTCAAAGGGGTGTTTTCAAAAATTTTAAGGTCTTTTTCTTAAAGAAAGGGCCCATTTCAAATCCAAAAGGTACTTTACAAAAACTCAAAGGGTATTTTCCTTTTGAAAGGGCATTTTACAAAACCCAAATAGATAATTTTCCTTTTGGAAGGTTCATTTGCAAGAATTTCAAAGGTCTATTTCTAAAAATCTTAAGGGAACTTTTCTTAGGAAAAGGGAAAAGGGACCATTTAATTTTTTTTGAAATAAATTTACAAGAACTTTTAAGGTCTATTTCTCAAAATCTAAATGGCACTTTCCCTTCAAAAAGGTCACTTAGCAAAAGTCCAAAAAATTATCTGCATTGGAAAAGGGATAAGTCTAATTATTTCAAATTTTTTTTATAATATAAGGGGAAAAAAAATTCCAAATAAATTTGGTCGAAGACTATAAGTTCATGGGAAAGTGCCCAATGAAGAAAAGTTTGAGGGAAACATAAAAGTTTTCATGGAAAATATCCTGAAAGAATTCATGACGAGTTCATGAACGTCTACTTCAAGGTCATGGGATAAATATTGGAATTAAAAAGCTTGATAGGAACTTGAGGGAAAATGTGGAGGTGACAAATGGTAAAATATTGAGCATCTAGTGCAGACAAAACAAGGAAAAATAAGGCATGTCGATGGTTTGAGTCATTACTGACAGTTAACCAAATCAAAGGGGTTCCACAAAATCATAAACATAGGTGTCCAGAGGATAAATAACAATTAGGGAAAACATTTTCTAACTATTGAAATTAATTCCATTTCCCTCGAGTAGTGCTATGTGTTAGATCCCCTGTTGATAGTTTCAAATACTCATGGATGGTCTTTGATGGAGGCAATTTCATGAAGGATGGAAGAAGAGTCATTACACTATTTTGAAAGAGTCTACCATGATTTTATACGGACATCTATATTAGGATACATTCATTGTCTAATTCCCACTCAACCATATATATAATGTAACTATTTCTATTCTCAGGCTTGATCATGTTTTTATATGACCTTTGAGATTCCCTCTTTTTTGTTTTCATAAATTCTATAAATTGGGCCCTTTTGGACATTGTATGGGGGACTCCACTTGGGTATGGTGAAGCCCTACCAAAATTTTGTCTTCAATCAATAAAGATAGATATTTTTACCTCATTCAAGAATTCTCTAAGTGTATGTGATGGTTATTATCTTGTGCAAGTGTATCCTATCTTACCTTCACATGTTAATTTTCCTAGTACCTTGTGAGTTTAAAGACTTCTCTTTGTAGGTTAACAAAAAGAGTCAAATGGAGTTGCAGGTGTAGTGAATATCTCATTCAATAGTGTGTCTTAGAATGCTTATTGTCTAAGTCTTCCTAGCCTAAGCTATTTTTAAGACCCCATGTTGAATCATTGATGCAAGTAGAAGGATGTCATTGGATGGAGTGTATGTTAGGCTTATTTTGGTTTAAATTACATGTCAAGAGTGTGAGCAGAGAAAATATTTTGGTGCATCACCTCCAGTAAGATAGATTTAATTTTATTTATTCTAACCCTTTTCATCCCTCCCAAGTTGTTAATAGTAGGAACATGAGCCTAAATGATGCATCAAGGGAAACTAGCCCCTAATCTAGAGATCCACCCCTATAGGGATACCCAAAACCATGGGGTCATTCCATTATGTCATTTGAGTGAGAAGAAGCTTTTTTGATCTCCTCATTAGTTATAATTCAAGAGACAATAGTTTTTGGCATGCCTGGTGGGACTATTGAGACCATTCCTTGAGGAGTTTTGGTGTTCTCCTCAAGACATCATCCTTTAGAGATAATTCTAATAAACATCAATGGTGACTCCACGTACATAACTGCTGGTTGAGTATCTTAGGTATATGAATTGAAGTTGTTTTCTTGTTCCATATTCTTTTATGAAGTTATTCATGGAGATTTTTGACTTTAATCTTATTTTAACATAAGTTGAGGAGTTATGTCTAGCTTTGCCTATTACTATTGATTATGAGTAATTTCTTATCCAGCCTTGTCATGATCCTCATCATGCATATGTTGATAATGACCAAACCTATCAAGTTTGTGCTTCATCTAGCCCACCTAGCTCTCCTCCAAGCCATTCCATTGATAGTTTCAAAAGAACTCTCCTTGGTTACCAAGAATATATGTTAGACCTTGACATTAGGTGTGGTTATGGTTAAAATATCCCTAGCATTTGTGTCAAGAGTGTGAGGGAATATTTAGAGCATGTAAAAAAGGAATGGATCCTAAGCGCAAGCTAGTTGGTCATGTCTTTCTAATGATATGCTTGATATTTGTGGTTTGATCTTCCACCTAGAAAAAAGGTTGAGAGCTTATGGACAACCTCCATCTTGATAGCCTAAAGGTGTCCTAAATTGTTTATCCTTTCCCAAAAACTTTTCCTTTTGGAAACCCATTCAATAAAGTGGCCAAGGGAAAGAATATATCATGATGGAGTAGGTTGGCACACTTGGGGAATATTGTGAAGAAGAAAAAAATGAATTTTAAAGCTCACCTTGAAAGGGAAATTGAGTTGGAAAATTAGATGTGGATGAACATATTATGGTATCTAAAAGTGAATTATCTAAACCTACTTCTCCAACCTGAAATCAAGGTGCCAATCCCAAGGAAACTCCAAGTTTCCTAAACATATCTTTCACCACTTCATCAGCCTCTCCATCCCATGAAAATATCTTTGATGGTAGCTCATGAAGGAAAAAACAAATCCTACTTAAGTGGAGAAGTTGTTAGGGAATAGACATTTAGAAACATTTAACTCCCTCCTACCCATCCTCAAGAAACTATTGAAACCATACTTCCTTCCCTTCCAATCAATCAAAATTTCCCTCCTAATGTTGAGAATTGTCTTGCTACTTGAGAATCCCCTTTGGCCAAGCTCCCTATTTTTAAAGTACCTAAGGTTGATGTCACTAGGAGGGAGGGTGAGATTTAAATATCAAATTGGATTGAATATGAAGAAAGGATAAATGATGATGAAGAGAGGTCAGGTTATGAAGATATGAAGGAAGTTTCCCCTTGGGTTGAAAAAAATTTCTTGAAGCAAGCTCTCTTGGACTCTAAAGATGAAGAGAAATGGCCTTTTTTGTCTCTCCTTTTCATGATACAGGCCAGACAAAAGATGATGACCTATGGAAAATATTTAAGAGCATATGTAATGAAGTTGAAGCTCTCAAAAAACCTACAAATCCCTTGGAGCTGACTAGTCATGACAAGTAAGAAAATGTTGCTCAAAAGGAGGACATATGGTAGATTTACATGCAAATTTTCTAAGACTATGAGGAGGAAAAGACCAATATTCTAGATAAGCAAGCTAAAGATGAGGGAGAATAGATACATGTTGAAGAGCAGTATTATGAAGAGAACTTGGATCATAGTAGAGCAATCTATGATGATTTTAGGCCTTTGGAGAGTAACTTGGAGCTTGTCTCTACATCCACCTATGAAGCCACCTCCACAAATCATCATGAAGAATGTAATCAAGAAACACCTTCAAATGGTTATGATATAATGATCTTTGAATAAGTTGAAGATAGTATGAGAATGGAAAAGGATGATCAGATCATTTAAGGAGAGATAAACTTGCAACAAGTTGCTCCATACATGGATTTTTAGATTTATCATGTTAAGATGAAGGGGAAAAAGTTTGAGGCATGATTTTAGGTTCACAAGGACCTTTTATACTTTGAAAATACATGGGAGACATCTCCATTAAGCAAAGAGGAAGCAAGAGTCATCTAACACCCCATCTAAGAAGAAGCATGCCTGGCACCCTCACTCATATAGTGAGAAAGGAGTTCTAAGATACTTCCCTTTTGATATAAGAAGGGGGGTATAATCAAGAGAAATGTACATATTTGTTTCCTTTTTTATATGTTTATTTTACCTAAGTGCTAAGTAGCACATGTGTGTTTGCTTTAGTCTTTTTTGCGTGTCTCTTTCCTTTGTGTGTTTGAGGTAGTAACTAGTTGTCTTTTTGATCAAGGTTTTAAGTCATGGTCAAGGTTTCTTATTTATTTCAGTCCTTAGATGACTCTATGCCCAATGGAATAATTAGGCTACTAGTCTGGTCAGTATATTAGGCATACTACCCCTATGAGTCACCATTTGTTGACCAAATTTTGGCTCTTCAAGTTAAAATTGGACACCCCTATATGAAAGCTTTGCCATGTAAGTCTATACCTTTTGGCTAGGTCTAGTATGTAGAACTCATTTGGAGGAGGTGTTCCACACAAACCCACATCAAAATTAAAAGTGTTCATTATTTTGGAGGTTTTATTTTTGGGTTTTTTGTTTAAGTGTCAAGAATTGTTTTGAACATTTTATCAAAAGCAATTTTCCTGAAGGGTATTTTTTTTGGGCTAACAGTCAGAAGTCTTTTGGGAAAATTTCCCACTTCAATTTTTCTGAAGGGCATCCTACAATCCTTTTGAAGGTATTTTTCTTGGAGAAAGGGCCCATTTCAAAGCTGAAAGGTACTTTACAAAAATCCGAAGGGTATTTTCCTTTTGGAAGGGAATTTAGAAAAAACCTAAAAGGATAATTTTCTTTTCAAAAGGTTCATTTTCAAGAACCCTAAAGGTCTATTTCTATAAATCCAAAGGGAAATTTTATCAAAAAAAGGGCAAAGGGACCATTTACATTTTTTTTGAAAGAAATTTTAAAGAAATTCAAAGGTCTATTTCTCAAAAGCTGAAGGGAACTTTCCCTTCTAAAAGGGTACTTAGCAAAAGTCCAAAAAAATTTATGCATTGAAAAAGGGCTAAGTCTAATTATTTCAAACATTTTATTTGATACAAGGGGAAACAAAAAAATCTAAAGAAATTTAGCTAAAGAAATTAAGTCCATGGGAAAGTGCCCAACAAAGAAAAGTCTAAGGGAAATAAAAGTCTAAGGTAAACAAAAAGGTGTTCAAGGAAAATATCCCAAAGGAATTCATGACAAGTCCATGGACATCAACTTTAGGGTCATGGACTAGCTATTGGAATTAAAAATCTTGGAAAGAACCTAAGGGCAAACATGGAGGTGAAAAATGGAAAATTCTTAGCATCTAGTGTAAATAAATCAAACAAATAAGAATCTTCCTAGTTTGTTGTCCTTCTGCTTACCTCTTTGAAAGTGTTTTCTAGCTAAGTTGTAAGTTTGGATTAGTGTTATGTTTGGAACCTTTTTAATGAAATATTTATGTAATTGGTGAGATTGTGAGATTTAATAAGCTATAGTTGTATTTTTACCGGTCTAGTGTGTGTTCAAACTTAAATGAGTGTCCATTTAACTTTGGTGCATCACCCTTTTAGCTTTCTTAGGATCCCTTATCCCCTTTCTAACCCTTTTACCATAAATAATTAGGGTTAACATTAGTCTAGGTGAGCATCAAAGAGGAATGTAACCTACTCTAGAGGTTTAACCCCACCATAGTTTACCCATAGCTTGGCGTTGTCCCAATATTATAGCTTAGTTGAAGAGAGCCTGGAAAACCTTTTCCAAGGGTGAAAATTAAGCCTATAATAGTTTCATTATTTTTCTTGAGTAGAATCAAAATGTTGGTGACTCTCTATTACTCCTTCTAATCCTTTGAAACTCCTTAACCTCATCATTCCCTTAATATTCTTTAATCTTGACACTATAGCCCTATGTACATGGAAACTTTGATTGAGCTCTCATCTTGGGGTGGTTGATGGTGTTGATCTTTAATAGACCCTAATATCTCTAACTCCCATAATAGTCATAGGTATTTATTACTCAAAAAATCTCTTCAATACCTTTTACACCTCAACCCAATAGTGGTTACCTTACTTGCTTAGTTTACCTTAATAGGCTTGTAGTGACTATGAGAGCCTACATTTCTAGGGATGAAGATGAGAATGGTTCTTTAGTATAGGTAAGTGATGAGTTTGAGGAAATAATTCTTAGTATAGACCAAATATGGAGCTTATGTGTATTCTTTTAAAAAAACCTAATGAGTCTCTATAGGTACCCTGATTTCATGTTGTAAAGGAGATTACATTACATGAATGTCAATCACAATTATAGATAAGGCTTTGAAGGAGTTCCTTGGCATAATGGTGGCTCATCTATGTTTATGATAGACAAAGAGGACTTTTATGGGTTAAAAGAACCCATCATATAATCTAAAACATCATCCACTTCCATTTTCATTTTTGAAATGCTTTGCAACCTGAAGAGATATTGTCTATAGCCTGTACAAGTGATAACATGAAGGTTTTCCTATTTTCCAAGGCTCACATGTGTGAACTAGGGGTGGAAAATAAAATGAGAGGACCTTGGGGACTTTTGTATGATGCATAATCATTGATTACATCAATTAATCAAAAATTTCACTAAAATCATTAGAAATTTGACCCCTACACAGATGAAGAAGGCACTTTGGCTACCCAAATTATTATCCATTGTTCATAAAGTATAAATAATGATTTTTTAGGCTAATTAAAATAATTAAAAGGTCATTAGACCCACTTCCTCTACCCAAAGTCTTATATCCTCACCTTCTCTCTCTTGTATGGACTAAACATAAACCTGAAGTGCCATCCATGTTGCCAAAGAGATTGATAGAAGAAATAGATTGGTTTTTGGACCTTGATGGATTGAATCACTTATATTATCTCACCTAATTTATATAATTACTCTCCTCAATATATCCCTGACTCTCTTTGACCATGTTTGTATAATACATATAAGTACATGATTGAAAACTCTTACAAAACACTAGTTTCCTATATTTTCTTAGGTTTTTAGACCTTGGAAAGTTATTGGTAGGCAGGAGGAGGGAGAATAAAGTTAAAAAAATATTTCAAATCAGATGGTATGATTGGGGAATTTGAAATTACACATTTCCATATGTGTGGACCCATTTGGTGGACTAAAGATGGGGTTGACTTCTTAAATGGGCCCTTTTATGCATAAAACTACCTTTTTATGAATTATAATGTCAAAAAGACCCATTTTAATACCCTTCCTTTATGTTTTAATATCAAAACATACTCTTTTCAAAGCTTTACAATGCAAGTTTTACTCATATAACATGTTTGAAGGACCATCTGATGTCTTGAAAGGGTGAATCAAGGCTTGAAATAGGTTTGAATGAGTAAACCTTGAATAATGATCTTGAATACATTATATACCTCATATTATGACTTAATTTTTTTTAAAAAAATCTCCCCATCTTGTTGACAAGGCATCTCTCATAAGAAATAACTAAAACATGTTCATATACTATGAGAACCACAACCCTTAAACTCTCCAAATTACCTTAACTTTTGCTAAGAGACCCTAATTTTATCAAACAAAGTTTAGACCATTATTTAGACCTCAAAAATCACCTTGACACCCCTTCAATCACTTAATGACCACCATGAAAATAATTAGTACATCACCCAAAGAACTCAAAACATGCTATTAGATGATGATTTCACAATCAGGTTCTATTACACCAATGAAACCTCAAACCATGCTAATAAGGTTTCCAAAAATCAATTAAAATATCATGATAAGATATACAATACCATGTATAATCTTTGAGGGGCTTCATGAAGATTTTTTGATTATAAGGGTTGATATTTGGCTTATGAGGCTAAAATATCAACATCTTTGGTGACTCACAAGGGTTCACTAGCCTACTAGTCAAGAGAACCCACTATCTCTCCATAACAGTCATGACCCAAACTGAGATGATCTCCTCACATGGACTGATAATCAGACCAATACCTTAGAAAACCTCTAAGACTACAATAAATTCACACATACAAAGACACCAAATCAAACAACACCTAACACCTAATAAAATAAAAAGACAAGACAAGAAAGTAACTAAGGTAGATACACACAAAAATTGTGCTAAAAAACTTATTGGATATAATACAACCTACTAAAAACAACTAACATAATCACAACTTCTTTCTCCTCAAGATCAAATGGGAAGCTCCTTTGATCACTATGTGTAAACACTAGAAAATTACATACTTATAATTTTCAATGACTAAATGCCTTACGAGCCCCTAAACCTTCTTAACCCTTAACCAACCCATCTTAACCTAACCAAATCACTTTTATCTTATTCACATAACACTATTCAAAAATACTACTTTAAAGTACTATTCAATATCACTATTCACTATGGGACCCACTATCACTATTCATGATGACATGGAAAGTGACATGGAGCGTGATTTGAAAGGTGATATGGCAAGTGACATGGCTTAGAAGTAAGGTGGCTTGATATGGCAGAACATACCCCACATAGGACCATTTCCCAAGGTGATTAATGACCTCATTTAAGCATCACAAGGGTCCCCCCTTTAAATATGGTGAATTTCCCTTAATAAACCATCATTAAACATGTATTTTTACTTCACACATGAAAGTGGAATTCAAAATGAGATACCTGCCTCTTTAGTGCTTTGGAAAAGATAAAGGGTACTCATTTTTGACTTTTTAACCCAAATGGGGGACCCATGATCAAGGTGGAAATCCCACCACCCTCATATTTTGTCTCATTCATGCACCCAAATGAAAAATGGAACCACATTTTGTGTACCATATTTTTATGTGATTGGATGAAGACAAGAAATGGTGGTGAAAATTCCTTATCCTCATTTAGACCCATGTGCATGATTCCCATTCAAAATTGGATTCATGTGAAAGGTGGGAGACACACCAACCCAAATGGGAGACCCATAATCAAGGTGGGAATCCCAACAACCTTATATTTTGACTCATTCATGCACCACATAGAAAATTATGCCACATTTTATGGGGAATCTCTTTAAGTGCTTGGATGAAGACAAAAAAGGGTGGTGAAAAGTCTTTGGCCTCATTTAAACCCATGTGCATGATTCCCATTCAAAATTGGATTCATGTGCAAGGTGAGAGACATACCAACCCAAATGGGAGACCCATGATCAAGGTGAAAATCCCACCAACCTCATATTTTTACTCATTCATGCACCACATTGAAAATGGTGACATACTTCTACTATTCCCTCTTTTGGCATGATTCTTCACAATAAATGCTATAAATACCCTCCTCTCCTTCACCTAAGGTGAAGTTGAGAAGTTAGTCTTTGGTTATTAAAATATTGTTTCAGGTATTTGAATGAGGTCATCATTTTAGATGTCATCAAAATCTTGGAGGAAAAGAATAAAAAGAAATGAAGCTTTGCCAAAATTGCCTCAAGACATCTTAAACGACATCATCAATAACAACAACATTCTTCTTCAAGCTTGGAAGGTAACATTTGATTTTATTTCTTAAATTTTATCTTATCATCCCCTTGTATTTTTAATATCTTCATCCCCACTTATCCATTTTATCCCTTTGTCATTTCATTTATCTCAATCCATTTGCTCCCTTTCCATCTTTTATCCATTCACACCTTTTCCACTTTTACCCTCTTTATCCTCTTCCCCTTTTGCATCTTAACTACTTATCTTATTACCTCAAAAAATTCACCCACTTTTCCCATTTGAATATTTACCTTTTTATTACCTTAACCATTTATCAACCAACCAAACCACCTTTCTTTAATCCCTTGTTAAATTTCCAAACCAAAACCATATCTTTATCTTGACTAATTTTCAGCATTAGGTGCTCTATTTAGTCATTATTTTAAAAGCACTTAAATTTTTTTCCTTAATTTAGTTATTTAATTTTATTTACTTGTCTTTAATTTTAATTATTTTCTATTTTAAATGCAAGTATATTTCCTTTTTATTCACAAACTTATGTTTTAAAAGTAGGTGGATTGACATCCTCCTAGAAAGCTTTTGCTTCTGGGATCTAGCTCACGCTAGGCAATCCAGCCAACTACTTATCTAACCAACAAGTTTTATGGTATTGATTTATTATTATAGGTCATTATTCCCTAGATAAAGAGGAGTTCTCACAAATTCTAGATTCAATATGCACATATTCAATAGGTATTCTTCTACACATCTTTCTTAACTAGTTTTTTTATTTTAACACTTAAGAAAAAGCAAAAATTAGATAGAAACATTTTGGCACACCCGGTGGGACCCTTGAGTCTTATTGGGTAATTATATGTTTTATAAAATTTATAATTGAATTTGTGAATTTAATTTGGTTGAATTCTTAGAAAATTAAGCTTCTGTCTTTACCAAAAAAAAGAAAAAAAAGTTGTATTTTTTTTGAAAATTAAATTTTATTGCATTTATAAAAAGAAAGAAAAGAGCATTCATCATAGGATTAGGATTGAATTTTCATGTTACATTTAGGTTAATTTTAGTTGTTCTTGTCTTCATTCAAATAAATATATTTTTTTCTTTTGGTTAAAATTGAGTGCATCTATTAACTACTTTCTTGATTTTAGCTGACCTAGTTTAATTAAAAGCATTACTAATTAAGCATAGTTCAAAAATGTTACACAAACCAAACCATTTGAAAAATAAAATATCAAAACACACTTGAGATAAATCATGACTAGGATTTCATCACCTAGTGGATGACCTTACTCTTTCCTAGTTATCTTACTTGGATTTAATCACTGAGGGGATAACCAACTCAGTTATATGGCTAAGTATAAACTCTAGAAATTGATACATATTGGTTAAGCACCCATAATGGTTGTGGGATAATGATGTGAGGGGAGAAATACCCAAGTACTAGGCCATGTACTTAGGCCAATAAAAATTTCTATTGAGTACCTAAACATGACTCACAACCAAATATAGACTACCTTGTTTAGGACCTATTCAAACCAATTTCCTCTTCACACTTTTATAAGGCATAAGCTAAGAGAGTGAGATTAAAAAATATCCTAGGATTTAATGCACTCTTAGTGAATGCATTATTTTCCTTGAGTTTTTTATTTCTATTTGTTTGAGGTGTGGAAAAATATCATCCTTTTCTTATATTCTCATATGGTTCTCACTTACCAACAATAAAAAAACCTCAAAGAAAAAAACACACCACCAAATCAACCATGACCAACTTCCACCGCTTCATCAATGAAACATATTTTTGAGCCTATAGACTCCCCTCACTCTCTAGGAAGTCCTACTTGAGTAGTCCCAAGTGATGCAAATTTTTTGTCTTTCCTAAATAAGAATCATGCATCTTTACTGTAGACACCTAGATAGTGTCTAACCCTTGGTCACCTTCCCCCTTGGTCCATTCCTAACCCATTCCTAAAACATGCAATTACTAATTTAAAATAATAAACTTATTTTGAATTAACCCCCCTCCTTGGACACATCACCCATGACACCTCACCTAGGACACCTCGCCTTGGACTAATTCCCATCCTATGACTCACCTAAGACCTATTCTTACTTCTCTCTAACCGCCTAACCAACTCTCGTGTGTATTTAGCCCAACCTTCAACATTCTCCAACAGATAGTGCACTTGGCAGATGAAAAACGGGCTTGGTGGCTCTTTTTACCCGTTCTAAACCCACCGACGTCGATCAAATGTCGACCGACGCCGGCAAAATTGCCGACATCGGTTATACTTAACCAACTTTTCTGACCCTTTGACGACCCCAATCACAATCAGTGAATCTCTGAAGCTAATCATGACTCTCGAATCCTCTTTTGGCGAAACAAAGTTTTGGTGCTTTTGCTTTTCAGTGTTCTGGGCTTCTTGGTGTTCTTACAGGAATCAGCATTCTTGGCAGCACTTTCTAGGCACTACAGTCTTGCATCAGACATTTTGCACAGGGACTGCATCCATCATTAGTGACAATTGAGACACAACTTTTGCACCTTTGCCAGTTCATATCATAGCTAAGTATCTATACTTTTTTCATTCTAATATCATTTCAAATATATTTTCTGTCTTTTGTCTATTTCAAGCATCCTTGACCCAACCTTCCCTGTTCTTCCCAGAGAGGCTGAAAAGCCTTCTCTCACCCCTTTTTCCTGTCTCTCACCTTCTTTTCTTGACAAGATTCTCAGTCCCCTAGA
Organism: Torreya grandis; assembly: GCA_037957365.1. Taxonomy (NCBI): domain Eukaryota; kingdom Viridiplantae; phylum Streptophyta; class Pinopsida; order Cupressales; family Taxaceae; genus Torreya; species Torreya grandis. The sequence goes on along the minus strand of JARHVA010003704.1, from coordinate 1,620,332 downwards.
TCCCAAATAGTCCCTCTGAATCCCTCATAGACCCTCAGACCCTTAGACGAGACCAAATCCATTCTATAGACCAGAAACTAGACCTGTAACCCGTCCCTGACCAATTGCCCTGACCGACCTCGTCCACTTCCCCTATCGACATCGACAGTCTAACCGTCGTCGGTGACCTCCCTGACCGATGCCGACAATATAACTGACGTCGACGACTGTGTTTACTAGATTGCAGCTTATTAGGTACACATTTGTTTTTAGTCTTTTCTTTTCACATCTTTCATTATTTCTCTTTTCTGTCTCTATCATATTCTATCTTAAACAGTGGATTATCATCCTCCAAGAAGCCTTAGCGCTTCTAGGACCAAGCTTTTGCTTGTCAATCCACCCTCTTATCAACTAACATTCTTCATTTTTTTAGTGTTTATCTCTTTCAGGTGTCATTCCTCCATAGCCAAAGAGGAGTACTCACATCATCTGGATTACGGTGCGCAGACTATATCCAGGTACATACAAGCCTTGACCATTCCTTTTAGTTTCTCATTTTCTCTCCTTTGAATGTGAAAGCAAAATTAGCATAGAAACATTCTGGCATGCCCGATGGGACCCTTAGGGCCTTCCTTGGGTTCCTTTTCCTCTTTGTTCATTTAGGTGCATTAGGTTTCTCCCTCTTCACCTCTTTCTTCTTTTCTAAAGACATCATAAGAAGGAATAAAAATAACTTTTCCTTTCTTTTTCTTGCATTTCTAGACTAGTCAAAAAATTATTTTCTTCAACCCTTTCTCAAACTTGTTTTCATTCCAATTTAACATTTCGATTTGGGGCTTTAAAATATACTGCATTCCATTTCCTGCTTTCTTGCATTTCTTAGTCCACACTTAGTAATTAGTAAAACGCATATTGAATAAATCGTAGATCACTTGATGTTACACAACCAGACCACGTGCACTAAATTAAACATAAAACTCACTTGAGACAAGGCCCAACTGGGATTTCATCACCCAGTGGATACCTTACCCATCTCGGCGATCCTACTTGGATTTCACCACCAAGGGGAAAGCCAACTCTGTTCTCTGGCAGAGTCTAAACTATAGGGAAAGTATATTTTGGCTAAGCGAGACCAGCTAACCACTAGAATCGTGAAGTGAGGGGAGCTTGCTCCTTAGCACCAGGCCTGTACGGAACCTAATACAGACTTTTGAGTGCCTAAACATACCTGAAACCATCTTTAGATTACCTATTCTAGGACCCTTCTAAAAGCCAACCTCCTCAAACATCACATTAAGGCATAAGCCACACGATCTTAATAAAATTGTTTCTAGGGATTTAATGCTAGGATCTGTCTGTCATCATCATATTTTCTATTTTTATCTATTTTTTTTGAGCTGGTAAGGACGTCTTCTTCATTTCCAAAAACTTTTTTTTTGAGTTTCTGAAAAACACAATAACCAACATCGGTTCTGTAACCGACATCGGTAACTTTTCTGTACCGGCATCGGTCATCTGATCAACATCGACTGTCTTCTTCACCGACATTGGTTTTTATACCGATGTCGGTCACTGTCCATTTTCTTTTTTTTCAAAAATAGCAAGCTTAAAATTCAACTTTTCGACTGTCTAAACATCCATTCTGGTTTTTTTGAGACTGAAAAAACACAGTTTTCTGAAACTTGACCCTTTCTCACCTTGAATGGTTTTGACACGCAGTCAAACCAAGGCCCTTCTTGACCACGCTAGTCAAAAACCACTTCCACCTTCACCATCTATAACCAGTCCTATAATGGAGTTCCACTCGGAGACTAAAAGAACTCCTACTCACCCAACCCCGCCTCAGACTCCTATTGTCCTAGAAGGGGACCAAGATTTTGCATGATTCTTAGACCTTAACGTCAAAGCCTTACAACACTATCTCATGCATAGCCAAATGCAAGACTCCCTAGGCAACCCAATCTATGGGATGCTGACTTCCTTAGTCGAGACAAGAATCACATCAACTGCACCTATAATTCAGCCACTAGACAACACCTCCACCAATAACCCAACCGTGTCTTACCTTCAAAACGTAGCCACTCCATCTAAACCTACCTCCATGGGGGTTTTGGTACTCCCTCAACCTCAAATCACTCAATCAAACCCCACACCTTTCTAAAACCTACTAGTCTCTATCCCCCCTACTCTTGCACCTATCAACACAAGAGTAACCGTTTACTCGTCAACAAGCGTGGCTACTCCTCAACCATCCTTGACGGCCCCTATCCAACTTGTGCCTACCAACCCCATAACACAAGTGACCTTGGCCCCAACTTTTGCTCCCATAACCAGCTACCCATATGTTGTGTCTACGCAACCAACCACATCATACGCCCCTCCCAATATCTTTCAAGCACCTTATAATCTAGGGGGCGCTCCAACCGCCAATCTGTTAGCAGATATCATCAAAATGCTAATGGATAAGATGTCTAGCTTAGAGACCTCCATTTCTGGCTCACGCAATGCTCTCTCATACGAGCAAATTTGCAATGAGCCTATTCATCCTTCCATTCTGATTAGACCATACCCCAACCAGTGGGAGCTTCCCAAATTTTCTCGCTTTCAAAGCAAGGAAGACCCACAATAGCACTTACGGGCATTCAGACATGCCTGTTACTTTATTGCCCATGACGATGCATTACTCTTGTGCACATTTCCTATGTCCCTTTCTGGCACTGCGCTTGACTGGTACAACTCTATTGCCAGCCATTCCCTCTTCACATTTACACAGTTGGCCCAGCTCTTTCTTGGTCACTTTTCCATTAATATCACCAAGAAGGTCTCGATCACGGACCTTTACACTATCTGCCAATTCGAGGATGAATCAATAGCTGACTTCATTGCTCGCTAGAGAGGCCTCATCAATCAACTCTCCTTTTCCTTACCTCAACCTGAACTTATTAAATTATTCTCCCGAGCTTGCGCCTAACATATTTCTTCCACCGTACGGGTTCAGACCTTCCGCACCTTCGACGAAGCCTTCACGATGGCTCATAAACTTGAATTACGTGCCATCAAGGAGAATAAAGTCAAGTTACAAAGCAAGAATCCTAACTCTAAGACTAATGACTCTTCTTCTTCTAAACCTTCATCATCCAATCCTAAGTCTAAAGCTTCAGCTAACGCTGTGGTCGTTAGATCTTCGTCCTCTTCAACCAATCAACCTGAGCCATCCACATCTCAGAGCGCCACCCATCAATTCCAGTAGAGATACGTACAATGACAGTATACTCCTCTTGGAGAATCATACGCGTCTATACTAGAAAAACTTGTTAAACAATGGATTCTCAACCTCCCCTAGATTCGACCACCGCCACAATTTGATCCCTCACGCGCCATCCCTGCGTGGTATAGGGAAAATAACTTCTGCAATTACCACCGTGTCAAAGGTCATGACACGGGAAATTGTAAAACCTTTAAAAACATAATCCAAGACATGCTTGAAATGGGTGAGCTCATTCTAGATAATCCCAATGCACCTCCTAACCAGGGCATCGATATCTTCAAGCAACCATTCCCCAATCATCCACCAACCCAAAATAATGTCTAGACCTTGATTGACAACACTCATGAACACGACATTCGAATGGTCAATACGGTATCGCCCTTCATCCCCGACCAACCTCAAGAGGTTAGTCCATCTACCAGTCCATCACGTGTGGATGAACCTCTTTCCCCAGTTAGTTCTCCATCAACCTCTCTCATCTTGGAGGGCGCCTTAACCTTACCGGCACCACTGGTCTCACCATCCTCCTTTCTTCTGCCTATGGAGGACCTGACCTTACCTACTCCTCGACTGCAAGTGGAGGGCACCATAATCCCTGCCCTTTACCCACTTGAGGAGTCACAGTCTCCAGTTCCTTCTCCACCAAGAGAAGAACCTGACTCTCCATCGTCTTCGATCAACAACAATCTAGGTATAACTCCCACACACCTTGGGTCCGAGACTACTGCCACACCTAACACATCTTCTCAAGGATCCAAACCTCATCCAACATCCTCTCAACCATTTTCCCGACTAGTGGAGAAATTAGAACTTCTCCCTTTAAGGAAAGTGGAGCATCAGGGATTGTGGGAGCGTCTTAAAGCTCTTCAACATTCCCATGCCCTCTCGTCTCCTGCTGCCAATCCTTCCAAGGCAGAATCTCCCAAGACTCCCAACAAAGACTAGACTCCCACTTCTAAACCTACATCTACCCAATCTAAACTGACCAAGTCACTCAGCACTCACCCTGTCTCTACCCTCACTCACCTGCAAGTGAAGGTGGACTTAGACCAGACCTTGACCAAAAATAGTCTTCCAACCAAGTCAAAGAAGACTGCTAGACTGTAGAAGCAAACCCCTCCTCCACCGTCAACTTTGCCCTCCATTTTAGGTCTTCATCCTTCTACCCTAATCGGTGTGCTTCCTACTCTGACCCTTAATCAAAACAAATTACCTCCATTACTTCCTTTGCCAACCACAAGTTAACCCCCTCTCAAAAATTTGGCACCTCTCACAAAGAAAGTGTCATCTTCACCTGTCACCGCACCACCAACCCAAAAGGTGGTACGAAAACTTTCTTCAACATACCCCAAGCAAAAGTCACTAGTGCATCATGCATCAACAAGCACGGACCCCTTAATAGGTTCATATGCTTTGATATTATGCCAAATTTTGTAGACTTCTAGCATTACCCTTCCTTCTATCAAACCATTCCAACCCCTCAGGTCAAAACCATCTTGGTTTGATGATACGAAGATTTGTTTATACCATCGTACGCCAGGACACGATACCGAGACTTGCTGTGCCCTCAAGGCAGTCATTCACCGCTATATGGAGAAAGACACTCTTCTCCTTGAAGACACTCTTGATTGACCTTCGACACCTTCCCATCCAACCTCTTCAACCACATCAACATCTCACCAACAGGCCATGACCCCTTCTTCACCTCCTATCTTTGAAATCAATGCTATCCATATAACCACTAGGTCACAAAAGGACAAGGCAAAAGAAAAAGCTGCTATTCCTTGGACCTATCCTTTTGTCCAGGCACCTCAACCACCGAAACCCAAGATTTCCATCTTAGGTGCATCTCAACCCCCTTCTTCAGAGGCAATCAAAGAATCTATGATAAAATAACTTCACCAAACGCCTGTGAAGATGACCCTATATGACCTTATCCAAAGCTCCCCCCAGCATCACCAGGCTCTAATCAAAGCCCTACAGGTAGCAGAAGTCCAACCTGAAGACCCTCAACCACTAGCTGCCTTAGTCCATTCTTTATCCCCTTCGCCTCTATCACTTTCAGTGATTCTGAAATTCCTACCTCTACTTTGGAAGATTAGGATGCTACCCTTTTCATCACAGCCTACGTTGATCGAACCCATATTAAATGAGTTATGATCGATGGGGGTGCCAGCATTAATATCATTTCCACCCACGCCTTTGATCAATTGGCTCTTCCCAAGAATTGTGTATCGAAAACCAACGCAATCCTTAGATCCTTTAATGACACCACCGCTAACACTATTGGCATTGTTGTCCTCCATATCTGTGTTGGTCCACGCACAATCCCGGAGCTCTTCTACATCATTGAGGGAGAATTCCAATATAACATACTATTAGGGCGACCCTGGATCTGTGCCATGGCTTGCGTCCCTTCAACACTTCACCGTTGTGTCAAATTTGAACACGACAAACAAGTCCATGTCATTCCTGTCGACCCATCCCCTTTTAAGACTTATAACACAACCTATTGACGTAACGACGTTCTTATCCCACTCAAGGCATCAACCCAAACATCATCTCCATCTGCAGAAGCGTCAACTAGTACACAAACAGCGGTTGCCACCACATCATCTTCTCAATTAACAACCAAGGACCCCATGGACGATATCTTCCAAAGACTTTCACTGGGGGAATATCGATTACTTAGTCTAGACATGTTCCAGACTTCTCAAGAGTATAGACAGCTTCATCAAAACCCAAGCTATGACTGTCAGATCAGAATGGTCATTCCTTATGGTCCTCCTAGCCTTCGAACCAATCTTGTCTATGGGGGGTTAGATCAGGCTCCTACTGAGTCAAATCCTTCCTCCTCACCTCAAATATTCACATCTGATTTCTCCTTTCTTAGCAACACCACCTTTGCACATACCTACCTTTATAGGTGTGCATGGAAGGCTTTTGGCTTTGGACGTTACGAACAAGGCTTCCATCGGCCTATCGAACCACCCAATGACGATAATGCCAAGAAACGATATGGACTGGGTTTCCAAGAACCCACTGAGGCTTCCACAAACCTTTGTCCCAAACCAACCATCGACCAATCTCTTCCAGACTTGCCTATTCTTCCATCCTCACCTACGGAGTTGGTGGTTTCCATCCCTCCTAGTTTTTTTTGCATAAACACCATCCGCTTGGAACCCCTAACCTATCAGCTCAATGGGGTTCCCAAGTCTCTCCCTCTCATTTATCCTAGCATGATAGACGATTAATCGACAACCATCAACATAGTCCACTGCATAGACAACGATGCCATTCTTACCTATATGGGTGCCGATGATTCTTTCATTCAGTGCTCCCTCCCCTCTGAAACATAGGTTATGTTAAATGAATCAACCATCGACATTAACCTTTCATCTTCTGATGTTCCTCATGTCTTAAAGATTGGTCAGTCTTTAGACACTTAGGAGCAGATCGACTATACCACATTTCTCTCAGACAATCGCAAAGCCTTTGCCTAGACCTATGCTGACATGCCTAGCATCGACCCTAACATTGCCACTCATAACATTGTCACAAACCCAGAGGCTAAGCTTGTTAGGCAAAAGCTTCACAAAATGCATCCTCATGTTGCACTTCTTATCAAAGAAGAGCTTTAGTGCCTTCTTTCTGTCTCCTTCATCCAACCCATCAATTATCCATAGTGGGTCTCTAACATCGTTCCTATCACCAAGGTGACTAGGGGGATCTGGATCTGCACAGACTATCATGACCTTAACCTAGCTTATCCCAAGGACGACTTTCCTCTTCCAAACATTGACCAACTTGTTGATCTTACGACTGGCCATGAGATGTTATCACTCATGGATGGATTTTTAGGATATAACCAAATCCTGATTGCACCAAAAGATCAGCACAAAACCACATTCATTACACCATGGAGAACTTTCTGCTATCGAGTCATGCCTTTTGGTCTGAAAAATGCAGGCACCACATATCAGCGTGCCATGACTTACATCTTCCACGATCTCCTCCATAAAATCATGGAGGACTATGTCGATGACGTGCTTGGCAAATCTAAGCTTCGTCGCAACCATTTGACTATCCTCAAAATCATCTTCTCTCGCCTTCTTCAATACCATGTCTGTCTTAACCCCAAGAAATGTGTCTTTGGGGTCCTCTCAGGAAAGCTCTTAGGATTCATTGTCTCTTTTCGTGGCATCGAGATAGATCCTACCAAAATTTGTGCTATCCTTAAAATGCCACCTCCAACTAATCTCAAGCAACTTCGCAGTCTACAAGGGAAGCTCCAATCCATCCGTCGCTTCATTTCACAGCTTTCTGATCGTTGCCAACCCTTTCATCACCTCCTCAAGAAGGACGTCTCCTTTAAATGGGATAAAGATTTCCAAGAGGCTTTTAAAGCCCTCAAACACTATTTGGTCTCTCCACCAGTCCTTATTCCACCAAAAGATGACCAACCCTTCTACCTCTACATCTCAGCAACCAATCATTCGTTAGGTGCCATGATCGTGCATCGAGATGAGCAACACTGTGAGCAAGCAGTCTATTACATAAGCCGAACACTTGTCGACTATGAAACTCGGTATACTCATACCGAGAAACTCTTTTTGGCATTAGTCTTTGCCACTACCAAGCTCTGTCACTATCTTCTCAATCACAAAACCTTTGTCATCACCCACACTGATCCCCTTAAATACATGCATTCTAAACCATATCAAAACCAGCGTATGGCTCGTTGGCTCATGCTTCTTGCTGAATTTGACTTAGAATTTGTCCAGCAAAAATCTATAAAAGGGCAAACAATCGCTGACCAACTAGCGGATGCCCCTCTTCTCGACAATCAACCTTCTCAGTGTGAGTTTTTCGATGAATCTATCGCTACTCTCTCGACTGATGACACATTCTACCAAATGACGATGTTCTTCGACGGCTCTAAATGTCAACTCGGTGGGGGTGTAGGGGTCATCCTCATTCCACATGAAGGTGAACCCATGCCCCTGTCTTTCAAACTCGACTTTGAATGTACCAATAATATGGTAGAATATGAAGCCTTAATTTTGGGACTTCAAACTGCCCTTTCTTTAAACATCAAGTCCATCAACATCTTCGGTGATTCACAACTTGTCGTCAATCAAATCAATGGTTTATATCTTTGTAAAAATGAAATTTTACAAAGGTACAAGCACCGTGTTGACACTCTTTTAGCATCTTTTGACCATCACTTATTGCAGACTGTTCCTCGATCGATGAATAAGTTTGTTGACACCATGGCTTCCCTCACCTCGCATATTCCTTCTTCATCATCATCCTCATCAAAAATTTATGTCATGGTACATCGTGTGCCATTGCCTTCATACATTTCTACTAACATCAATCTCATCCACACCATAGACTCTAGTTCACAAGATGTATGGTATAAACAACTTGAAGACTACTTGGCTCATTCTCTCATTCCTCCCAACCTCTCTAGCAATGCACGGTGGGCTTTCATCAAGCGCACCGCTCGCTATACCATGCTAGGGGGCCTTCTCTATAAAAGAGGTTTTGACAGCCTTCTTCTTCGCTGTTTAAACTCCACTGAAGCTTCTCATACTGTTAAACAAGCCCATGACAGAATTTGTGGCAGACACTTCAGTGGTAACTCGATTACCAAGCGCATCCTTCACCTGGGTTATTATTGGCCCACTCTTCATCAAGACTGTAGCGATTATGTTCAGCATTGCATCAAGTGTCAGTAGCATGCTAACTTGCTTCATCTCCCCAGTCACACCTTACAAGTCGCTCAGGATTTCTAGCCTTTTTCACAATGGGGCTTAGATCTCATCGGTGAGATTAACCCTCATTCATCTCTGCATCATCAGTCCATCATCACTGCCACCGAGTATTTCACTAAATGGGTGGAAGCTATTCCTCTTGTCTCCATAAAAGCCGACAAGATTGTCGACTTCATCAACACCCACATCATCTGTCATTTCAGTGTACCTCACAAAATCATCACCGATAATGGCAAGTCCTTTAAAAACAAGACCATCCAAAAACTCTGTGACTCATTTGGCATCAAACTTAGCTTTTCTTCACCTTACTACCCACAAGCAAATGGGCAGGCTGAGGCTTCTAACAAAATCCTAACTAAAATTCTCATGAAGGTAGTCAACGACACTGGAAGGGATTGGCACGTTCAAATACCCTTCGCTTTGTGGGCCTACCGCACTAGCATCCGAACCTCTACAGGTGCTACCCCTTTCTCTCTAGTGTATGGAACAAAGGCTGTCTTACCTCTTGAAGTACAGATCCCGTCTCTTTGCATTTCACTCCATGACATTCTTTCTAATGATGACTTTCGTCAAGATCGATTAGCTCAACTTGAGTTACTCAACGAGCGTCGTCTCACTGCCCTCAATCATCTCCATGTCTATCAAAATCGCATCAAACATGCCTATAATAAAACTCTACCAGAACGAGATTTCAATATCGGAGACCTCATCCTCAAAGAGAACCAACATGTGACCAATATGGAATGGAGTAAATGAGGCAAATTTGTTCCTAATTGGCTCGGACCTTATATCATCATGAACAAGTATGGATCAGGGACTTATCATCGGTCTTCTCTTGAAGGCCGACCAGAACCTGAGCCCCTTAATGCTTTGCATCTATGACCATTCTACTATTAGTGGAGTATTCATCCACTTGACATTTAACTTGAGCTCATCCCTTGAGAAACCCTTATCCTTTTAAACCTCAATCCATTTCACCTTTTTTCCCTTAACAAAATCCTCTACAACCCTTTTATGACGTATGGATGCTTCATCTTAATAAAAGGGAGCTCTTAATCTTCTATAAGTCTTGTCCATGACTCAATATTCTGTCAAAACTAAATCAAGATGTCAAAATATCCAAAGTCACAAAATCAAATCAAAAAGCAGACTGCTCCCTCGAAGGACAACTGTAATATCATTGCTGTGCTAATAGACTGCTCCCTCGAAGGACAGCTATTCAAAAGCCCTTAAATCTATAAAGCAAAGTATAGACCACTCCCTCGAAGGATGGCTATGACTAAATCTTGCTACAAACAACACTTTCTTAGAAGCTTCCCACATCGATCAGCTTCACAAATGACCACCAAAAAAATGACATCTTTATGTGGACTTCCCGCATTGATCAGTCCGCTCTCTAAAAAAAAAAAAATCGGGTCATGGACTTGGCTTATACTTGTCTCAGGGTCTCCTATAAAAAAGGGCAAGGTTATCCTTGCTCTAAAATGGGTTACCCTATCCTCTCCTATCATAACACCTACTCAAGGGACTTTGAGCTCACTCTAATGTCAAAGTGATTCGATTACTGTTCTAACACAACCATGGTCAACCACGCAATGCATGAATGGGGCTCTTTGTTCTAACAACCCCTATGTATGCTGTGATCCTAGTCCTTGTCAATGAAAGGGCAATTATGCCTTTCGCTTTTTGCTTACACTTTGGTCACATTCAAACTTCATCATTTATCAAACCAACTCAACTCCAATCTCTTTTCAGACCACTCACATAGCCTATTCACACTAGTTTCTATGGATACCAATACACATGGAAACTATGGACTACGCAATTTATGTTAAGCATAAACCAATACTTGCTGAAGCATAAATAGACCTCAATTCATTTTTAGCATACATCCATCACAAATATGAAAAATTTCTAGGGATGAAAGACCCCTCAACCAATGTTATAGCATACACCATTTGGAAAACACTGTAACATCTTTTTCTCCTCATCATTTCGACACATGACCAAACCAATCATCGACCAATCTTCTCACCTCATCTGAACTACATTGGTCTAAGGCCCTAAGATCGGGGCTATGTAGACAACACTCAGATGACATGACATCTTCTGGGGTTAGCTCGACCACCTCTATTTGTTCGTCTCTCTAATGGACAAACTTTCCTTTCTTTGACCATGACCTTGACCTCGATCAAGACCAATCCATAACTTTGACTCTTCCTCCCTTTTGGGAGAACTACATTGGCCAAAGGCCCTAACGACAGGGGCTATGTAGGCAGCACTCAGTTGACATGGGGTCTTTTGGGGTTAGCTCGGCCATTCCTTCATCCCATTCTCTTCGTCACTTTCTTCCATCTCCTTCTCTCGTCACCTGCCAATCACATCACAACCAATCACATATTTTCATAATCTTAAAAATAATCATTTTCATCATTTATATCATAATCATTAATCACAACCACATTATCATCATCACACAATTAAGCATTCACATCATATAATCTGCAAGTCATAACATAAATATCACTATCACATAATCCTTATGCATCATCATCTAATCTAAAAGTCATGACCATTCTCATTATTAGCGTTATCACAACGCATCATTATATTAATCATCATTACTATAATCATTGACCATAACATTATCATCATCACATTTAATCATCATAACATTATAATCATAAACATAATATCAAAACATGCATCATCATCATAATCAAAAATGCTCAATACATTAAACATTAGACATCCATAACACATCAATGATCCAAAACCATCATCATATATATATTAAAATCTTTTATACAATGGCACAAATCTGTGCCTCTCTCTCTCTCTCATACATCTCACATCTATGGCTTGCAGGCTGGTATATACATCAAAAATATATCTCAAGGTCTGCCCTCAAGGCTGTGGTGGTGGTGGCAGTGGCTGGGAGATGCTGTATCCTCTCCCCCCTCTAATCTGTGCCATCTATGAGACCTAAAAGCTATCGCTTGAGACATAGATCGCTATCAGCTCTGCTCTACCCTCATCTCTGAGTATCACTATATCTGAGGGAACCCCCTGATAGCCCTCTCATAATAAGTGATCTCGTCCAGTGCATCACTGTATCTAACTAGAGATACAGTCTGCGATCGACCCATCTGCCCTGCTGTTGTGCCCTGTCCTGACCCCTGTGGCTGTGGTTGACCTAGCTACACTGATGCCGACTATCCTGGCCCCTATGAAAATGCTGGCTACTATGATGGCTGCTGCATCGAACCCTATCCTCTATAGACCTATCCTGCCGCTACCTGTGTCTGGGCTATGGTGAGCTGCCCTGTAACAAAGTGACCTGCCCTGTCAACGCTGCCACCCGACCTATCATCTCTGTCACCTATCCTGTCACCCCCACTAGCTGTCCTTGCAAAGCCATGACTTGTCCTTACAAAATGGTCACCTGAGCCTGTGCCACGTCCCTTTCCTATCGCACTGTGTCCCTCTCCTTGTGGGCTGTATCTCGCTCCCTCGTGACAGCCTGTAGATCTAGGTGGGGACCCACCTGTATGCCTGTGTACTGCCCTACCCACCATGCCATGTAGGCCTCTGTATAACCTGGGTCAGCCACCCTAGGTCCTATTGGCAACTCCTCAAAATCTGGCTCCTCTATCTCCTCTGGCAGTGGGAGTGGTGCCTCTATATCATCCCACCTATACTGTGGGAACACGAGAGGTACATCTTGTAGCAGCCCATACTGGCACCGTACTCTCTCTACTGGAATCCTCCCAAGCTCACCAGCTCACCTACCTCTGACCCATCGCATGCTCTAAGTCCCGACTATCGGCTTGCCTTGGTCTCTGAATGCTGGATACACCAAGTATGGTCTCCAGATGATATCTACTGGAATCAGGGCCTCCAGTACCCCTCAATAGTGATTAATATCCCTGACCACTCCGTCCACCCACGTCTGTGCCATCACCTTGCACCATCACCTGAATTCGGCCCTGAACCCAGCCTGAATTACCACTGGGAGGCCAAGAGGACGGGTGACCACTATATGCTCGTATGCCCAACAGTGCAGAAGGTGGCCTACACACAGACTATACCATCACCGTCGACTGATGCCCCATAGCTCTCTATATACCTGGGCCAAAAATATGGGCACCCAGGTGAACACTGTCTGCTGCTCCAACATGTCCATCAAAACCCCGGTCATGGCCACCAGGAACCTGCCTCCCTCTGCATCCGGCAATGCATAGACTTTGATGTCGATCATCATCAGAACCGCCAGTCGATGTGCACCCTCATCTGCCGCGTACAAGGGCTCATAAGTAAAACTCATTGAATGGTAGCTTGTCTCCATAACATGCTCCCCAAATAGTGTATCCATGTGAATGTCGTGCACCTCTCTCAAGCACGCATATAGGTCTGTTTCATGTACTGGCAGCCACAAAATTTGGTACACATCCTCAACTGTGACCATCATCTCACCTATGGGCAGGTGGAAGGTGTTGGTGGCATGGTCCCACCGCTTGATCAATGCCACCATGAGGCTCACATCCCTCACCACTTTGCAGTAGTGTCTCAGACCGCTTAGCCCCACTGCGCTCATTTGCACCCACTCCTCGACCGTCACACCTCTGCACATCCACGTCAGCAAGGTCAGGAGGTGATCCTGTAGCATCAGAGTCTGCCTCACCTGCATCCATCCACAGTCAATCTCATGTTAAAACTATTCCTACTCTTCCTATTTTACCAACCATTCTGACCATCTATGCTTAACCTGACACCTGGGAAGTACTTGGCATAGCTTTGACCTTTTGACTTGACCATTTTTCACCACCCTTTCTAACCAGGCAACCACCAACATCAGTTAGCGTGCCAGTGACGGCACTCACCTAACTAACATCGGTCACCTAGTGGCTGACGTCGGTAGGTTAGTGACTGACGCCGGTCCCTGGTCGGCCGATGCTGGCGGAATCGCCGACGTCGGCGACTGGTTCGGCCTTAGGGCCGAATGGGGTGAGCCCTAAAAATTAGGGCTTCCCCTCTAAACCCCCCTACACCCTCTTAAACCCTCCTAAATCACTCCTAACCTATCCTAGACCCTTTACCCACCTTCTTAGCTACCCTTCCCCCTCAATTTTTGCCTAACTAAACCAAACATTTTAGAAAACAAATCAAGACAAAAATCAATCAAATAGAGTTCAGAGACCCTCCTACCTCATCTCGGCATCATCAGTGTGGTGGCACAATGGGTGCCATTGGTGGTGGACCTCCCACGGGTCCTCTACTCTCCTCTGCCATCTCTTTTGTGCCAATGACTCTGCATGCTCTTGCTGGACCACACATGTCCCTACAGCGTCCAATCGACCCCCTCTCTTCACGAATGTTTCCCTGCCACCTCGCACCTCTCCTCGGTCAGCTCTGGGTCACTTTCACTCAATCAACTCCAGAGCTCTTTTTTTTCTCAGTCAACAAGTAGCAAATGACTTTTGGTGGGCTGCTAATTTGGTTTTGTTAGATTTGGCAGGCCGCCGACGTCGGCATCGGCGTGCCCTAATCTGCTGAACTAATCCATCGACGTCAGTTTCTCTTACCGATGTCGGCATCATTCCAACCTCCTTTTTTCTCTGTTGCTCCAAAATCATGCCCCCAATCAGTCAGTCCTTCAGACCACATCATTTTGGTCCCCTGGGGCATAATTGAGATCACTTTTACATCCATCCATTGACCACCAGACATTGGAGATCATGACCATCTCCTTTAACCGTGACTACTTCCAAAGTGATTTTGCCTTGGTTGTTTTTGCATATATGCTACCTCATGATTGGTTAGCAAAATTATGCGCAAACTTTTGACCTTCACAAGTATAGGATCGCAAGCCAGTTGATCCGCACTACTTGTGACATTTTTGTGTTTTCGAGAGCACTTCCTAAGCCTGGGATACCTGGAACATGACGACCATTGGAGCTTCAGCTTAGCTTGAATAACCCAATCAGTAGATGACTAAATGCTGGGGCCTAGTTATTTCAGTTTTGGCACTCCTTGACCCTCGACCTACAACAATTTGACCTGACCATCTCATGAAGTAATGTATGTGCAATCACAACTTTTGCAGTGTTCTCCCTCTATCTTCACCCTTTTCATCCACTCTCTATCAAATCAGCACCCGATTCCAGGTTCCCTTCACTCGTCTACTGCTTTAAGGGGGGGATACCTCATCCATAATCAGGGCAACCAACCCTCACCTATTTTTGTCTTGCAGTTCACTTGAACAACCAATAAGATGAAATCAAACCTTATCCCACACCTAGGGCAACTGACTCCTGTTTTTGTCTTGCAGTTCATTTAGAGCAACCAACAAGACAAAAAGGGGCAAATGTAGACACCTAAATAGTGTCTAACCCTTGGTCACCTTCCCCCTTGGTCCATTCCTATCCCATTCCTAAAACATGCAATTACTAATTTAAAATAATAAACTTATTTTGAATTAACTCCCCTCCTTGGACACATCACCCATGACACCTCACCTAGGACACCTCGCCTTGGACTAATTCCCATCCTATGACTCACCCAAGACCTATTCTTACTTCTCTCTAACTGCCTAACCAACTCTCGTGTGTATTTAGCCCAACCTTCGACATTCTCCAATAGATAGTGCACTTGGCAGATGAAAAATGGGCTTGGTGGCTCTTTTTGCCCGTTCTAAACCCGCCGACATCGGTCAAATGTTGGCCGACACCGGCAGAATCACCGACGTCGGTTATACTTAACCAACTTTTCTGACCCTTTGATAACCCCAATCACAATCAACGAATCTCTGAAGCTAATCACGACTCTCAAATCCTCTTTCGGTGAAATAAAGTTTTGGTGCTTTTGCTTTTCAGTGTTCTGGGCTTCTTTGGTGTTCTTACAGGAATCAGCATTCTTGGCAGCACTTTCTAGGCACTACGGTCTTGCATCAGACATTTTGCATAGGGACTACATCCATCATCAGCGACAGCTGAGACACAACTTCTGCACCTTTGCCAGTTCATATCACAGCTAAGTATCTGTACTTTTTTCATTCTAATATCATTTGAAATATATTTTTTGTCTTCTGTCTATTTCAAGCATCCTTGACCCAACCTTCCCTGTTCTTCCCAGAGAGGTTTAAAATCCTTCTCTCACCCCTTTTTCGTGTCTCTCACCTTCTTTTCTTGACAAGATTCTCACTCCCTTAGATCCCAAATAGTCCCTCTGAATCCCTCATAGACCCTCAGACCCTCAGACGAGACCAAATCCATTCTGCAGACTAGAAACTAGACCTGTAACCCGTCCCTGACCAATTGCCCCGACCGACCTCGTCCACTTCCCCTACTGACGTCAGCAGTCTAACCGTCATCGGCGACCTCCCTGACTGATGCCGGCAATATAACTGACATCGGTGACTATGTTTACCAGATTACAGCTTATCAGGTACGCATTTATTTTTAGTCTTTTCTTTACACATCTTTCATTATTTCTTTTTTCTATCTCTATCATATTCTGTCTTAAACAGTGGATTGTCATCCTCCAAAAAGCCTTAGCGCTTCTAGGACCAAGCTTTTGCTTGGCAATCCACCCTCTTATCAACTAACATTCTTCGTGTTTTTAGTGTTTATCTCTTTCAAGTGTCATTCCTCCACAACGAAAGAGGAGTACTCACAGCGTCTGGATTACGGTGCACAAACTATATCTAGGTACATACAAGCCTTGACCATTCCTTTTAGTTTCTCATTTTCTCTCCTTTGAATGTGAAAGCAAAATTAGCATAGAAACATTTACAACACTACCTAAGAACCACGTTTTACCAAATCCTAGTTTTGACCCCACCCATAGATCTACCTTATGGCATGCCTCTCCACCTCATGGGGAATACCTCCACTACAATGGGAACTACTCAACCTTTAGTTTCCAAAATTTTATCATCAACCAATAATTCCCTCGAAACTAACCCACTAACCCAAACTACCACTATCCTTATACCTCTTACTAATCACTTCCCCACAATAGGAATGCCTACCTCTAGTGCTACCCATCTTCCTCTAGTTACTTCCAATCCATAAAAAAATACTCCACTTCTAAACCTTGTGTTGTCCATACCTTCTATGTTACCACTAATAAGCACAAGAGTCACCACCCTTCCCTTGGCCACTAACCCAACCACCACTCTGACCCAAAACATAACCTTTAGCTATCTTCATAACCCATAAGAGTATATACATGATATACAAACACCCACCTATAACTAACCATTAACATCCACATACCAATATATATCTTCCACTCAACCTCCAAAGACCACATACTAATACATGGACTTATCTCAACTATATACTAGCTATTCACACATTGCCCTACCTCAGCAAAATATACTATATAACTATGTATCCCAAAAACCTCAGGTAGATTTCATGAAGTTGATCATGGACAAGATAAATACCCTTAAGTCATACATATTTGGAGCCTATAATATTTTATCCTATGATCAAATTTGAAATGAGCCTATTCATCCTTTGGTCCCTATCAGACCTTATCCAACTTAGTGAGAACTTCCAAAATTTACCAAGTTTAATAGTAAAGAAGACCCTCAAAAACATTTAAGAACATTTAGTCATTCATGATACTTGATTACCCATGATGATGTTATTCTCATCCGTACCTTTCCTATGGCATTATCTAGACTAGCATTAGATTGGTATAATGCCATACCCAAACATTTCATCCTCTCTTTCACCCAATTATCCCAAAATTTCTTGGATCACTTTTTGATCAATATATCTAAGAATTTTTTTATTATCAACCTCTACTCTATTCAATAATTCAAAGATGAATCTATTATCAATTTTATGGCTCATTGGAGGAGCTTAACCAACTAAATTTCCTTTTTATTACCTCAACTTGATCTTATATATCTCTTTACTTGGGCATGTACAAAACATATTTCATCCACATTACATGTCCAAAGCTTTTAGACCTTTGATGAATCTTTTACCATAGCTCTCAAACTAGAGAATAGAGCCATTGATGAAGGAAGGTTAAATTTGAAGAGGAATAACTAAAATTACAAACCCAATGATCCTTTTTCTTTCAAATCAAACAACCAAACCAATCCTAGAACTAAAAACAAAGAAACCATCAATACCATTATCCTCAAAGCTGCACCACCACCATCTACCAACCAACAAATCCCAAGGAACCAAACCTCTGACTCCTCTAATTATTTAAACCAAAACTAAAGAAACCAAACTTGGAAAAATCATAGAAATTAACTCTACTTTGGGAGCCCTATTATTTTATTTTGGAAAATTTACTAAAAGCCAATATCATCCAACTTCTACCAATTAAACCACCTAAAAAGTTTGATGCTTCTTTCTCCATACCAAGTTGGTATAATGAGAATGACCATTTCAACTTTCACTGAGCCATATGACATGACATCAATAGGTAAAACACCTTCAAATAACTTGTCCAATCCCTTATTGACAAGGGGGAGCTTACATTGGGCAATCCTAATGCACCACCAAACTAGACCCTTGACATATTCTGTAAGCCTTTTCCTAATCATGCTCCTTCTACCCCTTACCATAAAAATAAACTAAACTTGTCTCATGAATAAAACACTATTAATGTGGTTATTGATGAACCCATTATTGAAGAAAACATTACCTTAACTGCCTCTTTCTCCATTCCTCTAATGAAAGAAAAAATAGCCTTCTATTCCTTTGAACACCCAAAAAAAGGAAGCCATCATACCCACACCTCTATTGGAGGATACCACACCTACTTCCCCATTTTTAGAACCATTCACCCCCTCTTTAGAAGCTATCTCACAAGAGAAGATGACTTCATCCACCCAACCTCTAATTTTGAAACCTTGTATCAGAGGCCAAGACAAAGGGAATGGAATTAAACTAGAACTTCTAAACCCTTCTTTGTTAGATCAACCTAGGATTTCTAAACTAGCTAAAACCTCCATCTAACTAACCAAAACCTCTTCAAAATTAATTGACCCTTAAACACCTAAACCCATAAAGATAACTAAAGTGACCAAATCCCCTCCAAAACCAACAAATAAAACAACCAAAGAAGTAAAACCACCAAAAGGCCCCAAACCCCAAATTTTACCTCCCTCAACCTTGCCCTACATTTTGGGTCCTCATCCTTCTACCTTGATCACAAAGTCCATAATTTTTACCAAAAACCCACCATCTTTATTGGTCACACCTTCCTACTTGCTTTTTAAGACATCTTTCTTTCACTACATCAACAAATCCTAAGTTACTTACCTTGCCCTCCTCTACCTCCACCTTATCAACCATCTTGACTAAACCAAAACCCTCAATCAAGAGTACCACTTTACCCAAGAAACCTACCACCAAATCTACATCCACATAACCTTCTACTTCAACACCCAAAATAAAAACTGCTAAACCTTTACTAGCTTTAGCCAAATCTTACTTAACCATTCTTCAGTGGTTATTGAAAACTTATTCCTTGATATTAACACCCATCAAACCCTTTGACCTTTCACATACCAAACCCTCTTGGTTCAATGATAACTTGATATGTGCATACCATAGGGCACCAAGACATGACACATGAACCTTAAAGCTCTCCAAGCACTTATTCATAGCCTATATGAAGATGATGATCTATTATCAGATAAACCTCCTTTAACCCCATTGCCAATCCAACCACCAACTCAACCTACCCAATATTTAGTCTCACCCAAAATCAAAGAGGAGGAACCAAATTAACCACCCAATATAGAAAACCCCCTTATCCACACTATTCACATGGTTACTCAATCTTGGGCCTAATAGAAGGATAAAGGGAAGGCTAAGGCATCCATTCCTTAGACTTACCTATCCACAACCTCCCAAGAAAATAATACCCAACCATATCTATCTTCAAATAAACCCAAGGTGTCTATCTTAGGTTCCTCCCCATCTAACCCTCCATACCCTAACCCATATACAATATCCATCTGGAAAGCTATCCTCAAGAGCTTCACCAAACTCCAAAAAAAATGAGCTTATATGAGTTAGTCTCTACCTCTCCCCATTATTCTCAAGCACTCATAGAATCCTTGAAATATATTGAAGTCCAACCCAATGACCCTCAGCCTCTAGTCACCTTTTTTGGTGCCCTTCAAACTTCCAACCTTGTTAGCTTAAAAAATTCAAAAATACCTTCTATTCATCTGAAGGATCCTGATCCCCCCTCTTCATTACATGATACATTAATCTATCTAAAAAAAATATTAATAAAATCACATTAATCTATTTATGGTGTGTGCATGGGTTTATAGTTCTTCAATATGTCATCCCCTAATGCCTCCATCTATGCCACCCTCTCTGATGATTCCCTCCCTCCATCACACTCTAAGGAATGGATCTATCTTTCACCCACATTAAAACAATGAAGGTAATTATCCCAAATAATATATAATCCATAATATACTATTGTAATAACTAGCAAACATATCATCATGTATAAAATATAAAATTACAACTAACTCCTTGGTTTACAATCATGTGAATTAAGCAACATATAACTAGATAGAATCAACATATGAAATAAAGCTTAATAAAAATAGTAATTAACCAAATAATAACCATAAAATTTCATAAATAAATAGGTTATTAGGTCTAGTAAGGAATTGGGATGTGACATTAGATCAAAATAATTGGATGTGATAGTAAGATCTAAGACATTACCTACCCTATTTTAGGTCATGCCTAATAATCTACCTTATTATTTCCTCTTGGATTAACCTTGGATTCATGCTATGGAAGAAATGAAATCTACATTACATAGGTGTGTGAAGTTCATGCATGATTTATTTTTTTCTAAATGCATTACAAATAATGATCCCTTCAAATAATGTAAATGACATAATATTATAATGAGGGTAATTCACAATCATATTTTATACATTATTATATAGTGCCTCCATCACAACTTATCTCATTAGTAAAAATTCATACATATGAGGTTGGAGAGTCAAATAAAGTAATTGACAAAGAGTTAGTTATGACCATTAATAAGAAATAGGGAAATCAGCTCAAGTTAATTTATAGAAAAAAGAGACAATTCAATATCTTCCCTTGTTGGTTAATTCATAAACTCTAGACTTCAGAATCACATATTATTATGATAGTGTTGATGATGATAATGAACTACCATAGAATATAGATGATTATTTTGTAAGATAAATTTTTAATCCCATTGATTTAGATGAGCTCTTATCTCATATTATGTTTACACGTATGGGTCTAGGAGAGTATTGGGACAATACATATGTATAAAATCAATCAAAATCTCATACTCAAGAATAATCCAAAGAGAAGTTACAATAGGAAATTTAAACTTTATGTCTAAGGGTTATATCACTTAAGGATAATATTTAGTATCTCAAAAATACAAAGCATGTTACTATCAAATTCATCTTTAACTTTACATTAAAGAGATTTGCGTCTCAAAAGATTTCATCTCAAGTATGGGTTTAAAAACGACATACATCTACAATTAATGGTTTAGAAAACTTGCATAAGATTAATAAAAATCAAGTGAATTTATAAGAGATATGATTTTAAATAAGTTCATAGCTTTTCCTTATACATGAGTTATAAAGAGATCTAAATGTTATTATATTATCATAGAATGCATGGACATCATATAGATAATTATTGGACATTAAAACAATAAATTAAAAAGCTTAAAAAAGAAATCACATTGCATTAATCCAATCACCAACCAACCATGATAAAAATAAAATTGATACAACTTTCTAATGACCTAAGAAGTTTATAGTGATTTATCTGGGACCTACACATGACCATCCCCTATTACACATGTGATTTTTTTTTCAAAAATATAAAAAAACAAAATATTTCAAAAATCCAAAATTAGGACCTACTGTCACTTAGATTTTCACCCTTTGAGGAGATGGTAAATATATACTCATCCAAGTGACACAATGGAAACACCTCTAGGCTTGTGTGTAGCCTAAGGATGAAGTGAATCTCTAGATAGGGTTAGCTCCCTTGATGCACCACTTTGGATCACAACTACACTTAACTTTGAGGGGTAAAAAGGGAGAGAGATAACTAAAAGAAAACTAACCTAAGGGAGGTGATACACCAAAATAGATGATGAATTATAACCAGCTACATGTTACACTTGAAATCAAGGGACAAACTGAACATATACTCCTTCAATTTGCATCTGCTCACCTCATACATTATGAGGTTATGAATGAATGTGTAAAGATAGGAGGAGTAGAAAAGACGCCTTGAATGGAAATAATGAAAATACTAACTCACTCAATCCTTGACATTTATTAGAATAATTCATATACCCGAGAAGAAGAAGCCTTCCAACTATAAATAGGGTGAAAGAATGAGACAACATGTTAAGGGCTCCATAGTCTTCACTAAGCAAGATCCATCATTCAAGTAAAACACACTTATAAATAGTTATGAAGAGGTAAAAATAAGTAGTCTTATTTATCAAATGCTATGTAAATGAGCATGAATTTTCCATACTCAAGAGGAACATGAGTCACAATAGCCAAAATGGCTAGTTCTTATAGAACTAGAGATATATATATATATATATATATATATATATATATATATATAGAGAGAGAGAGAGAGAGAGAGAGAGAGAGAGAGAGAGAGAGAGAGAGAGAGAGAGAGAGAGAGAGAGAGAGAGAGAGAGAGAGAGATCCAAGGGTCACAAGGAAACTTTTAAAGATGAGATAATTAGTTGCTTGTGAATTAGAATAGGATATGGGATGAACCATGAAATTTTAGGAATCACAAGTGTCAATTCAAGGCATAAACTTCATAAAAAGTGTCATAAAACTCCTTGTCTTGACTCAAAAAATTGCCTTCATAATTTGAGCTTATTCAAAACCTCATAACTAACTAGGAGAAGGTAAAATAAATTAAATTAATGGGGAATAGTTCATACATTCCTCTCCATTCATTGGTTTTATTCTTGGTCATTTGGAGCCTTTAAAAAATGAGCTATCATCATCTACATTTCAAAAAACTCCTCTTTCATGCACCTTGCACACTTGTATTAAAATTTGGATTCATTTGATCATGAAAATACATGGGATGGTAGATGGATGAAAATTTTAAACACCATAAATTTCATTATAATCATTATTCACACCTTAAAAAAATCCCACTTGAAATTTTTCACCCTTCTTCACTAGCTTGTCTAATATGCCAATTTTGACTGGTTGAGATGAGAGTCATTATTGTTCAAAACTTATAAGTTTTTATAAGGAATTAAATTAACATTTTTAGTTATAAAAATTATAAATATTCCTCTTAAAGTTGGTTTCATCCTAAGAATCCTTCTATAACCTACAAAATATACACAAAATGATAAAAAATACCCTATTTCTCACCCCATTTGTACAATTTCATATAGCCAAAAAACATTATATGTATATTTAGTGAGTCATATACAAGGTAAAATATGTTTCATAGTCAAAATATTCCATTATATCATCTATCCAACTCCATTTCTCCAAACTGGCCTTGACAGAGGGTTTAAGGCCTATTTGACCTCTTAAGCTTCGTTCATAAAAAATTGAAATTAAATTTGTAAAAAAATTAAAATAATGTGGTGTTGAGGAAACATAATAAATTTAAAAAACTCTTATGGCCTCCATGAAAATGCCTCATGAAAGATATGAGCACTTGAACCTCTCTTATCAAGCTTGTTTTGCTCTTTTCCTATAGGTCTGATTTAGTTTTGCACCAAAAATGTTTCATTTGCATCTTTGATGTTTAAAAATAAATTTACTGACCTTATTAAAATTTTACAATAGGTTAAAAATGTCATCTCATGATATAAGTGTGAAATACCCCCATTTGGACATAGACCTAATGTTGGTCTTGTAACCTGATTATACCTCAAAACCTAAATATGACATCTTTAAGCTTCCCCTGCATTAAAATATATATATAAACCTATATTTTGGTCCCTAAAACATGATTAAATAGGTTATAAATCTCATTTATATCTAGAATTGAAACTAACCCCTTGTTTGGCCTTTTGGCATAACCATGCCTTATGAGCCTATTTGCACTTTTGAGGGTCTAGGGCACCCTGTTTAGTTTCATAATTTATTAATTAGTTTACATGATGGTACTAGGTGTCATAAATATTATAAAACCTTCATGAAAGGTTCTTATGAGCTCTTGGCTTCAACTTATCACATGCCTTCTAAACCTGTTAGTGTATGCATGAGGGGAAGTACCCCCTATTTGAGACAAAAATAGGGGGTACTTCCCTTATTATCTAAATAAATTTGGTTATTTAAGGGTATTATTAAATTTTTGAGTACTAATTTCACAAAATTTTAGCACTTGGTCATCTCATATGACCTTCCAAAAGCTCAAAAATAAAACAGGCTATTCATATAAAGGCACTATGTGCAGGCTTCTCAAGTGGGATATATTTTGCATGATGAGAACTCTTTGTCTTATTTCATACCATGTTCATAAGGATATAGATACTTTCATCGTACTTATGGAGGTATCACATCATGTATTTCCTATTCCAACCCTCCATCGTGTTAAGGGCTTATGGAGATTACCCTAGTCTCAAATTAGGTGATCACATACTTTATTTAACATTCCAACCTCTCTTAGCCATTCAAATGCACTCTAATCTCATAAACTAAGTTCCTTCTCCCTTGAATATGATACTCTACCTGTTAGCTTCTTGTATGTTTAATTTTCATGAGTTAAGCTTGAAACATTGTTTAAGGGCCCCTTTAGAGTCATTTGGAGTCACTTTGAACATTCTTGGATTCATGTGTTTCACTTTTCTTTATCTAAATTGTCACCTAGAAGCTTTGTCTCAATTTCTTGTTTATCCACAGTCATCTATAGTGACTGTAGGATCCTATAGGTGAACATGGGGTCTAAATCATAGTAAATGAGCCTTTCTAAGTGATACTTAGGTCATTAATAGTATATTAGATGATATAAAATCATTAAATAATGAAACATGGCTTGTATTTTCAACCTAAGGGGGAGAGGTCTATTTAGGCTCAGACTTGTAGGTAATCACTACCCAAAACCATTGCATAAAAATGCATTTTTAGGTCCTTCAAAAACTGATTTCCATTTCTCATCTTCTCCTCAAACTTGGTAGGGATATTTTACCTACTATATGCTTAAAAAAACCCATTAGAATTCCCCAAATGTCCTCAAAGTTATGTAATATGATATTCATAAAACCCTCTTGGACCTTTATTTTGTACTTTATGGGAAGGTGTCTCTAAAAACACAATCACCTTATAATCATGGTTACTCACTCAACTCTATCAACCTATCCTCTCAAAAAGGTCCACTATAATCTCATCATCACCTCAAAGCTTCAAGGATGGATTCAAATCATGTACAACCTTTCTTATATGGCTCCTTAGACTCTCTGACAAGGCCACCTTTAGGTGTATGTAAGATGCAAGTAGGTAGAGAGCAGATTGGAAACATGTGTATAGTGAGTGGTTTCATGGACAAAAATAAAATATTAACCAATTACTCAAATGGATTTTATCACCGACATATTGAAACAAGTCCCAAAACTTTTGATCCAATGTAATGCACTTTTAAGAGATGCCTACAGATGTACTTCCATGGATGCCAGACTATAAATGTTGCATAAGGCTGTAATGGTTCTAATTTTACACTCCTTAGAGGATCTCATTTATTTTATTCTTCTAGAGTGATGTATTTAATTTATAAATATTATACATATAATTTCATGGACATGTTGAAATTCTTACATAGTTCATTTAGCTGACTGTATGTGATAGTCCTTTAGCAAACTAGCTACATGATGCTTCATGATTGCACTCTCATGAAATATGCCTTAGAAGATGAGCTTGGAAGATATATTGAAATAATATCACATTTAAAACATGATAAAGGACCTATTACATCCCTCTAAAACCATGATCAATCATGAGGATCTTGGAAATGGTGAAAACTACTTATCATCCTAAATGAGACCAATTTGAAAACCTAAAGTGATTGTCTCATAAAATAAACTTGAAACATGAAAAAAGAATGGGAATAATTTTAATAAGAGTTAAAAATCAACAACTAGTTTGTATGGAATTTTTCAAACCAAGGCAAAATCCATAGCCTGCATGAAATTATAGGTAAAAAAGTAAAGTTGACTTCATAAGGATGGTTCATGAAGAAAAGACCACCATTATTCAAAATAATTACATGAAAATTAATTTATATAATTTTAATATATCCTTCCATAAGCATTTGAATTGAAACCTCCTCAGCTGTCCGTATTGAGCAAAAACTTAAGGGTCACCTCTACATGTCTAGGAAAGCAAAGATGGAGCAGAATGGTTTTGGGCCAAAAATGGAACTTATATAGAAAATAAAACATTGGTATGCATGTGGGTAATATTAAAGGATGTTATATGATATTTTCCCATGTGGCATACTTTTCGATGAGCTATATAAGTGCCATTTTCTTCTTCTTTCTCAAGAAAATTACATTTTATTCTAATGAGCCTACCAATTTTTAGTTATGTTAGTTAATTAAGACCTCTAAGGACACATGGGACATGAAATAATATTTTGGAACGTTCACATTTCCCAAAAAATCCATACAAGTCATTAAATGCATCCTTTTTGACCTCAAAATGACCCAAAAATGATATGACTAAAATGACTAAGGACCAAGCCTAGTATAACATTGAATGACATCAATTGGCATATAAAACACCTTGTGACATAATGTTAGACCCCATAAAACACCTAAATACCAAGGGGTGCCCCAATTTGACCTTAAAGTCAAATTTGGTCAAAAAATTAGTGACTCATAGGGATAGTATGCCTACTATAGTAACTAGACTAGTAGCCTTATCAGTCTATTGGGATTTGGGAGTCATATGAAGTTTGAGACAAAAAAAATGACTTTGACCATAGGATTTGATCAAGACATGACCACTTGATTACCTCAGCCACATAAAGCAAGGACACACACAAAACAAAACAACAAACTAACAAGACACACACACACACACACATGTGCTCAAGGCACTTAGGGGAATTAGAGAACAAACTATTATGCAAAACTAGAAACTAAACATACCTCCTTTATAGGATCAAAAGAAAAACTTCTTGAATCATCCTCTTGATGGGATGGATCATTGTGCCAATCATGTTTCTCCTTAATTAGATGCTTTGTAGATTAGATCTATTCTTTAGCACTTCACTTGAATTGTTCTCAAGTTGATCATCTTAAAATAGGTCTCCAATGTAGATATATTCCTCTTGAACATGTTCACATACTTCATATTGCTTCCCACTCTTCATCTCATGATCAAGTTGTGTCTCTTTAGCAAGCATGGATTCAAGAAGAGTAGTTCATGAAGATTAAGGCCAATGAGAGCTTGTTCCATCCTTCAAGAGCTAATATATTTCTCCCAACTAGTTGATAATATGATAGCCTATCTTTATGACTTCAAACATGCCATCATGAAATGTATATGCTTATTGAAAGGATAAATTTGAAAGGTTGATTTTCATTTACATAATTACTTGAGTACCCCAGCTACCTTCTCCATATTTGATCATATTATCGCCTCCATGAAGAGGAGAATATCTTTCTCCAATGACTTCAAAAAAATCATCCAAAGGCTACTTAATAAATTGCTCTTGCTCTTCATCACTTGTAGTCAGCTCTAAAGAAGTAGCAAACCCCTTGAGAGACTCAATATAATTGTAAATGTTTTCAAACTTATACCACAATTCCTCATCCTCTTCTTGATCAGCATCATGAAGGGGAAAAAAAATAGAATTTCCTTCATCCTCTTCCTTAGAATCCAAAAGGACTTCATCCAAGATTTCCTCTTCAACATAAGAAAAACATTCTTCACTATCAACCAAAGAAGAAGACTCAACACGAATCACCTCTTATTCAAAACTTAGGATCTCTTGAGGGATTTCAAATTGTGTCTTATTTTTCATAATTTGATCTTTATTATCAAGGGATACAAGATCTTCCATCTCCTTCTTTGTGATTCCAAGAATTGGCATTTTGAAGTCATGTGACTTAGTCCAATGAGGCTTCCAAGGAACTAGGTTTTCTTCAAGCAAGAGTTCTAATTTTTTGTCAATCAGCCACTCATCTTTAGGTTCCCATACCATAGGTACATCAAGGTAAAGGGTGATGGGGTGAGGACATGATGAACTAGTTGGTGGAGGTGGCACATAGAAATCAAAATCAGATTGAGATTAAAGTGGAGAGGATTATTTTAGAAGCTCTTGAGGAAAGGGAGGCAAAAATTTGGCTAAAACAACTTGATTTTATTCTTCCACTTGAAAATTAATTCATTGACATCTGATTTATCTTGAGGACTCTCTTGAGGAAGGGTGGATGGGGTGCATTTAGGTATAAGATCTTCTTTTGGGTCTAAACCTTCCATCACACCTTGACTTAGCAATCTCATCTTTGCCTCTAACTCTTCAATTTGCTTATCTAGGTTCTCTTGGAAAAGTATTTCTTGAAGTTCATACGAGTCTTCATGAGGACAAGAAATGCATGAGGGATAACATGAAACATGAGAATTTTGTTGGGGAATAGTGGGTGGAACTTGCAAAGGGTCAACTTCATTCATAACTTCACACTCCTTATCAACCAAACTTATATGCTCTTTCTTCACCCATGATTCCAATATCTTACTCAAACTTAGGATGTTAGGATTATAAATATTTTCTTGAGGAAGGGTGGGAGGGGTTTGTATAGGATCAAGCTCCTTCTCAAATTCACACTCTTTTCCACGACTTTTCTTCTCTTTCTTTCCCCATGACTCCACTATCTTGTTCTAACTTATAATATTAGGATTATGAGTCTCTTTTTAAGGTGGTGGGGATCCAATATGAGAGGGAAATGAGGGATTGAAATTCACTTTGTTTAATACTAACATGGACTATTACATCTTCATATTGGCTAATTTAATTTTCCTATCAAGGTTTTCTTAAAAAATAAGGTTTCTTTTCTCAACTCTCTCTTCCAACTGATTGGGAGAAGGATGAATTTAATTTCCTTGATTGAGATCATGAGTAGGGATTAAATATGACTAATATAAAACTTGGGGAAGTGGATATATAGGCTGATAGGTTTGGTGAGGTTACCTTTCATGAACTCCTAGCCTATCCTCTAAGGAAGAAACTAGGCCACTCACATCAAGCATCTCACTTGTGAGCCTTTGTGACTTGGATCTCTGAATAGGTACCCACTCTATTTTTACCAAATATAATGAATCTATCACCTTATGAATAAGATTCCTAGGAACCTCTTGAACACATCCTCTTAGAGTATCAAACTCCAACATGTACCTCTCATAGCCCAAAAGAGTCTTCTTAAAGGTGAAAATAGATTGACTTGAGGAGTGGATAGGTTGACAAGGAGCAAGACATGGAGAAGTCTGATTGTAGGATTGTACACTTAATGAATGGTCTAGTATAATTCATGACAAATCTGGTGCACTTCATGATAAGGCTAATTAAGAACTTGTTCCTATTGATAGGGAATGGCATAAGCTTGAAAAGTCTCACCAACTTCTGTAAAATAGTGCTCAACACCAAAATTAGCCATGAAACTTCATTGAAATCAAGAACACAAAGGAAAATATTTCCAATAATATTAAAAGGATAACCTAATCTACTTGGATAGTTGATATATCTTTGGAGTCACCATTGATGCTTTGATAGATGCCTCCAAACACTAATTGTTGAAAGATAACACCAAAAATATTTCATCCTCTTGGACTAAGAGTCCCATCAGACATGCCAAAAAAAAATTTCACTTGGATTTGCACCCTTTAAGGAGATGGAAAATCTCTCATAATCCAATTGGCACAATGGAAACACCTTTATTCTTGTGGGTGGCTTAAGGATGAGGTGAATCTCTAAATAGGGCTAGCTCCCTTGATGTACCACTTTGGATCACAACTACACTTAAATTTGGGGGTGAAAAGGGAGAGAGATAAATAAAATAAAAAAACATAATGGAGGTGATACACAAAAATATATTATGACTTCTAACCATCTGCATGTTACACATGAAATCAAGGGATAAACTAAACATACATTCCTTCAATTTGCATCTTCTCACCTCAATGTTACATTCTAAGGTTATGGATGAATGTGAAAATCTAGGAGGACTAGACAGGAGGCATTAAATGACACTAATGAAAATAATAACTCACTAAATCCTTGAAATTTCCTATAGCACTTCATATACCCTACAAGAAGAATCTTTCCAACTGCAAATAGGGTTAAAGAATGAGACAACATGCTAAGGAATCCATAGTCTTCACTAAGCAAGATCAATCATCCAAGAAAATAAAACTTATGAAAAGTAATTAAGAGGTAAAAATAAGTAGTCTTATTGATCAAATTGTATGAAAATGAGCATGGATTTAACATACTTAGGAGGAATATGAGTTACAGTAGCCAAAATGGCTAGGTCTTATAGAACTTGAGAGAGATAAGTCCAAGGGTCATAAGGATAATTTTAAAGTATATAAAATTATTTAATTATTCATGAGAATAGGATATGGGACAAAAAATTCAATTTTAGGAAGCACAAGTGTCAATTCAAGGCATAAACTTCATGAAAAGTGGCATAAAACTCCTTATCTTGACTCAGAAAACTGCCTTCATAATTTGAGCTTCTTGAACTCATCATAAAAAAAATAAGAGTAGGTAAAATGATTGGAATTAAGTTTTAATATTTTATACATTCCTCTACATGCATTGGTTTTAGGCTTGGTCATTTGAAACCTTCCCAAAATGAGCTATCATCATCTATAGTCCAAAAAACTCCTCTTTCATGCACACTACACACTTGTCTTCAAATTTGGCTTTAATTTATCGTGAAAATACATGGGAGGGAGTGAATGAAACATTTAAACACACTAAATTGTATTATAATCATTAGGGACACCTTAAAGTTATCTCACTTGAAGTTTTCCACTCTTCTCACTAGCTTGTCCACTGGGCTAATTTTGACTAGCTAAGATGAGATCTATTATTTACACACTTATAAGTTTTTATAATGAATTAAATGAACATGGAGAGTTATAAAAATTATAAATATTATTATTAAAGTTGGTTTCATCCTCATAATCCTTCTAGAACCTATAAAACACAAAAAATGGTAAAAAATACCTTATTTCTCACCCCATACATACAATTTCCTACAATTAAAAGAATTATAAGTAGATTGAGTGAGTAATATAAAAGGTAAAATAGGTTTTGTTGATGTAGGAAATTACACCCTGTGGTAGGAATTTGAGCTCCTGCCTTCTCCTCACAACATGGAAACTCCCCTCTCACCTGTGGGACTGGTGAAGCTGGAGGGGAGAGTCCCTAGATAAAGGCTAGCTCCCTTTGATGCATCATGTTTGTTCTAGCAAGTGATAACACATACATATATATAGATATAAAATGGGGGGGGGATGAAAAGGGAGAAAGATACATGAAAACAAACCTACTCTAAAAAGGTGATGCACCAAAATAAGTTGACCTTCTCACATCCACTCTCAAAATCAGACAAATACATTCATATGCTTCACACTTGGCAGAAGAACCAGTATGAAAAACTTGATAGGGAGGTTTAAATGAGAATACAAAAAATGGAGGTTTCACCAAGGTGCTATAAAATGCACATTGTAAGTAATCTCCTCTATTCTAAACTTCTCAAATAGAACTCTCCTCTTGTTAGATGCAAAAAATGGCGCCTTGTAGATAACTAGTGTGTTGGTGTTGAACCTGTGAGAGCATCAAAAGACAATGACTAAATGAAAATTAACACTCAGGACATACATAGAATATCTATCCAAGAAGAGGTAAAAAACTATGTTTATAGATTTAGGTGGAAATTTTAGTAGGGCTGCACCTTGTTAAAATGTGGAAGCTATTTTTACAAATGACAAGTTCACAATATATATGAAAAATCAAGGAGGCTCATTTGGCACTCCTTTTTTACAAGTGGCCTATTTTATTCCTTCATTGGGAAGAGGAAAACACTGTTACCGATGTCATCTTTCTAGAAGAGGCCTGCTAGAACCATGCTGTATAATCACCAAATTTGACGTTGGCATTCAAGCATGAATGTGAAACATAGGCTACACCTCTTCTCTGCCAACAAATTGAAATTTGTCCCCTTTTAAATACATGGGCCATGCTATTAGCTATTTGCACCATTTGGGGATTATCAGGCAATAAATCGCCTTCCCCTTGCCACTTGGACTACTTTGTTTCTTTCTGCACCTTATCACTCTCCTACTTTATCACCTGGGATTTTGTCCTTTTCTTATCTTGTCTCTTTCATCCCTTTGGCTATCTTCTGGTGGGTCATTGCATTATTGGGCCTTTTCCATGGTTAGCGCTCCTTTGGTTTGAAAGCAAATGGCTAATTTGCTTCCTTAAAGTTGATGACTTCTAGGATGTACACTTTGGCAATTTCCTTTGGGCTTTTCTTTTTTTGTTCCTTCCATGGGTCTTTCCTTTGTTGTCATCACTTTTCCTATTCTTTGCTTACCCTTAATCTTTGGGGTGACTCATTGAACCGACATATTGAACTGAAATTGGTTCAACAGTTTAATGGTTCAACATTGCACACTGAGCTAATTAAACTGATCATTGAACTACTCATTTTGAACCAAGCTCATTGAACCAAGCCATTGAACTGAAAATGGTTCAATGGTTCAATGCTATTAAATCAAGGTGTTTAAACTAAGTGATGAACTCTTTGTCAAACTAAAGGCCGCTGAACCATTTTAAACTTTGTTGATTGAAATCTGCATTGAACTTAGCTGATTAAACCAAAGCCAAAGAACTTGAAGCTCAAACCAAGCACCTGCAAAGCCCGTAGAAACTTTTGGACTTGTGTAAAATAAAAAATGAATTAGCCTTAAATAGTAGGGGGAGAAGGTGATCAAAAATTTGTCTGTGGGCAAAATTGGTCAACAAATTGGTGACTCATAGGGGAAGCATGCTTGCTATGCTTAGAAGCCAATTGCCTTAAAAATCCATTGGGCATAGAGTCAGATGCAGCTATGAAAGAGTTAGCAACAACCCCAAAAGATCTAAGAATCAAACATGAAGCCTTTTACCCCACATGCAAAGGGAAACACACAAGGCTAAAAACACTACATGTGCAACTGCACTTAGGGAAAATAGGGAAAGAAAACTGAAAGCAAACTACTATATACAGCTAACCAAGAAAATTTGCCTCCCTCCTGGATCAAAGGGAAAATTTATTAAGTCTCCTTCCTGGCAAGAAGACTTATGGTGCCAAGCAAGTAGCTGAATGAAAAAGAGAATTGGTGACTTGCTCTTCTTTCCTGTCACTTGCATTGGATGGTATTTGAGTGAATCAGTTTCGAACATGCCTCCAACATACATGTACTCTTCTTGTCCCTGGAGGCCTGTTGAATGTTGGTCCTTCATATTGGTGCTCATAACCAAGAAATCAATGGCTACTGGCTCATCACCATAAGCCCTTTGATCTACACATTCCTTTTGCAATGTATCATGGTCTGACTTATTTCCTTCTGCCTCATTGAACATCCTGTTAGACTCATCCTCTACTTCCTTTAGGCCTTCTTGAAGAAGGGTGATTATGGTGATGTCTAAAATGGATTCACAAAATGATTGCTCATCCCACAGAACATCACCTCTTTGTTCAAAACTTTCTTCTTCAATGTTTTCCTCAAGGAAGATAGACCTCTCCTTTCTTTCCTCCAACTCAAGCTCCTTAGCGTAGTCATCCTCATCATCAAAACAACAAGGAAGTTCATCAAATAGAGGGGAAGAGAGCTCACAATGCATTTTTTCTTCCTCATATTGCTGGAACATCTATATATATGCAAGACCTGCATCTTCTTCACTACTGATAAGGTCTTCACAAGAAGCATCAATGATGATTTATTCTTCATTGTCACTCATGATAGCCCCTTGAAGAACTATAGATTGGTTTTTTTCTCCTCACTCACCTTTTACAGAACAGGTTCCTCCTTGAGAAGGGGTGAAGTGGAGAAAATGTGTGGAAGAGGAGGTAGTCCTTGAGCTAGAATTGAATGATTCTCCTCCTTCCACTTGGTTAACACTTCATAAATATTAGGTGTGGCTTGATATCTCTCTTCGAGGTGTGTGGACAGGCTGGGTTCAGACAGGTCCACCACATGTTGGCTAAGGAATCTCATTTGGGACTCTAACTCTATAATTCTCTTGGCCATATTTTCTTAAAGGAGCCTTTCTTGGAGATCACAAGCATTATCCTCTTCAAAGCTCTGTGATGGTTCCTGACAATCCTTCATCTAACTCAAAATCTACACATTATGCTAAAGGATTTGGGGAGGCTAAAGAATGCAAGGAAGAGACTGTAGAAGAGGGACGTGCTGGCTGGTGGTACTATTCTCAATGGGAGATTCACAATATAAGGAATTTAGAATTTTCATCTCTATGGGAGGTTGTTCTGATGCCATTTTGTGTTGGAAAGCTAGGGGCACAAGATTGGGGGCAAATGTATTTGATAAGTTAGAAAGAGCAAGTGCAATCTAATAGAAAGGATTTGGTGCAAAAGAGGGGGCCTTTTTCAGAATAAGAGGGGGCACGCAAGGCTGACTGCCTTGAATAGATGGATTTATCCATTTTGTTACCTCCTCCTCCATAGGTTGCAAGGGCTGAGCTTGCCTAAACAAATGGTACTCTTTATACATCAGCTCATGCTGATATTTGTACTGCTCTTCTAGCCTGTTAATCTCTAATTCTAGTGCCATCTCCTTTATAGTTGCAAGGCAACTAGGAGAGCTACTTGAGGCAATTCTCTAAAATTTTTGAGTCTGATCAAAATCATATGAGGGAAAACCAGACCCATGATTTTGAGCAAAGGAAATATACATATAAAAAATGATTTTTGATGGCACCAGGCTGCTTAACTAGTAGATTGAACTCAGAGTCGCCAGATGCTAAAAACTTTGATTTATTGTAACAAGACCAACATCAATCTTGAAACCTTACTACATTGTAAAACTGAATCCCATTGGGCATGCCAAAACTATTGACACAAGAAATTACACCCCGTGGTAGGAAGTTGAGCTCTTACCTTCTCCTCACAACATGGAAACTCCCCTCTCACCTGTGGGACTAGTGAAGATGGAGGGGAGAATCTCTAGATAAGGGCTAGCTCCCTTTGATGCATCATGTTTATTCTAGCAAGTGCTAACACATACATATATATAGATATAAAATGGGGGGGATGAAAAGGGAGAAAGATATAGGAATACAAACCTACTCTAAAAAGATGATGCACCAAAATAAGTTGACCTTCTCACATCCACTCTCAAAATCAGATAAATACATTCATATGCTTCACACTTGGTAGAAGAACCAGTCTGCAAAACTTGATAGGGAGGTTTAAATGAAAATATAGAAAATGGAGGTTTCACCAAGGTGCTATAAAATGCACACTGTAAGTAATCTCCTCTATTCTAAACTTCTCAAACAGAACTCTCCTCCTATTAGCTACAAAAAATGGCACCTTGTAGATAACTGGTGTGTTGGTGTTGAATATGTGAGAGCATCAAAAGACAAGGACTAAACACAAATTAACACTTAGGACATACACAAAATATCTATCCAAGAAGAGGTAAAAAACTGCGTTTATAAATTCAGGTGGAAATTTTAGCAGGGCTGTGCCTTGTTAAAATGTGGAAGCTATTTTTACAAATGACAAGTTTGTAATATATATGGAAAAGCAAGGAGGCTCATTTGGTGTTACTTTTTTACAAGTGGCCTATTTTGTTCCTTCATTGGGAAGAGGAAAACACTGTTGCTGATGTCATCTTTCTAGAAGAGGCCTGCTGGAACCATGCTATATAATCGCCAAATTTGACTTTAGCATTCAAGCATTAATGTGAAACACAGGCTGCACCTCTTCTCTACCAATAGATTGAGATTTGTCCCGTTTTAAATGCATGGGCCATGCCATTTACTATTTGTGCCATTTAGGGATTATCAGGCAATAAATCACCTTCCCATTGCCACTTGGACTGCTTCATTTCTTTCTGCACCTTGTCACTCTCCTACTTTGTCACTTGTGATTTTGTCCTTTTCCTATCTTGTCTCTTTTGGCCCTCAGGCTATCTTATGGTGGATCACTACATTGTTGGGACTTTTCCATGGTTAGCACTCCTTCGATTCGAAAGCAAATGGCTAATTCACTTCTTTAAAGTTGACGGCTTCGGGGACATTAATGCTTTGGCAATTTCCTTCGGGCTTTTCTTTTTTTGTTCCTTTCATGGGTCTTTCCTTTGTTGTCATCCCTTTTCTTGTTGTTTGCTTCCCCTTTATCTTTGGGGCACCTTGTTGAACTGACCTATTGAACTAAAATTGGTTCAATGGTTCAACGCTGCGCACTGAACCAATTGAACTGATCATTGAACCACTCATTTTAAACCAAGCTCATTGAACCAAACCATTGAACTGAAAATGGTTTAATGGTTCAACACTATTGAATCATGGTGTTTTAACTGAGTGATGAACTCTTTGTCAAACTAAAGGCTGCTGAACCATTTTGAACTTTGCTGTTTGAAATCTACATTGAACTTAGCTGATTGAACCAAAGCCAAAGAACTTGAAGATCGAACCAAGCACTTGCAGAGCCCATAGAAACTTTTGGACTTGTGTAAAATAAAAAATACATTGGCCTTAAACAACAGGGGGATAAGGTGACCAAAAATTTGCTTGTGAGCAAAATTGGTCAACAGGTTTCAAGGTAAAAATATTCCATTAGATCAGCTATCCAACTCCATTTCTCCAAACTAGTCTTGACTAAGGGTTTAGGAGGGTTTTAAGCCTATTTGACCTCTTAAAGTTCATTCATAAAAACCTGACATTGAAGTTGTAGAAAAATTACACTAATGTGGTTTTTATGAACCATAATAACTTTCCCAAACTCCTCTAGCCTCCATGCAATGCCTCATGAAATATATGAGCACTTGAACCTCTCTTATCGAGCTTGTTTTCCTCTTTTCCTATATGTTTGAGTTAGTTCTAAGCCAAAAATGGATTTCTTAGGGTTTAATTTTCATATTTTAGGTTTTAAAAGAAATATATTGACCTTATTAACATGTTACAATAGGTTACAATGATCATATCATGCCATAAGTGTGAAATACCCCCATTTGGACATAGGTCTAATGTTAGTTTTATAGCCTGACTGTACCTCAAAACCTAAATATGACCTCTTTAAGCTTACCCTACATTCCAAAATATCTATAAACATCTGTTTTGGTCCATAATTGAAACTAACCCCTATCTGAATAGGATATAAATCTCATTTATGTCTATAATTGAAACTAACCCCTTGTTTAGCCTTTAGGCATAACCATGCCTCATGAACCTATTTGCACTTTTGAGGGTCCAGGGCACCTTGTTTGGTATAATAATTTCTTACTTGGTTTAAATGATGGTACTAGTTGTCATAACTATTTTAAAAAATTCATTAAATATTTCTATGAGCTCTTAGATTCACCTTATCACTTGCCTTCTAAACCTGTTAGTGTATGTGTAAGGGGAAGTACCCCCTATCTGAGACAAAATAGGGGTAAATAATTTTATTTTTTTTGGGTATTATGAAAATTTTTATGACTACTTTCAAAAAATTCTATCACCTGGTCGTCTCATATTACCTTTTACAAGCTCAAAAACCAAATAGACTACTCATATAAAGGCACTATGTGTAGGCTTCTTAAGTGGATTGTGTTTTACATGATGATAAATATTTGTTTTATTTTATCCCATTTTAATAAATATATAATTTAATGTTATTTATGGAGGTGTCCCATCCTCTATTTCCTATTCCAACCCTCCATTTTACCTTATATTGCTCAACCTTCTATCTCACTATTCTAGGTTGTATACTATACTTTTTATTTTGAAGATATTTATAGGTGAGTGCATATGGATTAAGCCTGAGAAAAAGGTATAAAAACCTTCCTTTAGTCTCTTTTAATTATTTATTACCTATTTTCACTCATACTCATTCAATTCAAGTATTCAAATATCACTTTCTAGCCCACTGCCTATCACAGTCATTTAAGGTTAGTTGTAGGTGTACTTAAGGTTATCAGGGATCTATATAAGTTTACTCCATCCTATTAAGGGACTATGAAGCTTACCCTAGTATAAAATTATGTGTCAACCTACTTTATTTAACATTAAAACCTCTCTTATCCCTTGACATGCACTCTAAGCTCACAAATTGAGTTCATTCTCCCTTGACTATGATACTCTGTTTGTTAGTTTCATATAGGTTTAATTTTCATGAATCAAGCTTGAAAAACTATTTAAGGGCCCATTTATAGTCCTTTTGAGTCACTTGGAAAATTATTGGATTCATGTGTTTCAATTTTATTAATCTAAACTATCACCTATAAGCTTTGTCTCAATTTCTTGTTTATCCATAGTCATCTACAATGACTGTAGGGTCATGTAGGTAAACATGTGGGCCTATATCACAGTAGATGAGCCTTTATAAGTGATACTTAGGATATTATTAGTACCTTAGAACATATAAAATAATTTAATAATGAAACATGGCTTGTATTTTCAACCTAAGGGTGAGAGGTCTATTTAGGCTCAGTCCTATAGGTAATCACTACCCAAAAGCAGTGCATAAAAATGCATTTTTAGGTCCTTTAAAAACTGATTTCCATTTCTCATCTTCTCCTCAAACTTGAAAAATATATTTTAATTTATATATGATTAAAAAAAAAAATTATAATTCCCTAAATTTCCTCAAAGTCCTATAATATGATATTCGTAGAATCCTCTTAGACCTCTATTTCGTACTTTTTGGGAAGGTGTCTCTAAAAACATAGTCACCTTATAATCATGGTTACTCACTCAACTCTATCAACCTATCCTCTCAAAAAGGTCCACCATGATCTCAACATCACCTCAAATCTTTAAGGAGGGGTTCAAATCATGTAAAATCTTTCTTATATAGCTCTTTAGACTCTCTAACAAGGCCACCTATTGGTGTATGTAAGATGCAAGTAGGTAGTGAGCATATTGGAAACATGTGTATAGTGAGTGGTTTCATGGATATTATTGAACTCTTAACCAATTCATAAAATGTATTTTATTGCCAAGGAAATCATGAAACAAGTCCCAAAACTTTTGATCCAATGTAATGCACTTCTAAGAGATTCCTATAGATGTACTTCCATGGCTGTAAAACTGTAAATGTTGCATAAGGCTATAATAGGTCTCCTTTTACACTCCTTGGGGGATCTCATTTTATTTTATTATTATAGAGTGATGTATTCAATTTATAAATAGTATACATATACTTTCATGGACATGTTGAAAGCCTTACACAGTTCATCTAACTGACTGTATTTGTGATAGTCCTATAGCAAACTGGCTATATGATGCTTCATGACTACACTCTTATGAAATATGCCTTATAATATGATATTGGAAGATAAAGGGAAAAAACATAACATTTAAAATATGATAAATGACCTATTCCATCCCTCTAAAACCATGATCAAGCATGAGGATCCTGGAAATGGTGAAAATTGCTTCTCATCTCAAATGAGACTAATTTGCAAACCTGAAGTGATTGGCTCATCAAATAAACTTGAAATGTGAAACAAAGAATAAAAATAATTTTAAGAAGAGGTAAAAATCATCTGGAACCAACCTTCACGATTGGTTTGTATGAAAATTTTCAAACCAAGGCAAAACCTATAGGCTACATGAAATAACATGGAAAAAATTATAGTCAACTTCATGAGGATGGTTCATGAAGCACAAGCCACCATTATTCAAAATAATTATATGTAATAAGGTATATCTATGTTTAATACAACCTCCTATAAGTGTTTAACTTGAAACCTCCTCAACTATCCATGTTGAGCAAAAACCTGAAGGTCACTTATGCATGTCTAAGAAAGCAAAGACGGAGTATAATAGTTTTGGGACAAAAATGGAACTTAAAAATAAAATAAAACATTGGGATGGATATGGGTAAGATTAAATTATGTTCCATGAGCTTTTCTCACATGGTAGACTTTCCAATGAGCTGTATAATTGCCATTTTCTTTTTCTTTCTCAAGAAAATTGCCTTTTATTCTGATGAACCTATCACTTTTTAGTTATGTCAGTTAATTAAGACCTCTAAGAATACATGGGATGTTACATCACTTTTTTAAACCTTCACACTTCCCAATAAATATATAAAATTCATTAAATGCACCCTTTTTGACCTCAAAATGACTCAAAAATGATATAAGGACTAAAATGACTAAGGACCACGGCTAGTATAACATTGAATGCCATAAATTAGCCTATAAAAAACCTTTTGAAATAATTTTAGACCAACTAAAACACCTAAATAA
The DNA here is from genome assembly GCA_037957365.1 of Torreya grandis. Taxonomy (NCBI): domain Eukaryota; kingdom Viridiplantae; phylum Streptophyta; class Pinopsida; order Cupressales; family Taxaceae; genus Torreya; species Torreya grandis. Next base: position 1,579,804 of record JARHVA010003704.1, on the reverse strand, counting down.
CAAGTTTTTACCTAGGGGTCCCCCAATTTGACCTAAAAGTCAAATTTGGTCAATAGGACCTAAGCATGACATGTTTTCTACATACATTATTTCATTTATGTTTTTTTATCACATGTTTGGTAGATTAAACATATTTTTTAATATTCACATGTATTAAAGGTATATATAGGTGAGATATAAGACATATATGATACACATGATACATGAATGCATATATGCAAGACATTCTTATACCTTGGGGCCATGCCAATGTTGAGACATCTTATTCCATATGTTACATTGATATAGGTTATATATTTATATGACATTTATATTTATCATGATGATATACAATTATTTTTTTATACATGTCTTGTTCTTACTTATATTCTTTATAGTGCTACATTTCATGGATATGCTACTTTACTATGTTGTGACATTGACATAGATTGATATTGTAGACTAGTTTCACTTGTTCCATGTTTCATTGATGTTGTTTAATTTTCAATAGGATAATAATTTATTATACTTATTTAATTATTTCTTAGTACATGAATTTTTTTGGATTGAGTGTATCATTATGTGCCTCTTTCTTTGGCCCTTGGCCTTATTTGTGATTGCTACTTGATTGAGTTTTCATTATATAAATTTTTATTAGGCCTTGGATTTCCTTTACAACTATTATTCATAAATATTTTTATTTTATGACTTCTATTTATGTGGGGCCCTTGGACTTGTATGACATTGAGTTCTATTGTGTGTGTCATTTTCATAACATTGTGTGATTATGAGTGGATAAATTTAGGATTGTATATTGAGGTTGTTGAGTTTTTAAATGGTATAAGTTTGTGGTACTATGATATAGATCATGCACTTCACCATTTTTATGTGGTTCCATGATTCATATCATGCATATTCTGGCATAGTTCTTTATTCACAATTTATATAAGTGATGGTTACTACTGCATGCCTAATTTATATATCTATCTTGACATGACAATTATATGCCTTTCACTACATGTATCATATACATTTTAAAAATACATTATTTATTATGATGACATATTATACACATGTTAGCACATGCTTCTACATGATTAAATTTTTTTACATAACATGATATGGTTGAATATTTTATTTTGAGATGAGTAATTTTTAGGCTACATCCTTCACCTTAAAAGGGGGGCATGTTGGGGGGATTTTCATAGAGATACAAACCTCCATGAATAAAAAAAATCATGATTTTTACATAGATTACATGATTTAAAGAGTTTGGAGTAGATTAGATTATTAGTTTGATTCTAATTTTCAAATATAGTATAGTATTCATAAATTTCAAAGTGGTTTACATTATCGATTTGATTTAGATATGGGAAAGTTTATTTTAGATTAAAACACATTTATAGGAATATAATTTATAGGTTTTTAGATACAATTTTAGACAAATTTTGGGGCATATGTAATGCGTATGCAAACATTTTACATAAACATGACTTATAGGTTATCATATTTTCCATATTTGGGATGAATGAGATATAGATACATGGAATTATATATCATTTTGGCACCAATTAGATCATATTATGGGGGCATTATCATTGTTAAAACACATACACACTATTAAATTTTTTTTGGCATAAATGATACCTAGAAGTTAACACCTTTGAATTTATAAATCCATTTTTAGCAATTGATTATGTTAAATGAGTAATATAGTTTAAGTTTAATGACACTAAATGGCCTATTAATTGATCCACAATCCAAATATGTATATCCCACACTTCATCTTAGGGTTCAAGATCAATTTCATGAGTAGTATAGTTGAGATTCAATGATGCTCAATGGCCTAAGCACTATCCTTCTTCAATGAGGGTTAGTGAATTTATATTCCCACCCCATTGTAGAAACTAAAATTTGGTATTATGTACTTAAAAATAAAAATATTGACATGTATTTACCACACATAACTTGCACACACAAATAAGGTCCTAATTGCCATTATCTCACACATACATGCTACTTTATGAGTTTGATACTTATATTTATTTGTTACACACTTACATGAATCTCACTCTTTGTTTCAAAACAACATATTATAATACACATACATGCCTAGATACTCACTTTAGTCCATCTGTACATGGGTTGGTAACATCACTTTGGGGATATATTTCTAGTTAATACTAACTTGACTAGGATAATATTGGCAATCTCTAAGAAAAAACACTTTTGAAAATCAAATCTTTCCTTAGGGTCAACCCATATGCATAACATGTTAGTGGTGTGATAAATCACCAAAAAAAATCATATATATACAAATCAAGTTCTCACTTTATAAGGGAATATGAACCTATCTTGTACACATCTAAACACCATCACACATTAAGAAAATATACCTTATTCTTCCCAAATTACAAATAAATCACTAAGATATCCCATAGCCAAGTCTAAAACATACTAAATCCAAGTCAAAGAAAGCATTTTCAAGTACCAAATTTAAATCAACTATATTCATATTGTGAAGTAGTGTAATTTCACAATCACACTAGGTGGGACAATTACATGTGGCTTGATTTCTCTCCTCAAAGTATTAGATACATAGGCACTGGTCAATCATAAAATGGGGGTGATTAGGTTTAGCTAAACCAATTAAACTTTACTGATGATTTTAGGTTTCTATCATTCATAATAACACTTAAGGATTTAAGGTGAATGAGGTTGAATTTTGGAGTTGAACGCATCATCGGGGTTCAACATCACACATACAAAGATTTCAGAGGTAGAATAAGGTGACCGCATAATCAAAAATGTACATTTCAAGATAGGTCTACTTAGGTTTATATTTAAAATTGATATTAACCCATATCTAATAGAATCAGCCCTATGAGGACAAAAATAAAATTCTAAAACCTAACAAATCATATGCCTACTTTAGTCTATTTTCCACTTTTAGAGCATAGTAATAGTTAAATAGTGCGTCAAAAATATAAGTACTCATACTTTTGTTTTACTTACTATATTTAGAATATGCCACTTTCCAAATCATTGTAATTAACTTTAGTATTTTACATTCACATGTGTACTTGAATGCCATATTTCATAATCTATATTATTTTACTAGTTTCTATCCTATTAGGGTTTATATAACCAAATTAGGGTAAAACATATTCATCATCCTAGACACTGATTGAACCATGTCAAACCCTATGTCTCAGTTAGGGTTTCATCCTTCTAAGGTTTCATATTTTAGACTTAGGGTTTTATTTTAAAACTTGATTTCTAATTATTACCTAATAGTACATATTACCCATGGCTATAATAAATGAAAATTATTGAGGTACTCTCTTCATATTGTTATACTTGGATATTGTGTCTCATTTGGATAAATTATATAAACAAATGGATTAAATGGATGTAAAAAAAACAAAATTAACATAACTTATACATAGTGTGTTCATAATTTACAATATCTTAATATTTAACATTCATTAACTACTAGATAATAAGGAGCATGCATGACTCATATTATCCCCCCAGTATTCAAAATGTTGATAGTTACCATCCCACCTCTAATATTGGCCCTCATCTTATATTAGATCCAACATTTGATGTCATCATAACACAAAGGTGTAAGATTTCCCATCCAATATTATAAGCCAAAGGACCTCACCAACTTCCTCAATGCCCACCACATCCCATCAAGCATGATAATCAATCCAAGAGATATGATATAATGGATCAAATAAATAATACTCATGCCAAAATTTATCTTTTATATTTAATTCAAATGATACCTTTTTATAAATACATTCTTTACACAACATTACATGATAAATTCTATCGAATGATGTAGAACCACCCTATGTGGTTTTGTTATCAATACAATATTATGGATGAAGGAAGTTATCTCTTTTGAAAAGAATAATTTCCCTCTAAGCACATTATCAATCAACATATACCATTTTATATTAAATTATAAGTTCAACACATGTAACAACCCTGTTGGGTTAGACATAGAAATACAAGAACATTTAAAAAATAAAATAAAGCACACATATAAAAGTGACTACATCCTAAGATTATAACATAGATCATATATATATATATATATATATATATATATATATATATATATATATATATATATATATATTCAAGTGATAACAATAATTACGCATTACATTTTATATCACATAACTCTAATCTCATGACAATTCTTCATAAAATGCATAATAAAAGTAATGCAGTAACTCAACCATGACTGATAAAACTCTACAATCACCATTGTTAATATATAATAATAAGTAATTATAATTCTTCATGAAAATAATCAACAATAATATTCAATCCACTATAATGTACATAATTGAGATACTTGGCTCCTCGAAGCATGAGTTCCTTGAACTCTCCAGTATTTGTGGCAATCTCAAGTGTTTATCTCGATAAGTAGTACTCCTTGGGGGAGGAGAACATCATCTGAGTGATTTTACAAAATATTATAGACTAATGATCCCTCACACTATCCCATCATGGAATGGATTTCCCTTCATGGACGAGTAAATAGTGATGGCATGGAAATCCAGAGAGACTAGCAAGTACTTGTATGTTGTATGATTCCAAACTAAACATGCAGTGTATCAAATAAATATATTATATTACAAGATATCACACTAATATATGAACCAAACTCATGCAATTATAATGTTTCACTAAACATACTTTAGCCCAAATTTTTATAAATAATAAATAATAATGATTTAGATGAATTAGTTTCATACACACTACTTGATCGGACTACCTTCATCTAACATTGTAATGCTAGTAAGCCAATGAAGTTCATCTCACTACTTACTCCACATTAGCAATGCAGATTAGTCAAATACAATTCAACCACAAGATTAATAAACTTACATCCTACTAGCAAATTCATCATACAACATGCTATATAAAAGAATAATAAAAACATATGTTTAATCCATTAAACATATGCATGAATCTTTCATTATCTTCTATCTCATACTATAAATAATAATTACAAATATACCACTTGAATAAACATAAAATTTAAATGCACAATTCAACAAATATAATTAGGCTTCAATTATCTACACGCTATGGTAACCCATTTTACTACAGTCTAGTGTTCTAAGACTTAACTATCATTTTCCCATAATCAATCATATGAAGTAGTCTCAAAAACATGGGAGCACAAGCATTATACAAGTAACTATATATAACAAAGCAAGTCATCATTCCCACAAAACACAATAACATTCCAACACTGCATTTGATAAATTCTTAAGAGTTTTCATGCATGTATACATAAGTCTACCAATTGTAACAACAAACATCATCCACTGTAATAACTAGTATGTATACAAACAAAAGTACATATGAGTTAGGTATAATATCTACAAAAAGTACCACTTAGGTACAACATAATTTTATATTTTAGTACCCTATGATATCCCATACTATCATATATTTTCAACTACATAACACAAACCAAATTTATGAATTTTAAGACTCAACTAGTCCATGTAGATAATAACAAACAAACAATAAAGTATTATACCACTCGGATATAATCTACATACAAACATACCAAAGTATCTCAACATAAAAACATGAATCATGATACACCATTATGAACTAAGTATAACTACATAATTAACACACTAATAGTATGTAAATTCACACAAATATTCTATATTAAATACATATGACAAAAAACATTCAAATTTCTAATAGTGAGTCAGATAAACCCATTATCTTATTAACTCATTTGATTCTAGGAGAATGTTTCAAAGGTTATGGTTCCCAATTATTAAAAAACTTAATGACTTATTCAAATCATCATATTAACTACAGGTATAACCCTCACATAAAAACTCTAACACATCTTAATGTGCATCTTATGTAGGTATTCTAATGTTATGAAATTTATAAACCATGGTTTAATATTTTTAATCGTAACTACTAAACATATAGAGTTAATTGATGAAGTAGATATAAAATATGTGGAAACACACTTTTTCACATTATAGTTATAGAAACCTAGAACTTGACTTTTTTGAAATACAAGTAATCTAGTTTCACAATCAGTCTATATTGGGGGTTTACGAGCAATCATTTGCTAAACTAGATTTAATCAATCCTTTAATATTTCACTCAAAAATATTATTTTAAAGAATCTATCCCAGGTTTTGATTGCACTATAAGTCATAAACATATAAATGGATATATTTTCAAACTTTTGTATAATGATTTTTTAATAAATAAGAGATTTTAAAGCTCTTTCAGGTTTAGCTCTCCATAGAGGATAATTATGTTTGACCATTTAACTCTAAAGTTAATCCACTCTACGTTTGATAATAAACTATTTAATTAATCAAGTTCCAATCTAATGATAATCCATACACAATCAATTAAGGGAATCCTAAGATTTTATTCAACCATTTAGGTATAATCAAACAAATTTGGATTTATAAATACATATTGCTATGTTTCCAGAGTCATATCAAATATACTCACATGAAGCTCAAAATATATATACTTCTCAAATATTATTTTTAAGCCAATAACACATTTACCCTTTCAGAGTTATAAGATAAACTAATAAATAATTTTACACCCATTTTAAATATTACATAACTTGTTATTAAATCAGATATATAATATGTATTCTTCACAAGGAGTGTTTAACTATGAATTTTTGAGAAATTTTTGAAAGGTTTAAACACCAGTTTTATATTTTTGAACTATTTATAAAATTCAGTCATTTTCTACTCCAATAGATAAATAAGTCATAATATCCTCATTACATTTAAATACATCCCTTAGCATTACCCAATGCTTGGATAAAAGAAAATATATTTACTTCTCATTGAATAAACTATATTTATGATTTAGACATGGGTTACTAATAAAATTATTTACTGAGGATTTAACTAGTTACAATATCTCCATTATTTACTAGAACTAGTTTGTCATACTCTATATTTGATTAAAGTCCATATATTCTCAATTGCATGGATATTTTAATAAATATAATTGCATGAATATTTTAACAAATATATAAATGTATGAGTATTTTAACAAATATATCTAGCTGAAATTAAAGCATATCGTGACTTAGACTAAAATAAACCTAATCTATATATCTAGCTAAGAAACTAATATAATTTCCATCTCATCAATAAAATTATATAGTTTTTGATATTTGAATTAACCATTATTTAAGATGCCCAACTATCATTTTACCTTAGCACTAATATAATTTAAGAAAGGACTTACTTGATCCAAATTCTAGCTTCAAGGTAAAGGGGCGATGCCTTAAGGAAATAGAACGACTAGAAATTAAATTTTAATTAGATGATATAGGATAGTGCCATCATCAAAATAGCAAGGAGATATATTAATATTTAATCATAATATTTAGTTTACTGGAGATAAACTAGACAATAGAATTACACCAAAGATAAATAGAATGATTGGTTAAAAAGTGATGCATCAATATAGATGGAAAATATAACATAGTATGACACCATAGAGGAATAGAAAAACCTAATTAAGTGTGATTCCATTATTATGGATTGGAAAATAACATAAAGTATGATACCCAAGCAAGCTAACATGACTAGATAATTAGCAAGATCAGTTAAAAGAATTGTCAGTTATATGACTGGGCAAGCCAAAACGAAGTGATACCATACAAAGAGTAAAACAAATTTTCAACAATAGTCAGCTGTTAATTATGTGGATAGATAAATTAAGGATGGGTGATACCATGCAATTATATAGAAAATTAAGAGCATTTAATAAAAAACATATATATTTCTAGTTATTCATGTTACTCAATTTATTGGAAAGAGGGTAAAATAAAAGAATGATGCCATAGATACATAGAAGGACCAACAAATATGTGATTCCATAGCTTATTCCAATGACCCTTTCATATTTTTAGTAGACCTTAATATAGTGCATCATCTTTCAAAAATAGCTAAAAAAACAATATTTATCTTAGCTAGATTTAAACTAGATTATCTAAGTCATCGCCCAAAGTCTTGAAACAACAATCTTAAACATAATAGGGATTTAACATATAATTATTGGTAAGTAATAAAAATCCATCACTCAATAATTTAAAACATCTCTTACCTCTTGGCTTTGCTATTAAAATATCTTTGCTTCTCCTTTGCTATACCATATCTCCCTTGCTAAATTTATTCTTCTCTAGAATCCCCCCTTTTATTTTTTCCTCTCCAATGCACATGCTATCCAAAATCTCTTTCATTATTATTTTTAAATAGAAAATAAATATTAAATTCTTTTTCCATATTTTGTTTTTATTTTATAATTTTATGTTTACTAATTTTGAGATCTTTTAATTCTTTTCTTGTTTTTTGCTAATTTTAATTTATTTCTCATATTTTTTTAATTTTATTGTTTTTATTTTTTCTCTCTTTTTTTTCCTAAAAATAATTCTCTTTTTAATATTTTAATATGAAATTCCAATTTCATATTAAACCCGCTTAACATTTAATTGTGTTTTAGTAATTTAATGATAAAATAATAACTCATATTAATTTTACCTTTATTAAAATTTATTTTATGTGTATTAATGACACATTAGGTTAATCACATAAAGAATTTATTTTTATAATTTACCCACTCGGCAATCACAAAAAAATAAAAATTTAGATAAACACCAAAATAATCATTTTTAAATGTATTTTCTATCTTGACTAATTATTGTAGTGTGTGCATGTTTTTGTTAGCTCTCTATCGACCTACGATGTCTCCATCGACAACATCCTATCTGATGATTCTCTCCCTCTTGTACATTCAAGGGTAAAATTATCTTATATCCTCCTCACAACACAAGTAATTAAATATTTTCACATGATAACCATAAGCAACAATATATACCTGAAATAACTCATTAATATGCTTAAAATATAAATGCATACATAAATAAATCATAATAAGCAATCATGTACTATCATCTAACTAAGAAACATTCTATTTTTCAATATAGTATACATTTCAAGCATAGTAAAAAATATAACTAAATCTAAATTTTTTAATTGCAAATATTCATGGATAATCTAGTAAGTTTGTCTAGTGAGGAGTCATGATGTAACATCCTTCCCCCCTAAAGCTAGTCATCATCCCTAATGATGCTTATTCAAAGATAAATTCTCAATCAAAAACATTTATTAATAAGTTAATAATATGATATATAATGTTAAACTAATCAAATAAATAGAAAATTACCTGTAGAACTCATCGTAGTTCCTTCAATTTTCACTATTTTTAGAGTATTGGTCCCACAAAACCCTACTCAATATCATCTATAATTAATTAAACATAGTTGCGAGTATTATTTACTCTGACTAATTTTTTCATGATCTCTTTAGGGTCTAGAATCATCAAAACAAGCCTATATGCTATGGATTGATCACTTATGTTACCTTGAAGGGTCCTATATGTCTTAGTGAAAATTTCATAGATTTTTTGAGAGCACACAAGATCATCATGCAATCCAAAATAAATGACCAAAGAGAGTTTCAAAAAATATTTCAACCCTCATCATATCTCTATCTTAGAGAGTGTTTTTCTTATCCCAGATAAAGGTAATTAGAGAACCTGATAAAAATAATGCGTATATGTTAATACTATCACTACTTTGTGTAGCTTTGGATAAGTATAACATGTCAATACTATCACCACTCCATGAAACTCCTGAAAAGTATGATGATGAATATGAATGGTAAATATAAAGTATACAAAAATCATGGAATACTCATCCATATAGAATCT